>JACXIV010000056.1:156779-756779 GCA_014737475.1 Bombus confusus | reverse complement strand
GCATGTTTCCTCTAAAAGCCAATTACGTCAAATTTACCTGAAACGTTTACGTAGTCCTGTTCTTTTTATATACGCAGTAAATAACTAACTAACAGAACGAATTTATGTTGCAACCCAAAATCTAATCCTTGAATAAAATCAAGTAAATCGGTGTCTAATTAACTCGTTCAAATAAAAGACGTACGTATGTACGCTTACGAAGCAAAAAGACAACTTTCATAAAAAACCATCCACCGTATGATGTAGAAGAAGAGTGGACGACAAATAACACTTCGCTTCATCTTCATTTCATCGCACACTTAACAGGAACGATCTTTCCGCTGACGCGCACCCATGTATCGAGTTTCATCCGGTGGTAAAATCTTTTTCGTGGATCAACCATCCAGACATCAGGGTTCCATCCGAATTTTTCCATCGCGACAATGATCCGTCACCCTCTGTGTTCTTTCAAGTTTCAATTTCTATAGTTTACAGTCTAGTTGGCCGAGTCGTTAGTTTCGTAGCAGCTCGTTTCCGTTTGTATTATCATGGTACATACACTTCACCCTCGATTCCACCCTTCATGTACCCTACATGCTCGCACAAAGGCACTCTATACATATACACGGGGGCGGATACACATGTCTTCCTTAGGCAAGCTGGCACACATCTACTCCGCCACGTATTCCCAGTCACGGTCCTGATTAGCCTAATAGAAAACACAAACACGGCCTTAACGCGTACCATCGATATATCATCCTTACATATACCGTCACGCTGAAATCCCGCCACTTCTATGGAAACTGGCTTGAACTGACTGGTTGGAGAAATGGAAGGAGAAAAAAAAAAAAGGAAAAAAACGGCCAAAACTAGGTTAATACAGGATGAGACGTACGTTTCCTATCATTGACACGTATGAAGGCACGTGGTTCGATGGGGAAAAACGTATACCCCTGATCATAAGTATCAGGAAGAACATTCATAAAGGCTTACGTGAAGTTGGAAAATCGTTACGAGATTATTAAAGCTTTTAGGAATTGTTATGTCACTTGGAACATCAGGCTATAAAGAGTCTGTGTTCGATATTACAATAGCAACCATGTCAATTTAATGTAATAAAATTAGAATATCTTCTCTTATCTATATTTGCCATGTCTTTTGATTACAAATTCGATTGTCGATCGAAACAGTTTTGTTAGTCACGTTGTTATCGCATTGTATTCGTACGCTGCAAACGATTTTACAGCACAGATTCAGATTGTGTGCAGACCTCTCAAAATTTGTTATCTACTTCGTCTTAAATTTTTTTAATAGTTATATTTAAACCAGGAAACTATGAAAGCCAACATACAGTTCTCATACTTTACTATGTTACCGCAAATAGTTTCTGGAGATAATTGCAACGAATTTTTGTTATATCGAAGTGCACAATTTTCCGAATACGAAATTCTGGTCGATTAATCGTTTCCTGGATCATTTAGATCAATTACCACATTTCGTATGAAACCAGTAGATGTTTCGATATTTATGAACGGGAGTATATATCGGCTGCACGCGCGCCATCAACGTGAAAAACGGCGGAATGTTATTCAGTGTTGGCACAAAAGCCATCGACTACGATCCAGAGGTTCCTCGCACGAACGTGCGTTCCGCGGGGTTCGGGTGTATCTGGCTGTTGGGATAATTCTTGGTTTCCGACGAGTCGTGTTTGCTTTGAAACGGCCCCGGGATTCCGGGCCACTCCAACAGCCGAAAGTAAATGATGGCTTTGTTTAGACGTATTTAATTGTGGGCTAGGGAAATTGGAGATTCAATGATAGTTCTTGAAAAATCAATTTATCGAGAATGGAACGGTAATAGAGAATGAATCAGAAGGGAAATGAATCATAATAAAATCTTTCTTTGGTTTCTTTGCTTTTTCAGTATTAGAGGATTAACGGCTGACCTGTCAAACCTGATATAGATGCTGTTTTCCTAGCATCTATATCATCCAATTGCATTTCAATATAGATTATTAAAATACTAAAAGATTCAACGTTGTATAAATCTAAACAATATATTCGTCGAATACGTATTAAAGATTAAGTTCTACCCTTAAAAAGACTTGAGGAAAGGTTCAGAAGTTCAAAGAAAATGAAGTGAATTCCTGGCTATAGAATCTAACTGTAGTAGACAGGAACAAACCGTGAAATAAAAGAACATACATCAACGAAGCAAAACATAAAAAGCCAACAAGAAAAAACAATTTTTAACAGTGGAACGTACGTTCATCGACAAGATAGACGAACGAGATTACAACACGTAAATAGGGTCTTTCGTGCAATTATCCTAGTTAAACTCGAGAGAATCTCGTGGATTTTTCACCTGTGGAACCTTTTTATGCCTTTCGCGTTCAGAGAGATGAGATTACGACTCAACGGTTCTTTCCAATTCAGTGAAACCTACACGGTAGTTAAACAGGTCGGATCGGCGGGTTTCATTTCCCTTGCCTGGAGTTTTCACGCGAATTTTTCCCCGACGTTACCTGTCAGGGATGTACTCGAAAGCTGTGATCGAGAAACCCTGCCAAACTTTACTGATTCAACGGCGATAAAGTAACGAATCGAGTCGGAGAGTCAAGAGTTTTGGTCAAATTCTGTTCGTCGATATAATCTTTGAAACGGTATAATTCACGCTCTCGTCCATTGTCATAGCTAGTTCCTCCGGGGATTTCTATTTACGATACGGCCGTGCAGTGGGCTACGATAGCCAGGTTTGGACCATTGTGACTAATTCTCTTTAGACCTCGGTACCGTCGAGATAATTTCATAGCTTCGAAGAGAAGTAAATTGTTACAACGTTGCATTATCCGTCCGCGTGCATTATTATACTCCGCCTATGCCTTGCCTCTCCCCTTCTTCCCGTCTTTTTACTCTTTTGTTTTCCGCCGCGCCTATTGTTTCAGCACAATGCTCTGTATATTTCTGAAAGTAGGTAATGAATTTTTATTTCTTCGATATTATTCACTTTCTCGTAGAAAAAGGGGCGGGAGGAAGAAGAAAAAGACGGGAGCGAAAGGAGAGACGATGACGATGGCGTCTGGATACAGAGGATGAAAGAGGAAAGTGAAGAAGGGGTGAAGAATATTTCAACAGAACAAACAATTTATCATTCTGAGCAATCACGTAATGATGTTTTTATGCGGTGCGTCACAATAAAGCACTGGCGAGGCATAATGTGAGAGAACCGCGCCACGGAACAGAATAAATAAGGAACGTACCGGCATGTGATATTAGTCTGCGTTATTAAATACAGCTGTAAGCGGGCGAGTAGGGAAATATTGCGCGCGCTGTAAAAAAGTTTTCTTCCCTGAAACGCGAATTCGAGAGAAATATACGCCTCGCGCGACAAAAGAATCTCGGGGAAATTGCGCGAATAGAAAGTTTCGCTCGTTTCCTGATAAATACGGATATTTTCGGACTTTGCAAACGGCCAACGCGCGGTCCCTGTTGATAACGATCGTTACAGTGAAACAGGGGACGAAAGGCATAGAAGAGTAATTTCACAAAGTTCGGACAATCGGTAGCTTATGATTTACTATTGAAAAGAACTTTAATTATGGACTTACTGCTGTCGCAAGCTGTAGCAATTTTAGTGTTATCGAACACAAGATAGCAACTATACCATTGTTAAAAAATATTCACATAATGGTAGTTACATTACTGTAAAAAATTACTCCTACGCTCGACTATTTTTGACGCGATTTAATTGTTTTTAAGAAATAATTTAAACTTACAGTCTGTTATAGAACTTCATAAAAAGGTAATAAATACAGTTTTTAGTAATTTTGATAAGATTTCAATGAAATTCCTATATTTTTATCTCAAATCCATTGCGTAAAATCATTAATCGACCACGAACAATTTAACGAACAATTCAACACGGTCTTCAATTTCCAAGAAGCAACCTTAGCTATTTTCATCAGCGAGTCACACAGTTCGAGTGGGTATAAAACACGGCGTTAGAGTTACTGCGAGATTGTTCGAGCAACGTCGTTACTCGCGTTTATCCGTAGCGTACGTAATTTCGGAAAACGTGCGTTCCTTTGATACTTTCATCAGGAAGGGTCAACCGCACGAAATGGTCGTACCTTTCTCGTCGAGGCACTTCAGACGCTTAGGCTAATAACAGAGAGTAGAACGCGCGCGAAGGAAATGAAACTACCGGACCTGTCCCACCGACGACAGAGGAATGGCTGGAGATTTACCTCGCTACTAGTCTCTTTCCCACTCTCTGTTTTTATGTTACTTACGAGACTTTAAACGCGACGTTATTATAAGACGAGACAGGAGCGTGGATGTCCCGCGCTGCTTCATCAAAATTTCATAAACGTCGCCGCGTGCTGACGTTGGATCTCGTTGAAATGAACTCGCCGAATGAACGCGATGAAAATTTTGAAAATGCTACTTTACGCGAGTAACTGAGAACATTCGAGTAATTTTTCTAAAATATTAATTGACTCTAATTAAAGGGTTCGTAATGAAAACAATTGCCCTTATGTACATTTGTACTTTTCCAAAAAATGTAACAATGTTTTAAAATCTTTAATATATATTCGATAGATTTCAATTTCTTTAAACAAAATATTTGTCATACTATACAATTGAAATCACGATAAATCATATACGTTTTTCATAGCAAAGGAATTTGAAAATTTGGTTACACTGTAATGCAATCCGAAAATTGTGCCCTTATTTGGGATTCTTGTACTTTTGGCAGTCTCTTGTATATTTTCAAAATATCGAATGTTGTAAAAAGTCGACAAATCTGACAAGATTCGATTCTGTTATGAGCCCGTCAATTTCTAAAAATTCCAAATGTTATTCTAACTTGTAATCGTAAACGAAAGTAATCATCGAAACGAGACGTAAATCACAGTGACGTTAATAGTGCCCCAGCCGACCGACATTACGAAAATCTGTCGTTAATGTGTCCGGTGAACACGAAGGAAAATGGTATATTCTGTTCCTGAAACGGTCTGATGTAACAGCGCGGCATCATCGAAAGAGGAACAAATGGATAGAAAATTGAAGAGAGCGGATGCAACGGGGGCAAATTCTAAAGAATTCTATCAATCAATCACTGCCGTATTCTGTCCGAACCGTGTGGCTCGATGAGAGCATTATTAGAGAGCGAGCGATTTCATCCCCACCCCCGCTGATACTTCTTTCGCTATTCAAATATTCGCGAATAATTTTATCGTAAATTTTTGAACTTGGCGTCGTATAGTCATCGGGCGAATTGGCTCCGGTTGCTCGGCAAACATTGAACTATTTGATATAAAATACTTATGCTGGCTCTGCCATGCAATTTTCGAAGAGTGCTGGAAAACACTGGACCAAACCCGGTCTCCTCTTCTTTTATTTTCGTACATCGTGCACTCCCTCCCCTTCTTCTCTCTCTCTCTCTCTCTCTCTCTCTCTTTTCTACCCCCTCTTTTACTCTTTCCTACTTTACTTTTCCCCACCACCTTCTTCTTGTTCGCCACCCTTTTCTCCGCATCGACGAATTTTCAGCAGAGGCACTCTCTAGCATTTCAGACGACGGCTCTGATCCGTGCCACACCAATCTCAACCTTCTTCCGATGAAATTTAAGGCACACCGCAATTCGACGGATTTTTTGGTCCAATTGCTCGCTGCGGCGAGGAACGAAGTTTCGTGAAATACGCTTCTCATAGCTCTGATTGCAATTGGCGCATGAGGTACGCTTGCGAGTTCGCCGTCTGTGAATCCATCCCGCCGTTTCCCTGTTTATTGAATGAAACGTCGAAATTCCTTCGTCCTCTCCCTCGTTCTCTGTCTTTCCCACCTAGATACTTTCGCGCTGTGTTCGTTCGTTGAAACGGCACGATGCTTCATGGTCTTGCAATTAATATGAAATTAATTTTCGGAACAGGAGAAAATTCACGGGAATTTGTTCGAGACGTAATTTCGGCAGGCTGCCTTATTAGGCTTACGAGAATGAGTAAAAGCTATTAGAGGTTAATGGTATTCTTCTATTATCGATGTAAGGGGAAAGACGTGTTTATTAATTGCGTCAAAGCGTAAGGCGCTTAGACCTTTCTAGGGATTTTCTGAAATAAGTTAGCTGATAGACAAGTTTTATAACACGGTTTGATCAAAAACGATAATCTATCTTTGGCAGTTTCGAAACAGACACTCTCAGAGTCACAAACCAAATTTAAATAGAGATGTTATACACGGATTAGCTTAAGATCAACTCGATAAGGCATTCGTATCTCAGCGATTTTGCGAAGAAATTTGTTGTTTGTGAAAACATCGTGTCTTTCAAGCATTAAAGTATGTTACACAAACTTGAGTTGATCTCTAAGAATTGTGTCTATCACGAGATGTATACGATCAGCTGTGGACGTTTTCATACAGTTTACAAAATGATCATTTTTATTACAATAAATATTATAAATTTTTACTACAAGGTTAGTACATTTTATGACATGTATATGACTAATAACAATAGTAAGTATATCAGATCATGCATTAAAATTGGGATAAGAACATAGTTTGATACGAATCGATAATCGTAACTCCTATTCGTTGAGTTCATTATTGATGATGTTTAACACCGTATGAATTGGTGTCTCATAACCCTTAGGACTCGACCTTCGCAGACATATCACTATTGAATCCAGCTACTCAGAGCTATCGATATTTGCTCCCGACGACCCGTGTATTATCATCATTCAATTCCTCGATCGAGTATTCCCATTAACAGATCAGACAGACTCGTTAAACATTATTACCCTAAAATTCGAATAAATTAACATGTCTGACGCGTAAGAAAAGGTAAAAATCTTATTACAATCTTCAAATTGTAAAGAAAAAGCTTAAAGTAACAAATGTATCAAGTTGTCAACACTTTCATCTTTTTTCTTTTGCTTTTATTCTGTTCTTAATAACAGAGAATTTGCATGATAGTAAAAAAAGTTATTTGTCCGATGGAAGTCGTATTTTCTTCCTTATCATTAGACCATGGATTTTTATGCATTTATAGAAAATTTAAAGGCGCAAAAGAATATATAATGCACACAATATGCAAATATTCCAAGTGTAGCACTAGTTATAATATTTAGTATATTTATCTAGTTTCCATTCTTTCTGTTGTGTCCCCATAAACGTTCATAATCCACGAACTGTGGAATGTTGATAACTTACCGTAAATTAAAAATGGATGTTAAAACTAATGGCATCGTCGCTATCAGACACTTTTATTATATTGCTATATTTCAAATCTTCGCTTGTTTTAATAAAGAATTTTAAACTTCGAAGGATTTTCCTACTATTTGATATCAATGAATGTGCCCTAAAAATGATAAATCGAACATTAGAAATTGTCTAAAAATACATGGACTATGACAGCCGATGTAAATGGCGCGAGAGCACTCAAGTACAACGCGTAAGAATATCTGGCGGTGGTAGGAGCTTGTCGCGAAATAAATTAGCCAAAGTCTGGCAAAGAGCTAAATGTACCCCATTGGCGTAATTTTAAATTCATGGCCTGGTGCCAATAAAAATGGTCCGAATTCGTGAGAGCGAGGCAGAGGGACCACGGTGAAATAGGACTGGCCACTGAAAAAGTTTTGCTCGTTGCTTCTTTTTTCTTCCCCATTTTTTCCCCCTTCCTGTCTTGTTATCCCTACTTTTTTTTCTCTCCTATACAAGTGGCTCGCACTCATCCGTTCCTCGGTTGCCTGCTCCTCGATGCAAGAGATGTTTGTATACACACGGGAGTTGAAAACACGTATTCCATGGTCAGAGTGCGAAATATTTTTATGGATGCAGTCCGTCCCTATGTACTATCGACTTTTTCACTTGATTCAACCCTGCGACTTGCCCGCAGCACACAGAATGGGATAATTTGTTAAAAGCATCCATTTTTGCGTGTATTATGAGCACAATTCTTTAAGACGCGTTGTGATGTCTAATTATTGATAAAAGAATATTCTTGCCGTGCTCGATAATTAAATTTTTGTAGAGTTATTGCATTTTCGAGATCGATATCGCAGTGTCCGTTCCGATCGCTCTGCGTCTTTTGCGATTAATATGTACATACTGTTTCGACTAAAAGTACATATGTAGAATGATCTGATTATTTATAGATTCGAGTAGACGGTACGAAGGTATGGAGATATTTCAGAAATATTTCGAAACGATCGTTCCTATTAACATTGATTTTAATTTTTTGACAGTACCATTGTTGAATTCGTGACTCGTCTGTTCTATTTAAAAATTCATCTCGGTTTTATCTTATCTCCTGATCATCGACAGCACTTGCTTATTTTTCTCGAGTATCTTCCAACTTCCTCTTTTTTTCTTTTAACCGGATACGATTTCTTCACCGACATTCTCTTCCGCTTTGATTATTATGATTCGCCTCTTTGCGTGACAAGACCCGCGTTAGTCAAATAAATCACAGCTTCTTTTTTCTCCAATTCTTTCTCTCCTCTTTGTACCTTGATATTGCTGGTTCCTATGATTTCATCTCGTACGTTTTTCGACCATTCCTCATTCGTCACCGTTGCCTTTTGATCTTTTACTACTTCTATGTTTATCCAATGCATCCTTGGCTGCAGATTCTTTAAGTCCTGACACGCGTTTGAAAGTATCAACAAATTTGGTGTGTTTTTTTTATAATGGATACCTTTTTTTATGAATATTTTAATTTTACCACTAGAATAAAAAATATTTGTAATTTTTGTTGTACATAGTTTCCATTTGTAATAAATAACCGAATACCTTTAAACTACTGATAAAAAGAATTGATAAAAAATGAGTTGTTGAGAGTAAAAATGTACTAACGCCAAGATTCGCCAAATTGAGCAATTTCCTGTGAGCACAAAATATTCAATGTAACGCCTAATTTCGTTATATTCTCTGAGTCTGACTTGAAGCAAATGAATTCCTCCATTTTTCTATATTAATACAATTTACTCGAATAAATTAATGACATAAATTCACATTCATAAGTGTTACACCCCGAGGTTTACTATATACCGTGTTCCTAACAGTCTCTTTTGGCACTACAATGTCTCAGACAGATCGTCTTACATGACCTGCGAAATATATACGATATATCGATAAGCGCATAGTTGTCATCAAACGGCGAGTTCTAGAACCTTCGATTCGTCTTTGGTCCGTTATTTTACTAACGCAAAAAAGTGGCATACGTGATCATAGGCGCGAACGGTTACGAGAACCGATCGTGGTGGGGGTCGTTTCCAAGAGAACACAAAGGAAAAAATTGAAGGGCAATCAGTATCTCGATCGCGTCTCTCCGCGAACGGTCGTAATAATAAGGAATATGGCGCACTAATTGCTCACCTTTGCCCATGCCTCAAATGTGCAATATTGTGACATAGAAATAGAAATGTGAAAAAAAAAAAAAAACACAAACGTTACGAACACGTTAGAGGGATATGTAACGTGTATATTGTAGAATCATACATCGAACATGAGAAATCATATCTTACCGCTTGTTTGTTCGTACTGTTTCTTCCATTACAAACCATTTATAATCTTAATAATTAATATTATTATTAATAATACTATTAATAATTTATTTAAATCGGTACCTTTTATTACCATAATTGCAAAGAAACGCGACAACTCTCGCGACAAGTGCCTCGAATCCCGGGTCCACAGGAATATTTCCAAGAATGCCCAATTGGATGCGAAATCGGAGCCGAGAGAGTGTTGTACTCAACGAAGTTCGCAAGTCTTTCTCCGCGTGGTAAGAGGACCGAACGGGTAAGCGGAAGTTGGAAAATAACGCGATTACGTGGAATTACGGGCGAATATTAATGAAAAATTGGCACGTTCGGGTTCCTCTGGATAGCTTCGAAGTCGAATTTTGCTGCATCAAGCCGCCATAAAGGCTGGTATGGCAGGCAAACGAGGGTTCTGGAGGGGGCGAGAGGTTAGAGATCATAGCGGTGTAAAAGTTACGAGAACAAGTTGCGGCGTAACGTGCAAAGAGCCAGTCGTGTATATATTTCCCGCGAATTCCTAAGTAAGCCAATTTGGCTTTCGGCAATGCGGTGCCACACGATCGACGCTGTTGCGTCCAAATGGCACTTTGCATTTGTAATGTGCACTTTCCTGCAAAAATATGCCGCCTGTGATGTATTTTATTTTTCCCTTACCCTCGCCTTTCTTCTCTATTCTCACCCATTTTTTCCTTTTTCCTCGTGCTTTTTTTTATAGCCGGGTAACGAGCGGTTGTATCATTGGCGCTGGCGCGAATTAATTTCGCAACGCTAATTAAATGTCGTTACCACCCGATAAAGGTTCGAGCCTCGTACAGACGCGAAATGAAATCCAACGAGGGAAGGAGTGCTCGAGGACCCGTGTAACGACGCTACGAAAACAACAAGGAGAAAAATAGGGAAAGTTTCGGTTAAGGCGAATTTAGATTTTGGATATGCATTTCGAACGATTCATTCACAGTGAATGTGATTGTGTATTTGTATTGACTCGTTGGTTGAATTCCTCTTACGAATCTTCATAATGTCGTTGAGTGAAATACCGAGTGTCGACTGGCTGGTTTATAACTTGCGTAATGAAGAATTTTTTATGGTGTAATATCTAATTTATCGTACAGGTATCTCCCGTATAGTATATCCCGTATAGTGCGGAAAAATGCCGTGTTATACAAAAAATTAATGCAAAAATGGTGATTAGATTCCAATCGTTAAAGTGCCTACATAAATATTTCCTCATCGTTAAGAGAAATATGTTTATTAAGACAATCAATAATTAACTTCAAGTATTACATATTAGTACTATTTATGTTATTTTCTACTTGCTTATTTATGTTACAGTTGTTACTTCTCTATAACGAAGAAGGTTCCGAGTATAAACGGTTTATACTCGACGCACTAAGAATAGATTAAAAATTTCAATATAAAAAAATTCCATACGCAAATTCGAGGCAACATACCATGTTATATACACCAAAAAATCAGAACAAATTTTCATTATGTTTATAATTAATATTTTAAATAATTAGAGCAAATTCACGCTGTAAGAATACGGTGTGTTATGCGGGGGATACCTGTACTTCCTTTTTGCGCAGAATTAAAATTGCTAAGTAATTTTTTATAAGACCTAGACGTAACGGACTAGAATTCTATATAAATATTGAACTTATCTGACTATTGAACCATTCAAATTTATGCATATATATTGAATTCTATCGATTTAAAGAGAAGTATTAAGATAAAAAGTCATCAAAAATAGATTTATCGCATGTTCCCCGCGCAGTCTTCGAATGCAAAAGCACAAGTTTCCCTCTATTTTGGCTCAGACCGTGAAAAGCGTTCATCTTGTAAATAAATATTTGTAAAACGACGAAGACCAGTAATAGGGTTGGGGTAGATTCAAATAATCAGGGTGGATGCATAAATTAACGTGACTCGTGTAGTTTGACGGTGTTAAGAAGATTAGGACTGTAGGGATTAAAAGGATTAAAGGCTTGGTGTCAGACGATATTTCGAGACGAGTTCAACGACCATTCTTGAATTGAATGCAATTTCAGTCATATTAAACATCGGCTTGCATCCGAAATGAAACGCGATGTTTCTTCATCAGGACGAGTCACGGTTGTCAAGGGTATTAAATTACGAATGATCTCTGAAATTTTCACGATTAAAACGTTCATTATATTCCTTAATTGCGCATGTGAACGGTGGGTCTAGTCCTCATTTTCGTGAAATTTCGTTCTCTCTCTAGTTCGCGTTAATAAATGGAGGTACATGATTTTTGTAAAGTTCGTCAAGATATTAATTTCTCTTTCGACGATCTTTTATTATTAACTGTCTGCAGCTAGACAGCGAAAGGACTCCTTCCTCTTTATGAAATTTCTTGCAGTTTTTATAAGATACCTTCTTTAATTATTTTTTAAAATTCTACACCGACGTTTCTGAGATTATATTGTATATAAGTTACCTGTTGATTTTCGACGATCATTTCTGTGATTTTTCTAATAGAATAATTCTCTGACTGTAAAAACAGAATTTTGTTAATGGTTTTCTTGACGGAGTACTGTATTCAACTAGCTTCCTCTATCGAATGAAAGCGTAAAATGTTTCAATTCCAAAAGAAAAGAGATTCTTCAATTTTCACCTTTTATCGCATTCCTTATCGTCGTTGTCGGTCACTCTAATGCAAGAGACTAAATCTAAAAAGGAGGTAAGTGACAAATAGGTTGAACTTAAGCCTTTCGGTCAAACAGTTTTGGCACGAGCGAATGTCGTAGCGTGAAGTTCAAAATTATATCAAGCTCGTGCGATCCTCGAGACATTCAAAATGGTTGAATACTTGTAACACCCAGCACTTACTTATAGTAACGCACCAGCGTGAAGACACCGGGATATTATTCGCCATTCCTACCCCTTTCTTTCAAGAATCCTTCCGTTCTAAGCAAACAGACCAAACGAGATTTATGACCATAACCGGTTAACGAGGCTAGCAGTTTCTAAGTCGCGGCAATCCACGTTAGCGAAAAAGAGCAAAAGCTGAACGGGACGCAGCGTTTTGCGCTGTTAACAAGCAAAAACGTACGAGCGTCGGCGAGGTCGTTGTCTTTGTCCTTCCGAGCAGTCGCGTTTTCACGGCGAAAACGTTAATTAAATCTTCCTCCCCGGAACCAGTTCCTGCTGGTTACCTTACTGTCCCTCGGTCACCTTCTCCTCTCCCGATTTCTCGACTCTCTCTCTCTCTCTCTCTCTCTCTCTCTATCGATCGTATCGACGCTTATCGATGCTCTGATCCGCTCGATTCGCGCCAGCTATTCGACGTTCAGCTATTCGTTCGCACCGGAGAAAAAAGAATCACGAAGATTCCACGGCTGGTCTATTCGCGAGCACGAAACTTTCGCATCGATCAACGATGCCGAACTTCCGTCGAGATTTCTTCCGTCGCGTAACAACTGGCTTCTGCTCGGCCGTTTCCGGATCGTGCTTGGACTTGATTCGGAGGTTCGAGGATGGTCCCCGGGTCGTTCGTGTGAAACGACGGTTAATCGGGAAGACGCGCACGAATGTTCGTGCCGAGCCGAAATTCGGGTAGAATCTGAATGATATTGTGGTAGAATATTTGATTATTTGGGTCTGGAGATTGGGTTGACTACGGAGGAAGTTACGTGAATAATGGGATTATACGCCATTTAAAGCGAACGAGACCTCGTAATTTAACCTCTCCCTAGGTTCTCCCACGAATTGTATCTTTTTGTTGTTAGAAACTTTCTTTTAAGTTCGAGGAAAACAATCTGTGAAGTCGATTTGACTGTAGTCGACAAAGTGATTATGTACTTAACAAATACCGCCTTTCTCCAGAGTTCCTCGGTTGAATTCAAATTCAGTTTCCCGAGATCTAGCCCTTTCAGACTCTGTATAACACCTACTGATATAATTCTTCGCGCGATGAAAGAATAACAGCTCCAACAAAAAGACACCACCCTACCATAGGCAACCTACCTTTACAGGTAAGAAACCTCAGCATCCTTCAAACGTCGTTAGAAATCAAGATATCCAAAGCGTACCAGGTAAAGCAGGAATTTAGAGAGAGAAAAAAAAGAAGAAAATGGGAGAACTGCGAATGAGACCGAGGTTGGAAAAAAGTGGTCTCGCGCGGCTGCGGTATGGACTGTCCCGGGGCCGTTTCCTAGATGTCACCGGAATTGTTTGGAGTCATGCGTGCTGCATATTGGCAGTGGCGTCGAGCGGGCAGCGCGGCTGGTAAAATACCGCTGCAAATTGGAACGGGCGCACAATGAGGCACCGTTTAACAATGCGTTTGATTTGAATCGAAACGTCATGAAAATAATCACATCGCTGGCCCGACCGGGAGACGCTCCAATTAATGGCCGCCGACCTGCTCCACCACCACCGCCACTCGTCCATTCATTCCGCTATTCACTCTCCTTCCTCTGTCCCTTTCGCACCCCGATCCCTCTCGCTCGTTCGTTGTCTCTTATCTTCGCGTTATCGGCCACCGGCTTTCTCTTGCCGCTCTCTCGCGGTCAGACGACGAATTTATCGAAGGTAGCCGCGCAGAATGGCCATGCATCTGGTCGACCGAATGGCCGGCCTGCTTTGTTCGAACGGCAAACGCGGAAAATGAAGTGTTCATCGGTGCTTGCCACGATGCGAGAGCGCGAGAACACGAACCATCCCCCCTGGCCAACGTTTCCGCCCCCATTGTTACTTCCTCCTCGTCGAACCGTCTTTCCGCGTTTCTTAGGCAGACTGCTGAAGGTAGGGAGAGATATATTTATTACGCTGGTCGAACGGCCTCGAAATTGTTGGAAGTTCCTTCTTTTCGTCCCTGGGACGGGATAGTTGTGCTCGTAACATGATTGAATTTAGTTGAATGGAAGCGAAGATCGTGAAACTGAAGCAACTCCGGTTCTTCTTCCTCTGTCTTTTCGCAGATAGTTCAACGGTTCTGTGCGAATGGCTGAGACTATAGAACGGAAATGTTTTGCTTTTGGAGCGAATATAAAGAATAGTCGGTGTTGGTTTAAATCCTTGGTTCGTCATTAAGAAGCGTTTGATTTGGGAATTGTTATTGGTAATTTCATTAGCAAAATATTGATCAATTTAAAACAATTCATAGGTTTGTTCTCGCAATAGGAAGAATCTTTTTGACGAATCTTTTACTAACTGTCGTTCGTACTAAATCGTTTTATTGCACGCGCTTTATAATAAGATGTCATTATGAATGTAATCGTAATAAATAACAGAGCATATTTAAAAATTTGTTATGAAAATATTTATTAAACAGTCTGAGACTTTTAGAAGCTGGGCAGACTCTTGTGCGAAGATCGTCTCATGGCATTGTATACTCGTTTGAAGTCGGGATTGATTGAATTTACATCTTAACGCTTTATTAACGGCTTTATTAAAATATTGCAATTGTGCATTTTCTGCTACAGTCGAAATACTTCTACCGTTTGTCTGTATATTGCAGTTTGATTGTTTCCTATCAAACGTCAATCTGCGCTCCGCATAGTTCACAAGTTTTAGTTAAGACGTCAATTGTCGTGCTCCATCGTTAACCACGTTATGATATAAGGAAAGAGATAAAAGAACTATGCAGCTCCATCAAAAGAAGCATCATTCATCTTGACAACTCTGAGAAGAGAGGCCTGGACAGGCAACCGGATTACGACCATTGTGCTTGTCCATCGGAAGCATCTAAGTTATGCTTCACGCATCTTCTTATAACCAACCTATCCAACGGACACATTCACGTTGTCTGCCTTTTAACTTGAATTTGCCTAAACACTTCTCGATTCGATTCAACGGAGAACCGTTCCCTGATTATTCCGATAATAATCAATACACTAATTTTCTCGTGGAACAAGGACAGAATTCGATCGGATCGTCGGCTATAAAGGTTGCTCTTTTAATTTCTAATGCGATCGGGACCACCCTAGCTTTAATCTGAAATGCATCCTCGTTTTCAATCAGTCGTTCAGCCGATTGATGAAATCACGCAGCGGTGAACTCGGTCGTTCGCGAATCGTCTCCATTTTCTATAGAGCCTTCGATTCGCCTCGTCAAAATTCACCGCCGTAACGTTTAAAATGAAGCAGTATCTTCCTTAAAATCGCCGATAACGAGTCTTCTTGATCGTGTAAGACAGAGTTTAGAAAGGTAACTGAAAGACCGAAGAGTAATCGAGTTTGTTCTGAACACGAAATCATTTGTCGTCGTTAGAGAGACTTTCGATCGTTACGTGGATCGAGGTTAATCCAAAAAGAAGAACAAAAAAGGAAAAAAGATGAAAATAGTGGTATAGATAGTAATTACGATGGAAGTATATTTAATTGGACTCTAATGGAGAAATTCGATAAGTATAGTGTAATAATTAGATGGGGGATTTTTATGCAGTTGTGGGAAATCGAAAGATGTAACAATTCAGATAGTATGCAAGAATATATAAATTATACGTATAATATTTTATCATTTTTCATTTAACACAGTGTTACAATTTCAGTAAGTAACAAAGACTTACTGAAGTAGCTATTCAACAAATAATAAGGCAAGGAATTATCTGTGATTTTATCTCCTGATGATTTGTTACACTATATGAATCTCAACCGAATATGTGATACAGTTAACACGCGAATTCACAATTTTTACACCTAAACGGAATCGATTATCACTTCGTCTCACGCGTAAATTCAAGAATCTTGAGTCTCGGACCCAGTGCCGGGAATACCGAGTGGGGTTTTTAAGGAAGCCGGAATAAGCGGATTTTATCGTGACGACAGTTTAAGCCGCGTAGGATCAGTAACAGTGTCTTGTAAGCCGACCGGACTTTCCATTTTTGTTTCGTCGTTTATCGGCGTCGTTATCTTTCGCGAACGATCGTGTATCTATTATAATCCCAAAAATCATCTTCCAACAACTAGTCTGTTGACAACGGAAAAGAACGACCACGGTAGAGGATGAAACGAAAAGAAGAAACAAAGGAAAAAAGAAAAGACATCGAATGAAGTCGCCTCGAAGCGTCTCGAACGACGATGGAATCACCGACGACGATGTCTGCTTTCGATTACGATCAAAATAAGGGTACACGCGAAACAGCTCTTTGATTAGCCGTGAGATCGGGTCCGGACCATCTTCTCGTTCTTCTTTATTTCTAAGCCCCACAGGTTTTTCGGCAAATCAGCCACTGCTGGTAACTGCAGCCACCTGACTCTCCGTTCGAGGAAACAAGAACGCCCGTAAAAACGAGTCCGAAGTGAATCCTGAAGTCGAACGAAACGGAATATATATGTACTTGTAGAGAGAGAGAATGGTCAGGGAATAATTGGATTATCGCTACAATCGCTGCATCTCTCCTAGTTTCCCTGCAATCGTCACGGAAGAACAAAGAGAGCTTTTGCATGCAAGGACACAATTCCAATTCTACGATTTTATTTGCAATAAATGAGATTTTTTCATAAGGAGCTCTATTCTTTGCAATAAGGTCAATCGATTTCTTAGGATATAATTAACAATTCATAATTAAAATCACGTATCGATAACGAAAGCTTAGATATTATCGTGCCTAGACATTATACAAGAATCGACACAAGTGACGATAAACAAACGTAAAGACAAACGGAAAGAGATAAACTTTGTGCGAGGAAATCCTCACTGCAAATCGAAGCTCAGCTTCTGATTTTTGTTTCTTTGAGATCGTGCCTCTTCTTCGCTGGCAGCAATAGGGGCAAGATTGCAGAGGAAAAAAAAGACGGGATTACCGGAGGAAGAAGCTTTCCCGGCTTGACGATTTGAAAGGATTTAAAGGCCCTTTTAATTCACCGTAAAACACCGGAGAACGAAGTTACTCTCTGTTCTTGATGTCAAACTCCTCAATCCCCGAATTGATTGAAGAGCGAGAGAAGAGGGTCAAACGAAACGAAAGAGGAGAAAGCGACCTTACGTTAATGTTCCAGTTCAAGAATTCGTTTCATTATGATTTTCTCTTTTTTCCGCGATATAACAATGTAATTATTACGATGGAAATTGAACGCGTTGGAAAAAGACCTCTGACTTCTTATTTTTAAAGAAATTCGTGAAACTTTAAAAATCGCCAATTTTGCAAATTTCGGTTCTATAAATTCATTGGATTGATTTTTACTTTCTAGTAAAATCGACGAAGAAGAAATTTTCATCGCAATTGTATACTTTTGCAACTATATACGATTAGCTGTAATAATTTCAGTGGAAATCGATTATTACGTTAAAAAAGGAATATTCAGTGTTGGAAGGTTGACTTTTGATTGTTGGAGAAATTCAGTGTAACTTTAAAGATTGTTGACTTCGTGGATTTCGACTGTATCATCAGCTTGAAGCGGCTGGATTGATTCAGGTTCCATGTAGACATCGTGAATGTCGAGAAGGTTGTTGGAAAGGAAGAGGCGTGAAATGATTGGATTAAGGCAGGATCTAGGGGAAGATCCTAACAGTGGGGCAACGAAGTGGTCGGTGATCCTGATTTCATAATGCTTATAACTTTACGATAGTTCGGCGCAAGAAGCTGCGGTCTCTGGAAAACCTTCTAACGCAAAATATCGCCGCTCTTTACAACACTACATTACAGAAATACTGGAATTTCTTCAATATTTGCCTCAAGCACAATTCTCGATATACTTCCAAAATTATTACTAATCGTTACTTGCTGTCATATCAAACAAGACATAGTAGAACGCTTATTTTCCTGATAAGTCGGAAGTTGAAAATAATTATAAACGGAAATAACGGTTTAATCTTGACTCTCTCCCGCGAATAAAAATGACACTCGGTCTCTCTACTGCTAAAACGAAACTTCTCGAAGACTACAATACGTTCGAACTTTCTTTGGTCGAAAAACCAAAAAGAATAAAAGATATCGATGAACGTATCGATATAACAAATCTGGCGAAGATAATCATGGTCGATACGTGACGGCGCATAAGATTAAGAGTCGCTGATGATCTCGATCGGCGCAGAAACGATATTTCTGAAGGACCCAGATCGCAGTCCCTTTCATTATATCTCGTTGCTGAATTTCGTGAACGACTATCGATACGTCGAACCAGTTTGAAGTCACATAATAGTTAAGGGTACTCGAAGTTCGCGCGAAAAAGAAAAGCGTGAGTGAATGGAGCGGAAAATAATTGGATTTCGTCCAGGGATAGAAAGAAGGGTGGGTAGGAAGGGGAGCGGGCCGTAATAATCGGGGAAAGAAAAGAAATTCGACGATGACGAGGGGAGGAAAGGTAAAGGGAAGGAGACGTTTGAAACAGAGCAACAAATCGAACGAAGTGAAGGGATGACGATGAACGACGACGACGAACGACGTCGATGAACGACGACGACGAACTGGACGAACAAGGATACCGCGGTTACTCGAAAACAGTTGTTTACTTTTTCGTTATCTTTCGACGTTGCAGAGTGACCGTCGATAATCGAACACATTCCATCTCATCGCGTAATAGTCGAGAGACTCTTCTGTACGCTATGAAGTTTCGATTCGGAGGGAAGTTGTGAATAATTGGACATAACTTGGCCGGAACCGGTATTCGTCGCACAGTGTTATAATGATCGAGAAATAAAAAAAAACCAAAATAAAAAAGAAAAAAAGGAGAAAGAGAAGAAAGAATGGAAGAGGAAAGAAAAGGAAAAACTGGTAGCTGGTCTTGATTTCGGGCGGACGTCGATAGCGATCGAGATGGAGATGGAAGAGGGATCGAATAAAGAGAAACAAAGCGAAAAAGAAAGAGAGGAAGAGGAGAAGCCTGAGGCGAATCGAAACGCTGAATGCAAGTCAGTCGACTGTTCGGTCTTATTCGAGAATCTCCAGTGGTCGTTTCTTCTCTTTCACCTGTCTTTACTCCACCTCCCTCCCATTGCTTTCTTCTTTCTAATTTTTTTGCGTACTTTCCCCTCTCCTGTCCGGCTCAGCTTCTTATTTGCTCACGCGCCAGCTCGAGATACGTTTCCCGTGGTAGCGAAGCCTCGCGTTCCACCCTGTCAAAAATTAGTTGATTTTCTCGCGGAGATGGCGGCGTCGGTAAATCGTTTCATTAACATCTTGTTTCATTTCTCCTTAGGAAATCCGAAGCTGTTGCTCACGATGCATTACGGCTTAGTTATCGAGACTCGTTTCCCGTTTTCCCCTTTTCTTGTTCATGGTCTCTGTCTCTTCTTCTCTGAAGAAATCCGACGTCGTTTCAATTTGTTGGATATCATCCAGATTTATATAGCGAGACAAACGATTAACAGCCTGCTGCGCTTGTACGTCGGATTATCGCGCTACTTATCGATGTGTTTAATTAGCGTCGCGAAGCCTCGGAGTGAATCGTCGCTTCTTATTTTTTTCTTTTTCTGAAAGAGACTTCAGTTTTAACAAGAAAGATATTGCTATAAACGCAGCAGAAATGTAATAGAAACTGTGTCACAATTTTCAGTTACGAAGAGAGAAGAAGACTTGAAAAAGATATTTCGTTGGAGATTTTGGAATGCGAAAACATCATAAAAAAAATCTATAGTTACTATAAAACTGTTCCTTATTGGTGTTCTTCTATCGTCAGAAAATTATTTAAACTCGAGGAGAATGTTTAAAATTCATATTTAGTTATACGTAATTTCTCTCTTGAATCGCATATTAAAAATTTTCTTGATAGAGATGAAGACATACTCGTAACAGAGACAACGATATGTCAAAATCGTGTAACACATATTATTATATTCGTAAATGATTCCCACAAGTGTTCGAATATTTTCGTGAACAACTTTACACGCGTTGCCAAGAAAATTCCTAATTTACAACGTGACACCCGAATTCTTCATTCTCGTCCATCTACCTATACCCACCGGAGAAGTCAACGTACCTTTCGCCATTATTCTCAGTCTAACGCGTTTGCAATTTTCAATTCAATAATCCGTGGCCGCGCGTCGTTCGCCATTTGCATGGTCCCATAATTAATCGCATTCATCGCCAGTTTTTATACGGCGCGACGTGACCTCGTCGGATTCTGCACAATACACACGAATGGCGAAAGCTCAACGGCTATATTATCGCGACAATGAAGCACGCTCACCTTTTATTACAATAGATAATGAGTTTGATATAGGAAGCCACCTTCCTCTTTCAAAATCCCGCCGGATTTTCTGCCGGGAGCACAGCAGAAAGGAAAAGAAACTTATGACCGTTATGAATAAACCAGCTGGCCAAGTTCCGGGGGTTAGACGCGCGGGGGTTGGTTTGTATCGTGCTTGATGTACCGGTATTTGCATTCATAAAGATTACCCGAGTTTTAATGTTTCTCCTCGTTGAAAAATCCATTCGAGCCTTTTTAAACGAAAGGTAGCCATCGTCTTTACGTAAGGTAGCCAACAGAGAAAACCAAGACGTCTACCCTCCCTCGTCGAATTCAGTTGAAAGCGATATAAATCGGTCTCAGATGATCTCAGCTCTCAGCTATTTAATTAAGTATATGTAATACGCCGCGCAAATCCATTTATTCGCACGGAGTTTTGCCGAATGCTTGATTCGCTTGATTTACGGCGAACCTGCTGTTGAGTTCTTATTATTCGAACTGTTGATTAATTACTCCCGTTCCGATGAATGTTCTGTGCGTATAGAAAGGGGAACGAATTATCGCTAATCTACTGATTAGTTTGTCGGGTTGCGAAATATTTCTGCGTTTGATTTATTTTGATTAGTTTGTACCTGACGTTGATTTATGGAGATCGAGTAAATTAGACGACTGAAAGAATTTATTAGGAAAGGCTTTATTAGAAGTGTTCGAAATCATCATCTTCGAAATTCCGTAAAATGGAGATTGTATGGTTAAATTAGATAAACGAAGGAATTCGAGTTTTATTAATAACTCGATTTTACTTATATTTTTATCACTTCAGTGAATGTTGACGAAAGAAAGAATCGATCCTATAATATAGGATTTGAACTTAACACTGCAGTAATCGTATTTCTTCTAT
Source organism: Bombus confusus (assembly GCA_014737475.1). Taxonomy (NCBI): domain Eukaryota; kingdom Metazoa; phylum Arthropoda; class Insecta; order Hymenoptera; family Apidae; genus Bombus; species Bombus confusus. The sequence continues at coordinate 735,261 of JACXIV010000056.1, read as the reverse complement.
CTCTCAAATTCCACACGGGGCTTGTTATTCGACTCAACGTGTCCATCTCGATGAAATTACCCTGTTGCCAACGATGTCACGATTTCATTCAGTTTGTGAACGTATAATTTAAAAAAGTCTTCACTGTAATGCGTTTTTGACGTAATGCCTACCGCCGAGCCAGAAAAAAGGAAACCAACAGAAAGTCGATCATTAGTTCTGTGGAGCAATTTGTTTCTGCGGAGGGAACTCGTGATGTACGAAAATAAAAGAAGAAAACTGTGTAAAAATAATCAAAAGAAACGAAGAGCGGAAGATCGAAAAAAAGGAGGGCGGATTGTTTATTCCATTATGCGTGGCTCATTAGGAGCCTGAATATAACTCAGGGACGAACGAAAATTACGGCCCTCGAGACACGGGTCGCAAGATGAAAAGTCGAGGTGCTTCCTCAGATTCTACGATGGCAATGAATATTTCATAACATATTCGGAAGTTAGAACGTTCAACGTTTGATTTGCCTTGTCCAACTTTTTTTTCTCTCTCTCTCTCTCTCTCTTGTTGCTGGGATATCGAGCTGGGACTGAAATTAACGTGTCCCTTTGTCGCGTTATTTACACGTCAGTGAATATTGATGGCGTTGCCTTGATCGGCCGCGCCGGCGAGATTTCATTTTATAAGCGGGTAAATTATCGATACGCCCCGAAGGATACGCCGCTCCGCTAATCGCAGCTGTTGCCACTGTTTAGGACCTCTAACAAACAGGTCTGAGGGATTCGCTGCGTTGATTCATAACGGCTCATCGAACATCCAATTATCACCTGTGAGAATCGCATATAACGTCGACTCGTCGATTTTTAAAAATTACTGTAGCATTTTAAATTATAATTTTGATTTTTAATTTTTAATAAATATTTAGGCGTTAATCGTTGGGAAAGATATATGAAATAGGGTGTGAAATTAATAGCGAGTAGTTGAAAGGTTTATGGAGTAAATATTAAAGATTATATTCTACAGATTTGTGAATTATATATATTTAACCAGAGTCATATATTTCTCAGCTGTAATGCAATTTCTTGCTTAGAGTAGTAGTTTAAATGATGTCGCCACTCCAGACGTTAATTTACAAACTTACACAGTATATTCCTTCTAATCCTCTAATATCTACGCATCACCTTGGTATATTCCTTGTAATACCTACAACTTGATATTCAAAAGTACTATTGTTATAGCTTATTAGTCGTGCTTCTGTCCATTTCCATTCGCCACTGGAGATGTGCACCAAACACAATTCCCGAAAATCCTCACCTAATCATCCGTTTTACATAAATACATCCTCTAACCTAACCTTTGCTGTCTCGGCATCTAAAGCACAGGTCTGTTAGGAAAGCCTTACTTATGAAACCACAACATGAATTCACTTTCCCTTCTGTTCCCGTTTCTTTTTTTTCTCTCTCTTTTTGTTTGCTTACGTTACTCTTATACATGAGACGTTACAGTGGCTGAACGTATCGCCTTTCATGAGCTTACGTTCATATCGTTCATTACGTGCATTACGTTTAATCACATGCAATAACAACGCGGGAAATGTATTTTTACCAAAGGTAAGTTCACTAAGATTTCACTACAGAATACGTTTCATCCGAACCGAAACATTCTGTATACAATCCCCTCACAGTTTCTCCAAATCCGTCGTCACCTACCAGCGTACTGTTCCTTAATTACCTCCATGATAGTCAAGATTTCTATAAGTATTAGGAAGTTCACATCGTAGCTTAGCACGCGATCGTTAACGGTGAGGAGAACATTTTCATCCATTAAGCTATTGCCGCAATCGATATCCTAGGTCCATGTTTCGTCTATTTTCCACGCACACATATCAAACCGCACGAAGTCATCGCAAAAATTAACACGTTGTACGCGGATTACTTCACGTTGGCGTCATCAGCACTCGTCTTAAGGAAAAAAAAATTTTAGTCTCGCTGAACAGCCACGTGACTTCGGCCGTTCGGTCAATGTGTTGAGCGCAAATCGATCGATCGATGTTTCGTTTTCGAGACCACCAGTAGCCGCGAACTGTTGGTAGAAAGGAACGAACGAACGCAAAGCAAACGGATCACGCGTAAACCCGTCCCTGTTCGATACTGGACCAGATCGAGGTAAAGAAAAGACTAGTAGGAATGACAAGGGGATGTTAGCAACTCTTTATTTGACGAAGTCGTTGCTCAAGTTGCGATAACGAGCCTCGTAGCGGTATATGTGTATCGTCGCGCCTTCAAGCTTCCACATACCCGTGCACACACGTGTGTATCAGCATATATCTTGAACGCGCGCTGGATTGTTTGTTATATTAATCCGTGCAAGTTCAACGCTGCACTGATGTAGCTCTATCACCAGTGGATTGTTTAACCATGTTGTTTAGCTTGTTGGTGCTGTTTATCGGCTTGTGTTTTGGTCCAACCCGTTCTTCTCTTCGTCCATCACCCTCAAACGCATCGCTCGATGTATATCTACTCTCGATGTATATCAGCCATTACATGTACACAGCAGAGTAATACGTTTAATCCCGATATGCTGCCTCATTATAATCCTGTGGCTGACCAATAACGATACTCCGTTAAATGACCAACGATTTCATGGTTCCAAGCGTCTCTCCGCGCGACACATTATCGCGTTACGTTTACTAACACACTCGCCACTCGTCCAGTGCTGGGATTAGAATTCCGGCCATTGCCATTCTACGTCCTACTGTGTCCGTCATTGTCCACGGGATTATATAATAATTGCGATTTCCTAATTTACTGCCTTTTATGCAACCCGGTTACCTGTGAAGTAGGGTAGATGTAGAGGTACAGGTACGTCCTACGAGATTCAGAATAAGTGGGCCATTAGGCGAGCTGCACCCAAGGGCAATTTGCTGTCGTTCCTTTCAAATTTGACTTAGAATACTATTAAATTCTCTTGCCTTTTGATCGTGCCCGATTCTCGTGCTTTCATGAGTGGGTTAGGAGAGACTAGCTGGGAATGACAGCTACGAAATCGGTAATGTCTAATTTGTAATTTAAATCTAGAATTCGGCAGAAGATGTTCCTTGTAATTAGAAATTCTTTTTCTACAGGTGATTAACAAGATTAGTCATATATTACGTGTAATGAGATCTTTGGAAATAACGCAAAGAAGAATGAAAGTGCGTAGAAGTTTCGATAACACTAATTGTTATTTCCTATACCTCGACTCTCGCGTACGATGAAAGTAGAAACTTAATATATGATATTTGTTTCATTTACTTCATTTGTTTGTATATCATGCATTTATCATTTACATATATCATCCATACAACATTATATCATTTATCATCTGATCTTTTGTTATTTATAACAGTTGTAGTAATATTTATGGAAAGACATATATATATAATGTAATAAAAACATGACCTGAAAAAACATTAAATCTATTCAGAAAATGTCAAACATTTAAATTACCCGGTGTCGAATTAGGTAAGAGATAAAAGCAAACTCGAAACGTCGAAGCTTAATAAAAACAAGAATCCATCTGATAAAAGAATGTGATTAATTTATTCGGTATTACGAGGGCTCGTATCGTATCGCTTTCAACGTCACGGTTACAAAGCGGTATCATTAAACGTTCAGGTCGTTTCAATCTCTATCTACGGACGAAGAGCGGAACGATTTTGGTTGGGTTCGTTTGTTGAATTTTTACGGGGGTCCTCGCAGTCGCCTTAAGCGGCAACTTTCGTTGCTGGTTGAACGGAAGCTCGTATGCATATGAACTATCCTTATCTCTATCTGGGTACCCCTTATTCGACAGGAACTCGTTTTCTCGATAAAGGCCGCACGGCTTCGGAACAAAAATTCCACTATGTTCGTGTAATCCTTTTCATAAATAAAGCGATGACTGATCCTTTCGCGATAAGTTGTAACGTTTACGTACACCGTAAACGTACGACGACTACGTGCTTTTAATTATAAAAATATATATTATATAGTTTTTTATATTATAAAACTGTTGGGTTTGCAGGTAGGTTTTTATTGAAGAGTATAAAACAATGAAGACTATATTTATAAATAAGTAATTTTGACCCAAATATGACTTTAATTCGTTATGACAACGTTCTTTGAAATCTAATTGCTTCTCAACTCTTCGACGATTCGCTCAATACTGCGTCGCTTCTTAATTACATCGTGTCATTCTGCCTCAAATGGATTACTTTTTGCCATGTCAATGTCACATATCTTTTGTCAAAATGAAATATGACGTAATTTCCGTGAAATTGGGGAAGGTTTAAATTATCACTTTGCTAATTTCGCTCGAAACTATGTTTAAACTAACTTTTTATTTTTGTGCAAATATTCTTGTTTTATTTTGCACATTTTCTTTCAATTCGTGGGAAGCGAATCTTAATTAAGAAATAAAATAGAGTCGGTAAATATTTTACAGGGATTAAAACGTGTACAAGGATTCAGAGAGTTTTCTCTTTTTCTTCAGTGTGGGAAACGGGAAATGGTTGTTGGCGTCACTACATCGGGAGGACGTGAAGTACTTCCGGTTCGATTAAGACCAGGAAGGTAGGTACGATCCTTATAGTGCTAGATTAATTGAAATCGAACGAGCCGGTCTTATGTTTGCAAATGGAATTAAATCTCCTAAATGGTAGGTGTATCGGGATGAAACGTTGTGATACGCGTCACCGTGATAGTTGATTTCGTTCCACTTTCAGGCCGCCGTGAAATTAATGCGAATATAGGACGCGACAAACGTTCTTATATAACTGATCAAAGGAAAGGTGTTTTTATTTTTTTTACTACATACATATTTTATTTCACGAAAATTAACTAAAAAGCAGAAAGACATACAAAATCTGTGCGAGTGAAATTATTTATAAACTTTCATCACCTACATTTTGATACGACATTTGTAATTTAAAACGATTGAATTTATGAAAATTCCAGAAAATATCTCACTTTGTGCTCTCTCTACGTTATTCGATGATCGCCAAAGCCGATAAAAATAAACTAATAACCAGAAGGAAATACAAAGCTTTGTAATAATTATTAAATAATAAAATTATTTATGCATATCTCTTTAATCTTCACAGCTATGATATTTGGAATTTGAATTCCATATCACTTTAATAAACGCTGAATACATGCAAATTTTAAAAATATCTTTCTTTGTACTATTTCCACGTTTCTCAACCAAGTCGACCAATTAAATTCGAGCCATCCTCGATTAAATTTATTAACAACGCCACTCGTAGTCACTGTCCCGCACAGCGTGACGCGCAAAGCTCGTCGTACAAACTCGTATTTTTTATTCCCTTTCGACGTAACCTGAGGTATCATCGAATGGGCGTTTGTCATTGTAATCCGATCTGCACGTAGCGCTGCAATCGATATCGCATCGTCGCCGATATTATAAATATCAAAGCCCATTGACACGATACGACCTCCCCTCCCCCACCCAGATTCAGCCCTTTGAAGCTGAAACGTAACAGTTTGAAAAATTAAAGGCTCGTCTCTTACCTTTTCTCCGGTCGAATCGTTCGAATTATCGAACACCGAGAAGGATTATCGGCGAAAAAAGGGGAAAAAGACCTTGAAACTAGATTGGGAGCGAGGTTAAAAGTTCCACGGTGGATCGAAGTCCGCTTTCGAGGGCAGTAAAGTACGCTAACGCACTGTCTCCCCTCTTACGTTTAACAAAATATACGCTCCACTTTTATGCACGACCCGCGCGCAGTTCTCGTCCGACGACCCTATTTCCTCCCCGGCCCTTTTATTCTTCTCCCTCACGGTCGTTCCACGCTTTTTGGTCGCGTTTCTCTTGTCCCAGCCCGCAGTTCTGCGGGGGAGTCTTTGTCACCGACGGGAACGATGTCGCTCGTACGTCCTCGTTTTCCTATGTGTTATCGGCTCCGCGCGTAACACGCACCATATAACGCCGACCTGTGTTCCTAATTTTACTACTGGTGTCAAGTAATTAGAGCAACGTCCGTGTTCGAACGTGATTTAAATGGAAACTGTCAGACTAGACGGGGATAAAGTTCGGTGCAGTCTCGATTAAAGAATCGTTTTACATGTTCCTGGATTTTATACGCGTGCTTCTCCACTGTATAGATGTTCTCTTGCATCTTGTTGGTTGCGCGTCGCGCACCGATTAAATAGCGGAATAAAGGTCGCAGAACATGCTTGAAATAGGGATGCTTTTTTCCCCGAGAGCATGAATTCCAAGGTAGCTGTACTCTTTTTTACTCGGTGAGATATCGTTGATTTTTTTTCGGAGTTAGTTTTTTTAAATTTTGTTATTTGTTGGTTCATCGCTCGCAGTTAATGGATTATACGGTTTATGGTTGTTTTGGGCAAACGTTCTGTCGCGGGAATTAGTATTCAAATCCGCGGATCTCTTTTCGTGTTTGCAACGGCGGGTTAGTTGGTTGAGTGCTGAACGAATTGCATATACCTTTCCCATACTAGCTGGAGTGGTGTTATTTATTTCAGCATGGCGTGCGTATAGTTTATTAAACGTGTAATGCACCGGCGAGAAACTGTAAGTTTTTTGCGCTAAAATACAAATAACAATGAAAATGGATGTGATGTATCCTTTATCAAATGTGCGTATCTTTCGATATACGATATACGAATAAAATTGTTTAGGCACCTTGTTGTTTACATCAAAAGTACGGAAAATAGCACAAATATATGTGTTCATTTAATATAAATGTCGTAATCAATCGCGACATCGTCACCGACAATTCTGATAAGAATCAACGCATCAATTATTATCGCAAACATTGTTCCTCTACGTTCCTTTCTTCGTTTTCTTAGAACAGCTTCCACTTGTTCTTTTTCCTTATCGTAATCCCACACTGTTTGTATCTCTATTTATTTTTATTGCACTCCAGCTATTTCGAATATTCCAAATGTTCCACCATATATTGCTATCTACTACACTTTTACTATAACTCGAGACACACGTAGAAAGTTGAATTTCCTTTAAACGTCGCTGATAATTGCGGATATTTTATGCAAATTCAATCTTTTGAGAATATAATTTGAAAAGTAGAACGTCGGTAGAAAATTGTTTTACTTACCGAATATTATAAAAAGCACTATACTTTAGATATTTTATATATTTTTCGTATCATCTGCATTTTGTGTATCTTTACAATTTCCAATTTTTCATAAATTCATGAAAATTCGCAATATACTTATAATATACATATATATACATATATATGTATATTATTATATATATCTATCAATGTTTCTACCTGCAAGCAGTCATCAGTTCGGATAGATACACCACTAGCCCGTGCTTCTATTTTAAATACTACTGATACGAATGAACAATTGCTACATGAAAAGGGGACTAAAGTAACGATTTACAAGGAGAAGCGAGATTGCACCAAACAGCCAGAAGCTCAGACAGAACCAGACAGACACAGAAGAGACGTTGCTCGAAATTGCAGCGAATTCGTGGCAAGGAAAAGGCATACCTTTTGGAAGCGGGGAAAGGTTGGAAAAAACAAGGGAGGTGAGCAAAGAAGTCCATCGGAATCGATACTGGCACGATCAACCGCTTCAAACGGCTCGAATTCTTGCCGGTTGCGAGCGGTCCACAGGCAACGGCAGCCTTTTACGAAGGCGAGTCATAGAGAACGTTGGAACGAGATGCGCGTCGTTTCTTTCAGCGTGCGCGGAATCCGATAAGACGTCTTGAAGAATCCGGCTACATAGAGCGTGTACACGGAGCCATCGTTGGAGAACCCGTCCTTTGCCGCGAAAAGAGAAAAACGTTGAAATCGGGACGGTTTTGGTGGGAATTTCCAGTGGAAAGACATTCGACCGTACTCTCACTCCGTACGCGTATATACCGACCCTTGCCCGACTTATACGTCACAAGATGCACATACACTTCCGTTCATAAGTAAGCCGCTGATCTCATACAAAACGTGACATTTAATCTAATGTATCAAGGAATTGATCGATTACAACTTTATATTCATGCAAAGTTCCGATCCAATATGTAAAAAGCAAAAAAGCGCCAAGGCTATTTGGAAGAATTACAGTGATATAGCAAATTATAAGAATAACGCGTTGACACACACAGTTTACAAGATGCTGTTGAGAGAATTTCAGACGAATTAGATAGAAAATTCTTCAAGAAAACTGCGTAAAATCTGAATTCTTATTTTTAAATCATGTGTAGCGCGCGTAGAATCAAATAAGAAGAAATGGAATAACCATTTTTCATGTCAGAATTGTACAAAACAGTGATCAACAGACACGACAGATATCTGTAAACAAGAAGAAAATTAATTTTGTTATATCAAATTAACGAGATTGTTATCATAATATCGAATATATGGATCTTTTATAATCTAACATTTCAAATGAAATAATAATTCTTAGAGGTTTTCTTAATGATAGCTTCCCAATGATTTTTTGAGATTACTTAAGTTTTCCAAAGTTTTTGCAAGTGTTTTGATACTTATGAACGGAAGTGTACATATAGACATAGAAGGAAAAGGAGTCAGAACGAGGGGTGGAAAGAAGGAGACAAGAAGAAGAAGAAAGAGCACAGAAGAGAAGAGTGGCAGTCGGTGGATTCACCTACAGAAACTGGTTACACACGTGTAAGTATATTAAACCTACTGCTATCTCGTTATCCACACGTACTCGCTAGCTTTTGAAGATCTTTTAAAGTCAACATTCTTCTCTTTGGAAGTCCACTCTCAACTTCGGATGTTGTCCCGATGAAAATGCTTTCTTTCGACGGTAACCGTTCCTAGAGGCCACCACCTTCGGTATTTTGATAAAGGTACGCGCGGTCCGACATGCGGGGAATTCTATTGCCTTTGGTAATTATTTTGTGTTACTTTTGATGGTAATTTTAGTTACGTTTAGTCTTTTGTCTGTCCACCATGGAACAGGCCATGTTTCTATTATTTGTTCTTCGAATTCTCCTCTGGTTCTTTTAACGCATATTCTTTCTCGCGTGTAATTAGCGGATTTAACAGAATTTAGGTTTAGGCGGATCCTTAAAATAGATTAGGTTTTATTTACAATTAGAAGCCATTTTATTCACACGTAGACACATATAATTTGGTCTATTTGGTTGTATTAAGTCACTTACAGTATTCATAGTTTTTCTGTAAAAAGATTATTTTTAGCTCTTGTCTAACATTATGATTATTGTATGATTTTAGAGGAAATACGCGGTATATTCGGTTGCATTGAATTCACAGTAGCATTATTTTTTCTCAAAGAAGATCTTTTTACCTATCGTCTGATATAGTGCGTATTGAATCAGGTAATGTCGTATTGCCTATCGAAAATTAATAAGAACACAAATTTTAATTCAAGCAAAACCTAAGTCTAACCCCTTTCCGTGCCATTTAACTCGACGAAACTCGGGCCCAAGCGGTCGGCGTCAAAGCGTGTAAACAAAGCAGCCTGATGCTCGAGACATTCACAATACAAACCGAAATGTTAAGCGTGTGATATAGTCTTACGCGATACTGTTGTTGGGGAAGTAAACTCTAATTCTTTTTCCTTTTATAGATATTATAAATATATTACATTTCGTAATAGACGACAGTTTCAGAATTATATTTCATGAATGAATAATACTTCAATAGAAATTCAAGTGTCTTCAAATGTGATTTTGTCCTAAGGAATGTAATAATAACTACGCCTAAAAATAAATAGCTTATTATGAACAAAAAATTCAATTATAAGAATCGCGACTAACTCTCGTGGCGTACTGATAGGGACTAATATTCAATTACGATCGTTATATTACGATGTTCATGTTTGGTCCTGATTTTCTGTTCACGAACGTGGATCGTGATGTTTATGTTTGGGCCTATTTTCTGTTCACGAACGTGGATCGTGATGTTTATGTTTGGGCCTATTTTCTGTTCACGAGCGTAGATCGTGATGTTTATGTTTGGGCCAAAATCTTCATCACGAGTGTTACGCCCAGTTAGGCTTACTATAGCCCGCCTTTTTAACCATCACTTCTGGCACTACAGTGTCGCAGACAGATCGTCTTACATGACCTGTGAAACATATACGATATATCGATAAGCGCATAGTTGTCATTAAACGGCGAGTTCTAGAACCTTCGATTCTTCTTTGGCCCGTTATTTTGCCAACACAAAAATGTGGCATACGTGTGCATAGGCAAAAACGGTTACGAGACTCGATCGTGGTGGGGATCGTTTCCAAGAGAAGACAAAGGAAAAAATCGAAGGGTAATCAGTCTCATACGAGAAGTCAAATTGAATGCATCGAGAGGTTCAGAGGAACAACATTAAGGTCGCTTAGTCAAACGAAAACGTCGAGAAATACAATAAAGTCGAGTCGAATTATAACAGCAAACTAGTTGTATCATTGCTAAATTATTTGTAACGTGTTGATGATAATTTTGAATATTGTTAAAAAATAGAAGTTCATATTAACCCAGTTAATTCAGTGTTACAATCATTTCAACTACCTCTGTTATCCTAATCGAAACAGGGGAACGACTGGTTCGTAGCGTCGATTATCAAAATCGTAACGAGAATTTACGATTCTCGTTGACGCGTTTACTCGCAACCGCGTTTCTCCGCGAACGGTCGTAACAACGAGGAGACTCGCTAGGCCAGGGGAAAGGGGTAAGTGGAAGTTGTTTCGCAAAATCCTAAAAGAAGAAGGCAGAGGAATCGGGTAGGTTGAGGATTATCGCTCGATCTCGACTCGAATCACCGAGAACGCGATGTAACAATATTTATGTTAATTATTTAGAAGTGTGGCCTCTTCGCCGATTTCAATGACTTTGAAATATCTTGTCATCGTTATCTTGAGGTCATCATTCTGACCAACTTTATCTTTTCTCCTTTATTGCGTAGGTTAGGCTATGTTATAGGAATGTGGTCGCGGTCAGGCCATCGCCTGCGCCAGAATTCATGTCGCGAATGAATATATTCATAAGTTTAACAAAAATTTTTTGCGAATATCTTGGAAATTAAAACCGAGCGGCGGTAACATGCATAGGAAAAAGTTCAAAACATTGACAACATTTCAAGGTCATTGAAGTCGGCGAAGAGGCCACACTTCTAAATAAATACCATATTTATTCAGGCGATTCTGTTTTTGAATCGCATCGATCGTACAGTCTGCCTCTCGATTGTATTTTGCCTGCGTAGTCGGTGTTCAACGATGCTGCATGACGAGAGTTATTGCCGTTGGCGAGAAGTCGGCGCGACGACATTACTGAAAATCGGAGAGAATTAAGTAGTCTTAAAGGGAAATAACTCCGACACGCGGTACATGGAGAGGTCGATTTTCGCGTGATAAAGGAATTGCACACGGATCTCCGATCACTCTACAAAGCACCAGAAACGCATGATAGAGTTCGCGGCATTGATTTGAACGGATAATTCGAACGGGCGCGTAAACGTGCTTTTGCACCGGGATACGAGTGTCTGCCTTTGATCTTAACGCGTTAATCAAATTGCACCAGTTCCACTCGGGATAATGCGTCGTCATAGGTGATTTTATTCCGTTTATCTTCAATGATGTTTTCTTACGATTTTGCAAATATAAGAACATACAAAGTGTTACAGAATAAAAATTTAAAGGTTTTTGACACTCGCTGAGAAGAATTCATATGGTGTCCAAGGTTAACCTTTTTGCAGTGAAATGTGATAGCGTATCTGAAATTTTCATTTGAGATTTTCGAATGCAATATTCGCATGTACGTACAAATTTTGATATTAATTTTGATATTGTCCGATACACGCTTTTTTCTCTATTATTATTTTTATTATCTCTATTATTATTATTTTTTTCTCTATTATTTATTATGGCCTAGAAAATTATGCTCACCAAGTAGTCTTACAAGATGTAAATTATATTGTAATGCTAGACATTTCGTATATTGCATACGAAACTACGTTTTATGCTAAAATGTCGAGAACCTCGTTTCGGGAAATATCTAGAACCTTTTCTACTTAAGCATTTTTTATTCTTCTTGACGACTATCACGAGCCTTTCAAGTCTTTGGCTTTTTTTTACAGCACTCTATATAATAAAATAGCAGTCGATAACGCGAAGTAGATTTTATATTTCAATTTTGTATAACGTCATTTTTGATTTCGTAGCGAAAATGTTGAAATTAGATCCGTAATTAAAATTTATACATTCTTTCGAAAATGTGTTACGATGTTGCAAATATTTTTCTTCCATTATGCATCGATTATGCATCTTGCAAGGTATTCTTTTGCATAACGATGAAGATGCCCGGAGAAATTACATATATCGTCTCTCGTACGATCTTTTGATCATACGATAAAGATATCTTGGTTCCAGCAGAGGAATTTTTAAAGTCGTTTGTTGTATACGAAATTCCTTTAGTTCTTCTAATTGCCTACAAATTTAAGCTGATTGAAGATAAAATCTCTGATAATCCTGGCTCGTAATTTAGTCATAAACCTAAAACGCATATATTTCTCTTCTAAAGAATTAATAAGACACATGTAACATTTTCATTTATTTAAACCGAATATCTGACGATGTTTCAATCTCGTTCGATCTGATATTTTTTAAGTGCCTCCACTGTTTTGTAATTTATTCTATTAATCATCTTAAAACGTATACAAATTATTCATTGTCTCTCTTAATGAGCTTCGAAAATTATTATACGATTGGATTGATCTATTCATCTAAAAGAAGGTATTAATTATCCAATGAATAAATTCGGGAAAATCTCCGACCGAAACGTCGAATTCTTACGTAGTTGTTATCTTTACGACGTGTAGCATTGGAATTGACGATTCGAGATCCGATCGAACGTCGTCGATCTTCCCTTCCAATTACCCGAGAAAATTAAACGAATGGTTTGTGTCTTTAACGATCTCGTTCCTTTTTACATTTTTTACCACAGACGGCCATACTGAAACATTAAGTAACGCTAATAAGCCAATTATAAAGTGCTGCGACGTATCTGATTGATGAAACGACGATTTCTTCCAAATTTAACGGGAAATTTACCAGAAATGCCGACACTTCCTTTTTCTTCCTAACGTTCCGAAGTTCAAAAGCTTCCAACATGTTCGCTAACAACGCGAAGCAAGGCACAAAACTTCATTTCGAAAGTATACAAGTTCCTCGATAATTCCGCTGTCGCAAGAACTTCAAACGATACCCAGCGGAATGTAGTTCAAAAGTGGCGGTAGTATTGCTTCGGAATACCGTGATTCAGTTGCACGGCAAGCAGCCCGCGAACGATACAAAGGAACGACAAAATATCGCAATAAGTAAATGCTATTGCACTGTCAAAATGAAACGTAAAAGCTTGCCTTCTTTTGAAGGGAAAAACAACGATAAGTCTATACTTGTTGATTTTTATATTGCTCTGTGTAGTAGATAGCTTGTGAGTGGGTGGCAGTTCACATATACATATATATATATATAATATATATATATATATATTATATATATATATATATATATCCTCGATCAATTGAAAACAGCTTAATTAATATGGAACTAGTTGACGATGTATTAAATTTAAAAATTATTTTTTTCATAAAGAACAACAGCTGCAGCTTATCGTAACTCTCCTCTGTAATTCTATAATTTCTTCTATTGGATAACAATAGAGATACTGCAACGTTGTCTTCGAATTAGACCTTAATCCTGCCTCTTATGAACTTAGGGTAAACTTCGATAGGTCTGTGATAGTCTGACATGTTCTGAAAGTGAGTCAAGGATGTAACGATAAGCTATACATCATACAAATGTGTAAACGTCTTGTAAATGTTGTATGTCAATCGTGTTCGAAATTGAAGAAATTTACCCTTGTTAGAAATTCAGCTTCCAATGCTTCTTGTTATAATTACATATTCCTACATACTTTAAGAACTCGTGTCCTCAATTTGTTTTGTCATTTTCTTAATAAGTCTACGCTGTCAGACGTAATCTTAATCAAGTGATATAAAAAATATCCGCTATACTACGATATAATCGTCTTCGTAAACTGTATGTACATAGAAGAGCTTCAGCGATATAAATACCATAAAAGAGACGCATGTAGTGGAAAACGTGGGATAGAAGGTTTCACTTTTGCCCGTACGACTATGATAACTTTCTCGACGATGCCAATATCGTTTTCTCCTTGGCCAATATGAATATAACCACTCGTAGCTTGGATCGTTGCGATTCACATCGTGGATCGTTCGTTTTTTCAAATGTTTCCTGCGATACGTGCACTCGACGCGCATCTGCTGCACGTTTCTGACTTCCGTCGAAAGTTTCCTTCTTTTTCTCTCTTCTATACTTTTTTTTTTTTATCGCCGACAGTATAAAACGGTGGGACAATGGTGTTTAACGTCGCGTAGAAAAGTGTTTACGATTACGACGCAGCACGCGCGTTTACGACGCGTTAACGTCGAAGATGGTTGCTCGACTTTCGCGTCGCGTCCTGTTTTCATGCTCGTCCACGACTCTCATTAATACTCGAATCAATAGCTTCTTCTATTTCGCGACGACGCCCGGCGAGAGCCAATTTTTTTGTCGCTGGACCGTTTCATGCCACTTTCGAGCCGTTCAAGCGTTTTCCAACGTTGAAATCGAGCGCGAACGTAGCGGGAGTTCTATGCGCCGTTACACTGAAATTGTGTGCACGCGGACTCGTTAAAAATGGGTCGTTTGAAAAAAGTTGCGCAACCGTTCCTGCGATTTTCCGAGTTATCACCCAGTTTCCGCGGATAACTCCGCTATCACTTTCTCTCTATGGAATTATACCGGATAGATGGATGACAATTTCCTACCAATTTAAAAAATATACATTTTCTTGCAGTTTGTATTAATAGATTGCGGATGGACGATAATACATCTATCGATAGATGTTGGCGATATAAACGTTTAATATTCCGGTGAAGAAAATATTACCTATTTTTATTATAATATTACTCGTCTGCCAATGAAGCAGTTTTTTTTTATCAGTCTTTAGATTTTTCATTTTCACAGATATGACATAAGTAACACAAGTAATGAAAATGTGGATATTGTAAAGATGATTACGATGTTCAAAATTTCACAGGATAATAGTACGATTATGAATGATAAGAGAATTTTATATAAAATGATCAAGTGTTATTTTATATGATTTTATTCGATGTAATATACACATATGGTATTAATACATTTGAATCAAGTGATATTTTATATGATTTTATTCGATGTAATATACACATATGGTATTAATACATTTGAATTTGGAATTTAAAAGGTAGAATGTAAAAGCAGTAAAGGTGTTTATATGAAATTTAAAGTTGTTTCTTTTCGTTTAATTACTTTTAAATCACATGGATTTAAAACATATAATCTATAAAAGGAATTCTCGTTTGATTAAATACGAAGATATAGGTGGTCGAGGTTTCATTGAAACGTTGCGAAAACCAGATAGTCGTATCGGTTTGGGAACGAACGAAAATTTTTCTCGTCATGTCGTCCCGCAACTCAAAGTCGTTCCAATCATCGAAACTCTATATTCTGTTAGCTGACATCAAGGGAAGCATGTTGGCTGCAGTTGCCATATAAATTTTCGAAAAAGGTTCAGCGAAACGAACCGGCCATATCGGACCAACCGACAAGCAAAACTTTTTTTTCGATGTAACTTGGTTGTAGTATTAACCTACCGTCCATAGTTCAACAAACGAAATTACACTTTTTTATGAATTCCTTATGTCTGAAATGTAAAAAATATGTATAGTAACTTTGTTGTCATCTCAATTTAGAATTAATAGCTTAACAAATGAAATTACACTCTTTTCAAGAATTCCTTTCATCGAAAAAAGTGGAGGGAAAATATGTATAATACTATTTGCCGTTCGTAAATTCATTAATATAACTTGATTTTAGTATTAATTTCTGGCCAATAGCCGAACAAACATGGGTCTTTTGAGAACTTTTGTTGAAAAAAATTGAGGAAAGAAAAATATACAATATTATTGACTTTTATCTAAATAAATCTATTTTTCATCTTCAAATCATTTATTCAGTTTTTCGTAATTTATTATAATTTATTTTACTACACTTCGTGACGATATCGATAATTTATACGCAAATTTTTTCGAGTCATATGAGAAATAATATGTAGATGCGATATTTACGTATAATTGTGTACGACTATTTGTGAAGAAGGAATCAAAAAGTTGAGGACGCAGGTGTGTTACACAATGAACGATCTCTGTATGTTTCTCTTAGCGATCCTACAAATTTGCTAATTACGAAGCTGTACGATATGTACGCCGGATTGATTTAAATTACAAAATACAATTAACATAACTCGCTTGCGAGCTCGAGCTGCATTTTCGAGAGAGATAAAACTTTTTAATGGCAGTATAAATATATGTTTTTAACGTGTCATGCTCTTTTGTGATGAAAGTAATAATCTTTAATCAATAATACTTATTATAAATCAACGATATATGCACAATCATGTGCAATTTTTAATTAACAATTTCTAATCTAGAAAACTGGAATTAAAATTAAATTAAATTATATAAAATTAAATAAAAATTAAAATTAATCAGTAGTCGCTTAATTTTATCTCACTTTAAATTATCAATTTATATATCTCCATACTAAATATAAAAAAATAATAAAAAATTAATGGATAAATTGTAGGACATTTAAGAGCATTTCCCATGCGTTACACTTATTCTTCATCTTCTGATACAGATCCAATAACGAAATAATTCTTTAGAAATTCTGTTGGTAAATCAATTGAAATTTGGAATCGAGAAAATCCGAATTACCACAAGATCGTTGCTACATACGAACAACGAGCAATAACACGTTCACCAACTCTGATCCGCTTTTTTGTCGATTAATACGCAAATTAAATATTTTAAATTATTTGAGTGTCGAGAATGCATCTTTATTTGAATCAAAATGCTGCTATTAAGTTTTACTTCAGTTTGATATTTTTGGTAATCGATGGAATCGGACACTATTACAATTTGGAATTCAAAGTGCCCATTTCAAACATCCGCGCTGACAGTTGCGTTGCAGAAAAGTCTCATCTGTTTATGTTTTCGATTTAATAATGTCTCCGATTACCCAGATCCTTCTCGCACTTCGTAATTACTTCAAACGCAAGTGCTTTACATTGATTCTGTTTTTAGACTGAGTACAGTTCTTTCATGACACTCACCACATACATATACGGGCACAAACTCGGCTAGCGTATTGTTGTTTATAGTTCTCCCGTAGCAATAATCTGGAGGTACCTAAAATTCGCTTATTTCAAACCAATTGATTTGCCAGCAGAATTTCTGAGGAATTATTATGTCGATATAGATGAATAATTATTATTCTGTAGTTGGATCAAAATTTGAAGAAAATGAAAATTAATTGTAACGCGTGGACGAGTTTGACCGCTGCCATGCTTTTATTTTTTCTATATTTTGCAACTTTCCCATCATATTTTAAATAAACGTTAATGACATTTTTTTCTTCCTTAAGAGATGCTGTTAAATGTTGCGCAAGAATTTATCGTTCGCAGGAAAGTACAAAAACGGCTATTTTTTAAATATGTTCTTCCAATATAAATAACTAAAAATTTCCATATCTTGTCATTAATCTGAAATATTAAAGGGCAATCGTCGTCGAATAACGCGTTTTCTGCAGATCGCAGTCGCAAATTCATTAAACCGTCGCAGCGTGCAATGGCGGGAGAAGATGTTGGTTTTCTCCCATGGTTCATTTCAAGTTCGTCAAGTTACCTCTCTGTAAATTAAACTTACTGGCTGAGAGCGTACATCCGTGTGCCGTAAGCTACAGCGTAATTGGAACGTACTTACCTGTGGAGCTTCCCGTAACATATAACGTTTACAATTCTATCATATTTCCTCTCCTAATCACTCGTTCTTGCTGCGGTGCTGTTTTACCTTCTGCGGTCGTCACCGCCTCACCCGGAACATAATAACGTCCCAGTCGAATTTCATTGCAGGGTCACTGAAGGTGACTCGTCTTGAATTTCCGGAAGTTCATTAAAGTCGGAAAGAGGCAAACCAACATTAACGATCCGACGCGACACGTTGGATTTTTGCTGATTAGAGAATCAAGGGACGCGACATAGAGATGATTTCTTTGTTTTTTTTTGTTTTTTCCCTCGCCCAAACAACGACTCGTTTTTTAATCTATTTTTCGTCGAAACTGAGTTCACTGAGCGTATCACCGAAGCCACGGGGAAAAAAGATACAGAGGAAAAATAAATGAATCGGAAGTGTAACGGGGCCGAATTCGCAAAATTCAACGCTGTGCTTTGTGTTTAGGTAGTTAACTGGTTTGATAGCGATATAGATTTTTAGACAGCGATTTTGGTTCGATAGTCAAATATTTGAGATATTCAAAGAAAGTGAAGTGATGGTGATAACTTAACAAATTAAGTTATCCGTTGTCTAACAACCGTAACTAAAATATCCTGTCTAGCATTTTTTCATTTTTCAAGGTATGTTAATTTGAAGTGCTTTTTATTCTTTGTTCGCTGTTACGAAATAATGACTAAATATTTTAAATCAGACGAAGAAAAACAAAATTGGCACAAAGAAGATAATAAAAATTCTGTTTCTTTTTTTTCAATTTCAGTATAGTATGTAAGGCACTTTAAAATATTCAGTGCAACAACTGATTCTATAACATCTGAGCTTAATGTGGAAGAAATGAATTCCTTCGCTTTTCTATGATTAATGGAACTTGTTAGAATAAATATATTTAATAAATATGTAAACAAATATGTATATAAATACACCATATAGAATAAATATACTTACACAAGTTATAGAAATATACTTAGTATAAATAAGCTCATATTCGAAAAAGATGTGTGACTTAGTCCATTTTTTCTCTCCATGCTCCTTTCCTAGAACTTAATGTCCATTTTAGAAATTTCCTATTTTATAGATACGATTCTTTTGTTTCTGTTCTCATTTTTAATAGGAAAATTAGAGAAGGGACAGTATATGATTAAATATGGTCTGTTTGATGAGAAACGCTGTTTGTTGTTACTTGTCCAGGGTTTCTATGTTATTACCATTCAATTGTTGTTTCTCATTATACAGAGTTCCGCGGAAATGCAGCGATAACTGTAGCTTTTGAAACGATGGATTCATTAAGTTTAACAGGAACAGTTATTAAACCAATACGTGTAAAATATTTTGGTTCGTTTTCTACGTAGCTATTTAGGCAGCCACATTTCAGATAGACTTTCCGACATGATTGTTATGATACAATTAATCCATAGACATAGATATTCGTTTGAGACCTTCTTTTGTTAATTCATGAGCTTTCCTATGGCTTTTCCTTGTTAATCTGTATGTTTCGTTCTTTTTATTTTTTATGAAGCTCACTTCGCGCCTGATGAAACGAAAGCTGCAGACATAAAGCATTATGCATTATTAGCAGCAAACGTGAACCATTCGAATGAAAGTTTCAATGAAGTCTAGATGTGTATACAGTAAGTCCACTGTAATATAATTGTTAATATAAATATTTGAATATTTATAGAAACCATTTAGAAATATATTACCTATGTTATACAAAACATTGTGAAATTTCACTAGCATTGTGACGAGAACGTATTATAATGGTTGTATTAGTAAAGTTTAAAACAAATCTGAAAATGTACATAGAAACTGAAAGTATACAAGATACTTGGTACAAGTATAGGTTTCGAAGATCACAAGAAAATTTATACATAAGAACGCTAAGTGAGAAAAAGATTACTATGTCAATGGGTTAATTGCGAACTTCGAAGCATTTTATGAGATAAAATTGTACTTGTCGAGACGCGGACAATTTCACTGTTACAGACGACGAAACGAACGAAAATCGCGTAATTTTTGGACAGAATCGTCTGAGAGGAGATTAACATAAAGCCAGACGTAAGTGGAAGATGGGGTAGAAGGATTCTGAATTCGAGTAATGAAAGTACCCGATACTGGATAAATAGACGTCAAAGCGTACAGCCGGCGAATTCGAACGAACACGACGAAGTAATACGTGTTCTCTTGTAACTGGAATGTCAAAGGCTTCTTCTTGGATCTATTGATACATTTCCAGATGAGATTGGAAACTTTGCGAAGTTTCGAGACGTTGTAGAAATACGCTTTGACTTTTCGCGACCAAGTTTCTTTACCTATTTTTTAATTCTATATACATTTCTGTACAATGAATGTTTGTCAGAAGTTTCCGAGAAATTTGTATGACAAGCACGGTAGACTGCTGAGGTACAACATGGCGCGTTCCTTTTGAAGAATGCAGGAAATATTACGAATCTAATGTCAAATTCGCTCATATCACTTATGGAATGAACAACAAGTATCTTCAATTAACAGTAGACTTCTTCAGATCCTGACAACAATGCAAATAGGACTTAAAATCCTCCCAACAACAGAAAGAAACTAATCTCTTGAGATTTATAACTGCGTATAAATCCGTAGAGTCGTCTCTAATAACTGGCGAAACTAGACAAATTATATTTAACCCTTTCGAGACTATTGGGACAATACGTTGCAACGTAAACTTCAGTATGTCTATTGGGATATATGTTCCCGAATTCACTTGTTTATCGTTATGACCGCTACTCGGAGCGTATTTCGCGTCAATACAACACCAGGTTTATAACATAACTTGGAAAAATTGTGTAAACAGTATGGTACTGTAAAAGATATGGGACTACATATCCCGATTGCAACAATATGCTTAACCTTATTTCTTTAATCGCTGAAAATACAACATAACGATTATTACATTATTGTGTTTATTGGTGAAAAGAAAATCCACGTCGAAAGAGTTCACAAAGAAATAATCTAGAAATAATGATTCTCGCGCTACACGATTTTCTTGAGCTCTACATCTCTAACTGAAAAAAAGTATTGTTTCCGCGACATAAAACAAGTCGTGTCTCGTTAAAATTCTCTTTCGATTTTTTCACGCAATCTGGCATTATTCATCGTGATCGTTCTAATCCTTCTTAAATAAAAAAAATACGTGACGATGGAGTGGAGCCTTTCGCTGAAAGGAGATTGTAGTGTCTGGGACGATGCATTGCAGGCGATCTTCTTTCTCTTTCCCATTCTGTAAACCGTATATACGCACCAAGCTCGATAAACGTAATCTTTCCAATCACTATAAACACGAAACACGATAGCGACGTTTCCTAAAGTATCAGCCTCTTTGTCATGTTTCCTTCGTTTTCATCCTTTTACGAATTGTAATAAAGGGCAAGTATGACGGCGCGCGCTGCCGCAGCACACAGATGTGCGCTCGTCGTATCAGAAACCATTTCCATCGTTGGTCCTTTCAAAACGCTACGAACTTCCGAACGAAAACTCTCGATATTCTTCGAAGCAACTTAGCCAGGCGCGATGAAACTTTGTATTTTTGAAAAGGGCAATTGCTTTAATAATTCTGTTCTCCGGGTAATTTCGAGCGATTTCATAGCCACGCCCACGTGCTTCCCAAAGGAGTAACTTTATTACATCTTTTTCTTCGGTCTAACTTACGTTAAGTAGTGTAATAGTATATGTAATAGTGTTCTAAATTCCCGGGTTTCTAATTCTTAAGCTTTAAAATGATATTTTAGAATATTTATGAAGGCTTTTAGAGCAATGCAATACTTCTTGAAAAAAAAAAGATATTTCTGTTTAACCGAATTGTCTATTTTACAAGTGGTATCGAAGTGAGAAAATGAAAAAAAAAATGAATTCGTCATACCTTTCCTGTGTAGTTTGCGAATGTAAAGTTACTTTAACTGTTACTAAAACGTACTAATTGTACCGTGTATAAATCGTATACTTTAGATTATTCTCTAACTTGCTACATTATCAAGGAATTAATATTAAACGTAGTATCAATTACACAAGACCAAGCTCACCCTCGGCAATATAATTCAAACTACCAATTAATTTCAGAAAACCACTTTTTTAACTTTCCTTAAAAACGAAACTTACGTTTCCCTAACGATGCGAAACGCGCATACGTAAACGAAGTAGATGAACGAGGCACAAAATGCCCATCAGTAGTCACAGGCTGACCAACAATTTCTTGCTTCCATCAAGCGTAAACCACCCCTTAATCGCTCTTCGTCGAGCGGAATGGCCGATTTAGCCGTAGAAACAGTCATTTACACATGCGTTATCCTACCAGTTCGAATTCCGCCCCTGGCTGTCCCGCTGTTTTTTCGATTCAATTACGAATTCGAGGATCAGTTTTTGCCCGACTGTGCACAGCGGCTCTCAGTGGACGACGTATAATGGCCCGAGTCGCCTAACTCCGTTCGAAGTGACATTAGTAACCGATTTTACGTTTCATCGCATTTCTATCCTCTCCGCTGCTTCCCTGTTATCAACGATCGCCATTTGGGAACGGTGGAAACTGTCTTATCACCGTATAGCCGCACTTTCGCCCGTACAAAGCGAGGGTCACTTTACTCGCGTGCTCTACGACCTCTCGAACCAGCGTTCACCGACATACCAGTGAACACGCTTATTCAAACACACATGGACGTAGAGAGTAGCACGAGCATAAAGTTGGTTGACACTCGCATTACAGATAGGACTTTGCATTCGGATGGCAACCGTACAGAACTACGTCGCGAGTTTTGCTTGGTGAATGTTCCTCGGGGCTTCTAAGGTATCAGCTGCAACTAGTTCCATTACCGGATCCGTCTGGCGAAACTTTTACGAATTAGGCGAGGGACTCGAGCCTTCCTATATTGTGATTGATTTCGAGGCGTCAATGACTCTTGACGCCAATTATACCCAAGTTTCGCAACAACGACCGCCCCTTGAGTATTTAATTTGCCCCGTGCGCCGTTTGGGATTTGTACGCTGCATTGAATTAGGATCGACGAGTTTTGACGAATGGTTTACGAATTATTCGTACAGCTGAGAGTGAAAACTGAAAATTGACTGGGTGAAAAGGAGAAGGGAAATTGAAAATTTTAGGGAATTGATGAGCGACAAGCGTATGTTACAGATTTTTCTGTTACATGATCAGTGTTTTTGTAGGATTATTTTATGTCGAATAGATCGATTAACTGATTAGTGTAACTTGGGAAATGTCTTTCAATCTTAAAATCCGTATAAAAATAACTTGTTACGAGAGTATCTTTGTTTTGGTTTGAAACTTTTGAAAAAGTATTTTAATTCAATTAGCTATATCAGGAGATCATCTTATAAGAACAAAAACTCGGTAAAAATTACCTTAGAAAAAAGAAGCGAGGTGTCTTTGAAGTTCAGATTATGGAATTTACATAGTTTTACATAGCTACATAGTTAACTTGAACGCGACTACGGTAAAGCTTAAATTTCAGCGTAATTTAATAACGAACCTTGAAAAGAGAAGACAATAAAAGTCCAAGCTACAACTTCGTCGTTTTAGCCTGTTTATGTTTAAACTTCGTTATTAATTCAAACATCTATACGCAGATTATTTTCAGAAATTTTATTCTCGTTAAAATGTGTAAGAAATGTTCTAATTATTTTATTAATCGATCCTGTATCGAACATTGTTAATGTCAGAAGTTATTGTTATATCAATCGTTATTAGTATCACTATATTTAATACCATAAATGTTTCTTATTTGTGAAACATCACGAAGGTGTTACAGATGAAAATTTAAATTATTTTCTTTTATTCCTATAAAAACATCTGAAAACATTTGAAAAATATTTTTTATTTCTTTTATCCACAAATATCCTTGATCCAAAAATTAGCTGCAACTAGCTGCAGTCTTGGACAGAATTCATCTAGACATTTCTACAAACTTCTAGTTGTGGATATCTGTTTTCTTGCCCGATCGATGCACTTTCTTTAATTACTAATTCACTAATTATCACGTCGATAGCATCGTATGTTTTGCAATTCATCGCAGTTTATCGTACAAACGAATAATCATTCATAAAAAAAACATTTTCATGCATGTCATATTTTTTACGTCACCATTTTAATATACTGCGCCATGGCTCGTTCCTATCAATTCCATAATTGGTATAAACACAAATGGCAGATCGTGACAGTTCGAACAGTAACTCCACGAATCAGCAGCCGTAAAGCTAAATAAAAACATCACAGATATCATTCAAAACGTTTATCCAAATCAAATAGAAATTGTTATTGACAACAAGAAAACTGGGACGTCGTTCGCATTCCGATATATAAAGTTTGCTAGAATATTCGATAAGACTGTTATGCTACTAAAATATAACAAACTGAAAAGTAGCATGGTACGATTTATAGAAATTTCGGCACAATAATTAGACGGGCAAACTGAAGGAAAATTCATTTGACGTCGCGCGAGTTGCGTATCTCCGCTGGTTTGACAGCTCGATGGCATCGCATTGTTCGCTGAATTTCAACTGATTATCATAAAACGCGTTAGATCCCAAGCCCGATAATTTTCTGACGAAAATTTCGTTTTATCCCCATATCCTGGTCTCGCCGCGCCATTCTTTGCCCACTTGGTTTTGTTTCGCGTCGCAATCAGTTTCAGCTTCGCGCCTCGGTGCTCCTACGTCGAACTTCCGTCGCCGATAAATACGCCAGCGATCGCGGAATAATAAAGCAGCGAAAGAACGTGGAACAGAGATAGGGGGAACGGAGGTCGATAAAAGACAGGAGGAGGGGGGTGAGATTCATCGTATGTATCTAGTTTACGAGTTCGCTAGGAATGCCTTCTTTCGACTTTATGTCTTACTTTCTTCGATGTTGCACAGCATGCCTCAAAACTGTCGGTCTGTTAACCTCTCGCTTTGTAATTTATTTCGAGTAGCTAGATTTAATTTTGTTAAACTTAGTTACTTGATTTTAGCACTGTGATTTATGTAAAAACTGTTATACGTACATGTGGTTTTAACGATTTTTAGGTTTAGGGATTGAAACGAAGTCGAAAATTAAAATAAAGATTCAAGCCGTATATGGTTCTTGCTCGTAGTGGATCCATTATAGCTTGTGACGAATATGATTCGATATTATAAGTCAAGGACTTAAATAGGAAATGATAGATTAATACGTTGAATCTTCCATTTTGAAACTTTCTTTTCTGAAAGACAAAGTAAGATTCTGGATATATCTGTCAGACTGAAAGCTTCTATGGTTGATCTACGCTTTTGAAGCAACCGGTATATATTTTTTCTTGGGCGGTATTTTCTTCTTTCTGCTTATCGGTCGGATGTATCTGATGCACAGTGAAAGGCGCGTACAACGGTGAAAACATTTTGACGAGAATATAAAATGTAATTACATAATTACTACGACGGAGATGAATCTCTTTAGTTGGTTCCATTGATTCGAGTTTTATACGAACTTATATAAAAAGGCTGGTAAGGATACTTTCTGGGCTTTCAGGCAGTTCATCTTTACGTAATCCTACCCTGTGACGGTTATGAAATTATCATTCTTTCGAATACGAGCGATCTTTAGACGGTCGACTGAAAGAGATTCCTGTTTTATTCTGGAAGCCATTGCAGAATTTGAAGCAAGGAAAACAATGTTTTTATCTCGTGGATACCTTGCATAAGGTCGATGTACGGGATATAAATTTCGTATATTTATAGGGATGGCTAAACGGTACACAATTGAAAAGTAAGAATATTTCTTTGTAAAAGAATTTACAATGGCATTCAGGAAGAATTTACGACCTCTATAGGTACTATCGTATAAAATCGTCTTACATTTTTATTGACACAGAAAATCTTTGCGACTTCAAAATCTGAATTAAAAAAATCAAATCTGAATTATGGAAATAATTATCAAATATCCTCTGAAAGTCGAATGTTATTCAACCGACTTTCACAGTTGTAAAATCCACTATTGTTTCCAAATTTTCCTGAAATCACGCGTCATTCCTATTATAGTAGAACTTTATTTATTTTTTTCGTTCACATAATATGTAGAAGCTCACGGTCGGGAGAATGAATTCAACCAGCAAAAGTTCAGTTAATCGGGCATTAACTAAAATTTCATTCTGATAAATGAAGTTCATATAAATGGAACTTTATTAATTGTCATTTTCAGTTAAGAGGCTGATTTTCCTGCTTTGTATTGTATGTTCTATAAATCCAGTTCAGCAGTTTAAAAAGATTTGAAAATACACGTACTTCACAAACAGATATCTGAACGTTTTGTTTCTTAAAATCATTTGTGACTGCAAAAAGTATTACCATTTACCTTTACTTTCTAATAAAGAGCTCTTTACTAGGTTCTGTATTTCATTTTCACAGCATCAAATTCTTTTAGTCATATAAAGTACTATACCAAATGATACGAAATATATTTCAATATGCTATAACAAGTACAATATAATGTACAAATACGTTTGGAGCAACTGTATATTAAACAGCATAATCTATTATCGCATAATCTTTAATTGTTCCGAATTTCATTGAAATATTTGAAACCGAATATTTAATAAATTCCTAAAAGTAATAATCCCAATTTCATTAGGACATTAAAAAATCCTAAAATATCAAAAAGTTGTAAAACGTTGAAAGGTTCTAAATAAAAAGTTCTTTATTTCCAGTGCCCCCACCGACGTCGAGGACGCAGGGCAAATTAACTTAACCGAAATTGTCCGAAGAATATTACGCTTAATTAATCCGACAGCTCGATAATAGATGAATAGGACCGTCCTTAACACAGCGGAGCTATGTCGTAGCTTCGGGACGCGGCATCCCGTTTCAAAATCCTCGCTGATCCGCATTCTTCAGGGCATCGTTGAGCAGGCATAGCTGTCACGGATAACAGCTCGTTCGGTATATTTTAACCCTGCGCGTGTCGACGCTGGTACGTCGTTACGCGGCGACCGTGCACCTCCCTTTTCTAACCTGTAATCATCACCTTCCATCTATCCGAAAGGCGCGGCGCCGCAAAAGAAGACCTGCGCTGCGGCCCGAATCTGAACACTGAATGGAAGTTGAGACAACCCTCCAGTTATGTGGCGTACGTCCCTACAATAAATACACCCGTTTCTGCCTCCGCTATAAAGTTGTTCTCCTCCCCTCTTTCTTTCCTGTTTCGATCTTGATCCCATTTCACTTTTCTGCTGTGATCTTTCGTTAACGCTCAAGGGTGCACCTCGACTTTAGTCTCGCGAGGATTGTAGTAGCTGTAAACAGAAAAGAAAGAAGGATTGCGTTTTTGGTGATATACACTGGCACTAATGAAAGTATCTGAACATCTATCATGGAATAATTCTATACCCACGTTATACGTGTGTGTTATCTGAAACATTTGAGAATTTTATCAGTGCTGTAATGAGATATGACTGCTATGATTATGCTGATCTTTGAAATCAGCATAAAAATATAACGAAAAAAAAAAATGGAAACTAATATTAATCTTTAATCTACTAAATATTACTTTGGATATTTTATATATTTCCATATATAATGCAGAATCTATGTATTTTTGCGTCTGTAAATTTCATTTTTTACAGTTTAGTAATTAGGTTTGTAAATTCGAATTGTGATGTTTTCGTTAGTTTGAGATTATTATTTTTTAACTCTGTAGTATTTTTATATTCTGTCTACATTGTTGAAATTAATATATGTATGTTCTTCTCTGTTTTACTTTCTCTTCTTTCTTGCGGTTACTATATACGTCTTTCTTTACAGGATTTTTTGATCGTTCTTTTTGCAAGGTTTATAATTGTTATTCTTTGGGATGGAAAAATATTTCTGCCATTTTGCATATAATGCCATATTTTCTATCTCACACTTACTGTCAATATGTTTTCGCGTAGAAAGACATTTCTGCTACTTTATAATCATTTTTATGCTTCGAAGCTACATTTTTTGAAATAAGAAAACTTTTCTCTCATTTTATATTTTTTATACAGAAAGCTTAGCAAAGAAAAAATCTATAAGTAACAGGATCTTAAAATTGAAAGATCCGTAGGTTTCTAAATATTTAAATATTAAACTTTACTACTGTCCTTATACTATAACTTACGGTCGCAAACAAACATACGTACGATTTTTTTTCTATAGAAATATAGAATTTATTTATCATTTTAATCTTACAAAATTAAAACTAAAATATAGTTACGCTACTTTCCACTAATCTACTTATCCACTTATTTCGTTTTACCGTTACGTTACATTTACTAAAACACGAATTTGTATTATCTACTCTGAACATTCCATATATATTTAATTAAAACTCACAAAAAGGGACAACATCGTGTACAAATTATGTACTAGCTTTCTTGTCAATGAACTGATGCAACGAATTAATTTCGACTGGACTTTAACCCTAATACCGTAGTAGCTGGTAATTATTTAGCACCAGAAGCTGAGTCTGAGCAGCAACAGCAGCAGTAGCAGCAACAGCAGCCGCTACTAATGAGCGCTAGGTAAGAAATTTCGACGGTGAAATCCGTCGAACGCGCAATTTACGATAATATCGGTTGGCTCGTTGGCCGCGTCTAATGGAATTTCGGAAAGGGAGATTATCGTCAAGGATCACGCCCGTTGGCTGCTGATATTGAGTGGAACGCTGCTAATTGCAGGATCGTTTACGTGTTACGCGGTCAGATGTGTTCCGTTTGATAGGCTAAATACCGGCTCGCCGAAACGTTCATAGGACGAGACCTATTCTGGATTTCAAGGAATGGCCCCTGTGAATGAACGGTTGTCAGACGTGGACCCGATATTCCCCCTTCGTAGAATGGTAACCGATGGTTTGTTGATTACCGTCATCGATCCAACGTCGTATCTCCTACGGCGTCGAGCGTGTAATTTCGCTCGGTCCGCACGTCCACTCGCGTTCCATCGTCGTCTGCTTTTGACAATCGGCTTCGTGACGCCATTGTTTTCTCCACTGTACGTTCACCGATTGTTCACGAATGGTTACATTGAAATCTATTTGCCGAATTCAACGAATTTCGAAGACCCGAGAGTTTTGTAAAGATGGAGGATAAAGCTTGTAAATCTTATGTTTCTTTGCGTCGAAGATTGTGTGAGAATTCGGTTTTCGAGAAGCTAAGTAGTGCTCTGAAGTGTGGTAAACACTTTAGCGAATAGGAATTTACTAGATAGGAAAGTACGTGATATTAAATTTGAAAGATGACAGGATACGTTTCAGAAACATAGATATGATAAATGCCGCAATGACGACCGGGGATAATAATGGAATGAAAATAATATCGTCACTGAATTTCAGAAATGTTTTAAGTGACATATTTGTATTGGAGATTATAAAAGATATAGCTTTGTATGTAATAATTACCAGGAGCACATTTACAATATTCTGTATAAAACCTTGCAGCTTTATGCACTAGTAATATACATCATTTATATATTTATAAAATAAATATCATTTATTTCTCATTTGCATGACTCGAACAACGTTGAACACACGATATTATACATTTAATACTTAATCAAAATGTCCAAAATCCCATTGCTCTTTCTCCATTTACTCCAATCAAAAAATTAAAAAGCCAACGAAAAGTTTTCCACACGATCTATGTAAACGTCTTATCCATAAATAACTACTTCTCACGTTTCAGTTGATGATTTATTATCTCGTCTATATCTGCATTATGCATTCTCAGCGCATTGTACGCATCGTTTCTGTGTTCCATCCGCGAAATTATTCCGTTTACATAATTATATTAACTCGCCTATACAATTTCCTGGCTCGTGAAGCGGATTACTAACGACACGTAAGCAGATCAAGTATAAAAACGGACCACAAGTTTCAGCTTGCTTTTCCACCAGTTAATAGTTAGAACGTCGGCAAACTGGATGTTCAATTGCATACGCGCAGTTTAAAGCGAGGCGCATTCGAAGCTCGTGGAGCGCCAAGGATCTGATTACAATTGCACCCTTTCCCATCTATCTTCTCTCTTTCTCTTTCTCTTTCTCTTTCTCTCTCTCTCCATCTCCCCTCTTCAGCAGCCTCTCAATTTACATCTACCATCAACTTGCAAATTGTTCCAATTTAGCTGGCACCGTGAAAATGAAAACATCACGTGTGAGAGTACATGGAAACTCCGTGTATTATCACATTCGACAGTTCGAGGATTACCGGTGGCGCGCTAACGAGCCGTCAATTGTTCCTCCCCAAAAACAGCCGGTCGAAAAATTTTACACCTCGAAACAGGATCAGCCGCGCACGTATGGCAAGGAACCGGCTGGGATAGAGCCCCACGTAAATACGTATTCGATTCGCGAGCAAGGGGGAACCGATAGTGATGGGATCAAGTATATTACAGGTAAAGTGGAATTTAGCTGTAAAGTTTCGAATATCTCGTGATCGGGCGTTGGAACTTCATCGAAATTTTTATTTATCTCGATGTGAACAACGAGAGAATCCTATAATCACGAGATGGAAGGTTAATAAGAAGTAAATAGTGTTAGTTAGGTTGGTTCTAGTCGTTGAAAATGGAATATAATATATTGGTTCCATTTTTACGTTTATGCTAATAATAAATTAGCTTTTTTCTTATTGATATAAATTTTCTGAAGTGTAGGTGCACATCGGATATATTTTAATTTTTAGTCAGTACTTTTATCGGAAGATTAGTCCGTGACACCTTTTTGATAATTTTCCATTAGTAATATCAAGCTTGAACAAATTTGAATATGTGTCGTATGTACATAATATTCGAAGTGTATAATATAAATGTATAATATGTTTTGTTTTTCAAGATTCGATGTTTCCAAATGTTAACATAGTTACATAACCTCTTACAAGTAGTACCTAATCGAATATTATAAAGCGAGTCGTATAATGTCGAAACTGACACGAATTCGTCAATACCTAGATACATATCGAACTTGATCCCATCGTTGCGTATTAGCCTACCGACAAAACCAAACAAAGAAGACAGACAGCAAAATGTCGAAAGGGTAACGAAACAAGGACGGGAATGCTTGCCATCGGCGTTTCACTTTTTCCCTTCGAGCCAGAATTTTGCATCTCCGGCAGAAGCATTTAATCAGCTGGTGCCCAGGGCGAAATGGGATTTAGTGGTGCTTTAAAAGGGCGCTCGAGGGGTTGACGGGACGGCTAGGTGCCGGTTAGGGGATGTCCGGTTCGAGCGATGGAGAGAAGAGACGAACTTGGTCGGCTCGCGAGCCGTGTCCGCTGGTGCGAAGTGCAGTCTATGCCTGGCGAACATTGTTGTGTGGTTGGGCGCTTTGGCCACACGGATATTCGAGGGCCAGAGCGATAGCCAATGCCACTCAGCACCTTTGTTGAATTTCACGCCATTTGAGTAAATGGACGAGCTGATCAAACAACGGCGATATTTTGTAGACCTATCCTCGCGCTGCTGTACGGCCACGTAACGCCAATGACGACGGTATCAATGCCAGCAGCCGGCATCAACGACACAATGTAGGTCCTTGTTGACGTTTTACCCTCTCTCTGGTCCGCGACTCGCGTGTATTAATTTTGCCGTGGTTTTTCTCTCTCGTTCCTCTTCGTCCCGTGGTCTCGGATGCTTGAACTCCGGGGCTTGTGCTCGACGCTGCTCGTTCGTATTGCAGCCACTACCAGTTTCACCGAGTCAGTCATAATTACGATACAGGCCAATCTGCGATCAACCTAGCGTCGACGAATAACGCGTGACGCGATTTCCCGCACATCTATTCTTATTTCTCTTGCTCGCTCGCTCTATTCTGCACGAGGCGATCTCCTTCTTGTTTCTTTCTTCCGTTATCCTCTCTCGGTTATTGCACGGCACAAGATAGGGGTTGTAAATTGAGCTATCGAGGGACGATATTGACCGACGTCTCGAGAGTGTGGTTCGTAGGTTTCGATTAGGTCTGTGTTCTGCTTTAGGATCTCAATTGTTGAAATAAGTGACGACTTACGAGGAGCGCTGGTTTCATTTAAAAATAGGAAGATCGTGGATATTATCATATAGAAGTGGACATTTTTATTTCAATATATTATACAAAGCGGAAAATATTAGCGTGTCATACGAAACATTTTAACATTTCACTATGATGATATCTATTGTAATAAGAACTATTATCATGATTATACTGTTGGCCAAATTTAGAACAAATCTGGAAACGTATATAAGAGTTACGAGATATTTATTGGATATTTAACGTATAATCAGTGCTAAGAATGATCTCATTAAATATCATGGCTTACCAATGTAGTTAATAATCGATTGTTAGTTCGATGATCTTTCCGAAATGTATGTTTGCGAAAAATATTCCGAGATTCACATATAAATTTTCAAATTCATTTCAAACTTTACCAACACAATCATGGAATTTCCACATACATATTTAGCTTGGTTTTAAATTTTGCCAATATAGTCGTGACAAGTGCCAATAAAATTGTAAAACGTTTTTTATAGCATGTACAATATATGCATAGAATTTTTCTGCGATAAGTATTCGAATATTTTCACGAGCCACTATACCGTTGTTCAACGTCCTTTATTGACTCGTTCATCGACGAATCGGCTCGTGTTTCCTTCGGAGTTTCTATATTGCTGTCGTGACCATTGCTAGAACCTCGTTATTGCGATATAATAAATACGATATATAATATAGCAGAAAGAAGGGACGAGAAGGCAGAATAGAGCGTGACACGATCGAGGAGCGATTTACGATCAAACCGAGTGATTAATACCTGCAGCGTGAGCGGCGTTTCGCGCGACGCTTTTGTACCGGATACGCAATATCGGCACCCGTGACGCGATAGTGACGGCGTGATTTAAATAATGATAATAATGTTGAATAATTATGGGGTGTAATTGCCGGTATTGTTCCAACGATAATATAATAGAGGCGGAGAATCGTGTTCGGTTCGTATGGCTCGAATCGGTTCCCGGTTCCCGGTTCCCGCCTCTCCTCGACGTTATAACGTATCGATTTTCATAAATATTGTCGTATCGCTCGTTACCGTGGCACTTTAAAGGCGGCCTTTTCCGATACGCAATCCGGGAAGTTAATCGATTCACGATAGAACACAAGTCACGTTGTGTGTCCACAGATCGTTTTTCGTTGAAAACAGCATCATCTACATATTTATAGGGAGATACAAAATGTCGGGAAAAGAATCTGAAAGTTTGAAAAATATGGTTATTAGGCATAACTAATAACGTTTTATTCAACTTCTCTGCTTGCCGCTGCCTTTGTTGCTTACTAATAGTCTAGCAATCTAGAAGACACAACACATACGTATTTTTCAGACAAATATCTTTAAGAATATATAAATAAAATATAAAAAATATGTCTAAGAACTTAATTCTTTGTACTTTACAAATTGCCAGTGCTGCTATTAATACAAGGATGAAAAAGAGAAGAGGAGATTGTACATCTACATTCACAGGTGTTTATAATCTTTTTCTTTCGAAAACGAAACTTTTGATACTGATAATAATATATCATTCGGTATTAGAGTTGGCGATTAATTGTCCCTTAAAAATTGTCGGAACGCAAGACATTAATCGATGTAGGTCGTAGAATTGTTCGTTAAATTCAATATTTGGAACTATCTTTCCATAAAAATAAAAATTTATTTCGAAACAATTCAAGAACGAAATGTCGTTGCTCACGGAGACAGATGGAGAATTACATTTCATTTCGAAAATGTCGATTTTAGATTCTACATATGTCGCTCGAACATTAGTTATTCCTACCACCGAGTACAAGCCGTCAAAAATTTTCAACGCCCTCCGTAATATCGAAATATGAAAATGATTATTATTTCGTTTCCATACGTGTGTTTTAATTAAAAGTGCCTCTGTATTAAATATCAATAGACAGGAAGAAATTCTTAGGTAAATTGGCAATAATTTTCATGGAGATTCTATTGAGGTCGCGATATTAATCTTCGCGTTAATGTTGAAACTATGACGTTTCGTAATAATCTGGATTTCGGCTGATCAAATTAGTTCTATAAATTACATCGCGATTTCAATGGTGGGGTCGATTTCATTGAATTCTAATTGCCGAATCAATTAATTCCCGCAATAATTTCTTCAGCGTGGAAACACGGACGTTTCATACAGGCGGCGGAACGTGTCGTTTCCAAATATGAAAACGCGCTGCTCACGAAATTACGAAAGAGCGAAGACGATCGTTAAACGTGTCTGTATTCTTTCATAGCCAATTATCTTGTTACTGCTGACCCGTATAAAGAATAGGAGGGTTGCATTGTGTTAAAGGTTTATATTGCCTCGTCTCGGTTGAATTCGCCGCGCCAGCATTTATATAGGATGTTAGAAGATAGAATGCATAGTTGGAACCATTGTTTGGTGAATGTAATAAAAATGTGAGTAAATCGTTTTATCTTAGTAAGGTAGATGAACTGAACTTAGTATATAGTGTAAATTTATAATATGCCATACATGGCTCTTGCACATGTATCGTTCCTTATTAAATAGAATTACAACATTTTGTTATTCTGATCGCTTAAATTATTTACGGTGTTTAGGGTAGATTTTAAAATTCTTACTACATTTATTGTTTCTAATAAAAGAAAATTATGATCTGTCTGATTTTTTAAACTGTTTATAATATGTAACGTTGAAACTTATAATACTTATTATATATAACCCGCCTGTCTGTCTAGAATTTAAATTGCAATATAAATTAAAATAAAGTTGTAATATTTTCAAAATAATTTTGTCAATTATCAATAAATAGATATTGTGTATTATATATATTTATATAATGTATAATATATGTAAATATCGACTTACTTAACGTTATCTTTTAATCTACTTTCATAAATAACCATATTTGCTATCTCATTTCTAACAATAAAACATACAATTATCTTTTTATATATCCACCCTATACCTAAGAAAGGTCTAAGAAGCGGCGTTGACCGCGTCAGTAACCGAACTCTTACCTGTTGTAGAATTCTCGGGCTAATGAGCCGTCAGGTTGCTTACAAAACTACAATCTCGTCGGAAGAAACGATGAATATTAGTTTCATCAAATTCCACGGACTCCGTCGGTTCGATTCTACCCGTTTCTTCGTCATAAATCAGGAAAACTATCGTTCAGCCAATAACGAACTTCACGTACACGGTAAAGTGGCCAATAACAATTCGTCAAAAGGAACCGGTCAGTAGAAAACACGAATAGTTTTTTTATCTGAATGTTTGGAGATCGAAGGTCTTTTTTCCCTTCTATTCGTCAAACTTCGACCAACACACCTGAGATTCCTTAATTAACCGATCTCACGGCTATATCGGTGTCAAATAGACCGACCGACCAACCGTAGAATCGATGGATACGCTGATAATTATCTTGAAGATGTCACTGTCGTGGAAACGTTTCACTTACTGGTTAGAGTTACCAGTGACGGAATCGATGGAACGCAAACTGACAATCTGCTTTACGCGCGACTCATTACAAAGGATAATAGCTGTCAGCCCCAAGCGATCAAGCTGTGAATTATGGGTTATTCCATGGAATCATCGATGCGATTACAGTTCGGGTAACTGGGCTCTGTATTGTCTTCAAAGTCAGCTTCGGAAGAGCGTGCCTTTAGGGCTTAGGTCCTAGGTGAAATCTTCAGTAGAGAAAGTGTTATCGATTTCGGCAACACTGTTTGGATTTTGGACCGTGTTTGAACGGAATTAAAACGAGTCTTTAAAAGAAATTTAGGAATTGGGTTATGCGACGTTGGTTGTAGAACAGGTACCGGTTTTTGGAAGTTTATAAGGTAGAATCTTTAATTTCTTTTTAGTCGACTCCTGTAGAGTAATGTTAAATTTACGGTATCTATCGTGGAAATTTAATAGGTAAACGTTGCTTTTTCAAATCGACTAAATATATCAGAAACCACACATACCACGGCTTTACGCCCCCGAAACGGCGTGAAACATTTACACCGATCCATTTAACATTCCAACCCGCTTATCGTCTGTGTTAAACCAAAACCACTATGTGCAGTTTACTTTCGAACATGTATGTACAAAGATAATATACCCACGAAGGAAGCTTCGAATTAAACGATAGAGATCTACGTATTTTGTTTCCACTCTTGGATCAGCCAATATTTTTTATCGAAAATCGAAGTTACAGGTTCACCACCGACGAACGTCTTCGCGCCAGCGAGGTCTATCATTACTACGTATTATCGTGCTATCTAGATCGTCGGAAAATGACCGCTCTACTTTGATTTTTAATCGTAAACGTTCACGCCGCGATGGCTTATCGTTATTCCACGCGGTATTTTTACGCGGAGAAAATATTCATCTTCTATCATTTTTACGATCGCCCGTAACTGGTTGAGCTGGTAGAGAAATTTTGGAGTTGTAAAATTCCGTTCAGGCTAGACGAGTTAACTGAAC
Organism: Bombus confusus; assembly: GCA_014737475.1. NCBI lineage: Eukaryota > Metazoa > Arthropoda > Insecta > Hymenoptera > Apidae > Bombus > Bombus confusus. The sequence continues at coordinate 698,919 of JACXIV010000056.1, read as the reverse complement.
TTAAGTGATTTAAATTCATCTTGAATCTTTATTATCGCGAGTCTATTTATTATCAGTTTATTTTATTCATTTGGTTCTTAGATATTCATATTCAAGGTATTAACATTAAGTTGCTTTTACTAATGAACGTTTGCTATTTTACTTGATCTGAAAAATGTTCAAATTTTAAGTGAAATAATGTAAGTTTTTATTCTTTCCGATTAAAAAGAAGCAACACTTGCTAGCTAGATGAAACAGTATAATTACATAAATTCAGTACAAGATAAATCATAAACGATAATGTCTCCAATTTTATGTTTGCTGATATTGGTTCTCTAAATTTTAGATATCCACTTAAAATCAAGTCACTTGAATTACAGAGATTTCAAGTAAAAATACTCGATTTTTTATGAATACAAATGTGTAGACAAATTACTTGAAAGTTGTATCGATACCAGTCGAGTTATTCGGTTTGGAATTCTTTAAATTCAAGAATCTTTCTGAAGACGAGTTACTACAAATTTGTGCTCATACAAATCGAGTTATTCGACTTGGAATCTTTTAATCGCAAGTAATTTTTTCAAATCAAATTAGTTCAAATTTGTGTTCATACAAGTCGAGTCATTTGACTTGGAATCTTTCGAATTCGAGTAACCTGACCTCGAGTAGATACTTAGTGAAAAACAGATAAACTGGATCAGCTTGAGTTCAGGTAACTTGACTAATTTGAACGAGGCTTTAACTTTCTCTGTGGTAGCTGTCTTGTTCCGCTCGATCGAATCGTTAGCATTCGAGTTCCGTATCGGTTTATCAGTTTCACGCGATAGCCTTGAACAGGTTTAGGGAGAGCGGGTCGATTAGCATATTACCACCTGTCTTTCCTTAAGGTCTCGCTCCGGGGAGAACATATTAACGTCCCTGCCGTTTCGAACTACGTCCAGTTATCTTCCACGACGAAGATAAGTTGCCGTTTATCTCGTTACAACGGACCTCGCGAAATTTATTACGCCAGAAATCGCGGCTGCGCAGCGATAACGCCGCGCCGATAACGTCGAAATGTACTTTGTCCCTGTGAAATAATAAGTGATGAAGGTATGCGTCGATTGTGTTTACCTTTTGGAAGGTTCTCGTTTTGACCGCCGAAAAATTCGTGTTTTTTTGTGGCTTGGTTTTTTATTTGAAAGGGAAGGAGATATCGGGATGTAAATTTTTCACATTCTATTAATCTGTGCTTCCTCTTTTTGCAGAAACGAAAAGAAAGATATTTTTCTGGCGTGTAATGTAGCGAGTTTCATATTATTTTAATTCCTATTTTATATATAAATATATATATTTTTCCGTTTTACGTTTTTGTATTATGTTTATCAGAAATATTTTTAATTAATTTAATAAAAGTTATCAAAACAGAACTTTTTGTATCATATTTATTAAACGAATGTTTATTTCGAACATTCATAAAGATATATAATTTCCTGCATGATATTTACATATTTCTTAATTTGTAGGCATGTGAATTTTTGGAGGAATGATGAGAAATGTGGGATAGAGGATGATATATATTTTATGTTATATTTATGAAGCGTGTAATTTAGCTGGTTTTTTTTAGAAAACGTATTATATTTATTAGACGAGTATTCTTTTCGAAGGGAAAAGAAGGATATATTAGCATGAAATTTATATTATTATCTGCACAAAAATGTTGACAAGCTGAAACATTTTACGTCGTATCCATAACGTGTGCGTTTTTTAAAGAAAATAATTATACAACGATTTAGGACTCTTTTGTCTCTTTCTAGAAAACAAGACATATAAAATACAAATAGGAGCATTTTAAAGAACGTTTAATACCTTCAGAGAAATATATTTTTTATAACATCTAATACTTGCATTAAATCCACCTTACATATGTAACTACGTATATTTTGTGAGAAAATAGAGATCAATTTAGGAATTGTTTTAAGAGAAACAGTCCGGAAATATTTCCATTACGTATATTAACGTGTGTAAGTGTAATACCCCCGTCGAAGGGATCGAAAATTAAGAAAAACGAGCAGGGAGACCGGATTATTCTGCTTTGGGAAAGTTTACGAATGCCTGGAGCGATAGAATTTTGATTAAGCTTGGCAGCATGCAGTTTCCACGATGTATTCCGCATAAAGTAGCAGTTTCATTATTAAACAAGCTCTGTGAAACCCGGGAAGGGTTGGCGGTGGCCGCGATAAGCGAAAGTAAGCTCGCAAAAATAACTCTTTCGAAGAACGTCGAAAGAGATCATTAGTCTTGAAACGTCGCGTCGCCTCGATTTTCCTTCGACTATCAATCATCTTGCGCGTGCAACAAATATTCTACCAACCGATCTTAGCCAACGATACGTTTCATCAGAATTAATAGTATCCTGCCGGTAATAATGCCAGAAAATGTATGTTCGATTGTGTTTTGAGAAGCGGAAATATATGTAGATGATTCTCTTCGCCATTCCTTTACAAATGCTATGAAAATATTAGGTTGATCTCTGCGTGTACGCGCGTGTGCGCGTGCATGCATATACGCGAGTAATCACAGTTCCTTCATTATCAAATATTTCAACGCAACTTTCCTCCTTACCTTCAACATTAACTTCAACCAGAATCCTCCACCGCAGAATGACAGAATAATACGTAGAATCCAAAATAAATTCCCCCATGGAATGAGTCGGAATTAAGTATCCCCGAAGAATCTATTCGGTATACTCCGTCTCTATACTCGCCTGTTACCTCAGTTATCTCCGTTTCAATCTCCTCGCCCATGCAATCTTCTCGTACAATCTAAATAAACGAACGTATCTTCCACCTTGTATCAAAAGCAAGTCTCAAGCATGCCAACGATTCAAAGAGTGTACGGAATGGCACACGTATGCGCTATGCACGCGTCTTTAATCGTCGAGGTTAAGTGGAATGAATTACCATCGGCGATCGAAAGGCGATCGCGGGGGGCGGGGAATAATAAAGGGGAATCGGACATAATTCCCCTGTGGCTCCTTCTTCGTACGCTGTACAAGGTCGCTCATCGAGTCCCCTAACGTCAGCCTATCACTTGGATCGAGCAGCCAGCGATACTCTTAAGATTCCTTAATTAAACGATCTGACAGCTACATTACTAAGATCCCGTTTATCGGTAGGCTGGATCTCTAGCGCACGGTAGAAAGGATCGGTCCTTCCTTTGCTCGTTTTCTTTTTCTTCCTTTTTGTTCTCATGAGTCGGTTGTCCGGCGATTTCTGTCCCGGGACGATTCCCCTTTAAATCCTTTCGCGACTGTCCCACGAGCGGTCGGCCCCTTTCATGCGTTTCGTTAAATTTCTTCCCTGGCGTCTCTCGATGGTGGTACGACGTGATGCTGCAAATCTGGAAGAATTCGAAGAAAGAAACGTGGAATTATTGGTTTGTCGTTTCCGGTGCGACGAGTGCTCGAATGGGACGAGAGTCTTTTTTGTTTTGAGTGATTGGTAGGTTTGAGTAAGAGATTCTTCATTTTTTCTAGATTTTAATAAAAGCGGTGCCAGATGGACAGATATTAGAGTTATTACAGTGATCAAAACACTGACAGATTTAATACTAGAATTATTAGAGTAGTCAAGGTATAGATAGATTTGATACTAGAATCATTAAAGTAGTCAAAATGAGTACTTTTTAAAGATCTAAAATGCTGTATTTTTGGGGTTTTGATTTTCGATGAAGTATGTACATTCTCGATCATAAATCATCGGATACTCATCTGTTTTGGCCAAAATGATTGCTAGGACGTAGATGCGATTTTCTAAATTGATTTTGTTCATCCATAAGTTACGGCAAAACTCCGTTTATATAAACTCCATTTATTTGACTTAAATTTTAGTCAGTACTCGATTAAATCTACTCGTGCTTGTTGAATCCGTTTATTTAAACGTAAACTCGTTCTATATGAACGAAAAATCGTAGTGGAGAGAGTCAGTGGATTCCTATTCTATGAACTCCAATTATACATTTTTTAATAACTATATTAATGTACAACTGACTCTATCGAGATAACCAATAAATTTGATAATTTGGATGTTGTGTGCGTGTGGATACCACTTAACAGTGTTTCCTTACTTTTCATTCTAGTAAATCTTCGTTCTCTTCAGCCTTCTGACCGTTGAAGCTTGTGTAAGGTTTTTAGCTAGCTCGCTAGGATGTATTTCTAAATTGTTATTGCGTGTTGTTACAAATTATACGTATAATCTGCTGCTCGATCCGAATTATACGTATAAACTATTTCTCGTCCACAAAGCTCGTATAAATTTTGGAGCTGTGAAGTTTTACTGCATTATGAAATAAAGTTAGCATTTACGATAAATGTTGAAATTACATAATGCCAAAGGTATATACATTTTAACAATCGTTCTGCCCAAAGGCAAGTGTTCGATGACTTACGGACAACATTGTATATTTTAAAGCAAAATATCATTCATTTCGATTCTCTTGATCCGATAGGAATTTTATCCTTTGATTTTTGGTAACATTTAGTAAAATTCACTATTTCTACAAAATTTAAATCCATTAAGTACAGCTTTCATAACAAGGTATACAAAAATGATAAAATACCATAAACGTACAATTTCGTAAAGACTACGTCATGCTGTTAATATTAAAATATTGTTATACCTACTTGCCCAAAAATATGCTTATAAATCTAAATCACAATTATACTTTTACATAACTTATACTTTTATACTAAACACTATACTCTACTTATTTATACTTACGCAAAAATTTCATTCCAATCTTTCTTTTTACGTGCTCTTAACATTCGCACGGATCTTACCCAATCCTCCAGCTTGCAAACGTTGGAATGGCAAAAGAATCGTAACAGGAAGGTCCGATAAAGAGACGACTTCTTTATTTACGTGGCATTAAGTATCCTACGGTGGCAGCGGGATAACGAGCAAAAACGGATTAATAAACCGTTCGACGAGCCAGCGGCGGTCGTAGGGTATTTCCCCAGTATCGTCCCGTTAATTAGGAGAAATTAATTCCTTTTTACTCGTCGGCCGATGCGGCTTGAATTATCGGCCGCGACAATTAGCTTTTTTTCCCCGATCGCGTTACGCCGAAACGAACAGGAGAACGTCGAACGGGTTGAACAAAGACAGAACGGTGAAAAGCCAATTGTCACGGTAATGCGAATATCGCGGACAATTTTATTTCGTCACCTGGCCATGGAGCGATCCCAAATCGCAAAAGCGTGCCGTGAAAATGGAGTTAGTAGGACCGCGGTTCGGTTTTCACTTTGCCGTGTTCGAAACAATGAAACGGTCCGTATATACACACAGACAATGGGACAGAGGGAACAACAGAGAGGGAGGGAGAAATAAAAAAATCGTTTACCCATCCGTTGGTCAATACCCTGGTCGGTCACTGGTACAATTACACCGTCCACGTGTTTGGCAGATTCACTATTTCAACACTTTCCATGGCATATTTTAATTGACACCTGGGCGTTGGTGAGTGATATACCGTAGCTCCTATGTACAGCTTATATCTATATGTATAGTTCATAATGGGGTATTGCGATAGGGGTTCATAGCTGTATGTAATATATTGTATTTTATATTATATTTCTACATTATGTTGCGCATGTATTTCGAAAGTGTTACAACTTGAAATAATTCAATTTTGCGTTAGAGGAATTTTAGAGTCGCCGAGGAGAGATTTAAATAACTAAAAACGGGAAATTGTAAAAATAATATGAAATCAACGAACATAATCAGGAACTTTGTTTTCTATAAATATTCGTTAATAGAATACTTTATATAGCATCAAACATTCTTCACATGAATTATACGTTTACGAAGCAGTTAGAATCTTTCAAAATTTTCATTCAACGATCGAAAAGGAACAAATATGTTCCCTAGTTCGGAGAGGAAAAGGAAGAAAAAATATGCGATAAAGGAACACGGACTTGGAATTACGAGTAAAACGAAGCTTGTTTTCCGCGAGTTCTTCAGACGAGACTTTGACTTACATAGTAGAAGGAACCAATGGCGGTAAAACATGATATCGGAATCGGCCAGTTGGCTGATTTCTGTGGAAATCGCACAATCTTTCCGGTATTAAATCGAAGCACGTTTCTTATCACGCGGCCCATATTCACCGACGCTACGAGGGCGAACGCATCTGCCGAGCCAGCTAGTTTCACACGAAAACAGATCCGCGACACTATTTTCGAACCCCATTCTTCTGGTCTCGCTTCCGTGATCTCGCTATCTTTCGAGGATGCGACATTCATATCGCGGATACACGTACCGCCGCCTCCATTCCTTTTCCCTACGTGAAAATTCGGAACGCGTAAACAATTCTTTCCTTTCTGCTCTTCTTCTTGCGTAAGGAACGAATATTCGCGGCTGTTGAATATTCTTGGCTAAACTTGGATAGTTACGATCGTTTTGCTATTGTGCGAAGATATCGACAGAGAAGATATAGTATAACCGAATGTGTTAACGATGCGAGCATTCTGGTTTTTATTTGCTTCGTTCTTCCCTCCCGCTTTTATTTGATCCTGCTTTCTTCTTTTATTTTATGACGAGTGGAGGAATTTTCTTTTATCTTTTTATACAGTCAATATATCGATTCCTATACGGTTTTAACTATGTATTTTGGGGAAGTCTTTGTACCATATAAATAATAATTCGTATATAATATAAATAATAATAATTCGTTACGACAATTTTAATGGCTTAGACATTTTCATTCAAACCTCATTTACTTGACTTCTTAAAGGGAGATTAATCCGGAAGGAATATTATCTTTTGCATACCTTGTATACCTCACTTATTTCAATGTATATATTTACGATTACAATGTATATATCAGTAATAAAAATTGCTCAAGTACTTTACGATGCATTTAATACTCCGTATCTTTACTACGATATATAAATATATATATACGATATATATCATATATATAGCATCATCGAATATTTTAGATACATTATTGTGACGTAGCGTAGGGGGTTGCTAAGCGCTCATTGCAGGCGAAGAAGTGGGCGTGCATATTTCGACAGTCGAATTTCGCTCGACCGACTGCATAAAGGTAACACACGAGCGAATCTAACATACTATAATACGCAGGAAGAAAGATAGCCTGAATTCTAAACCATCGTGCAACTCCCTCGAAACACCTCGTTGCCCGCCAATCATCTGACAATTATGTTTACGCGCGGTCGTTAGACCGGTTTCCAAAGGGTCCAGCAGCAGATTAACGTAACCAAGGATTGCGTGTTCGAGACCTAGACTACGGGGAACGAGGTTCACGTCGATACGATAGGTGTTACACGCCCCGTACATCTTCCGGGCATTCGGGAAGCAAAAAGATGGGCAACGGTGCCGATCCTTCTTGGCGAAGAGAAAACCGGTGGTTTTTTCGTGAAGGAACACGGAGGCATAAAATTGCGTGTGATTATTGGTAAGGGCGGTTGGGTTCCCTCGACCTGGACCCCTTCCACGGGGGCACGGTTTGTGTGTTTAACGAGTGAAACAGCGCTGACGCGAGTGGAATGATTTATGGTAGACCGGTAATTACATGGGACGACGTGTTCGGGATTGTCGGCTGCGGATAGTTTTAATCACTTTGCCATTGGGACCGAATTATTGAATACGAATGCGTGGACCCCACGTGGTGGATGACGAACGCCCGCTTTCTATTGCGTCTTTGATTCTTGCATCGCTGGAGGCTATACAGTAATTTCATTCGGTACGTTACATTTATAATATAGTTTTATTTGGTACCTTTAATAAATCAAGGAAAAGATTGTCGATACGCTGACTGGGAATTTTGAATATTTTATTTATGATACGTAGCAGTTGTTTTAAACATACATATATGCCATATATCGGACTTTGCAACGAGTTTGTTGACATTTAATGATTTGGATCTAATTGGACATCTCTAGCACGAGTAGGGTAGGTTTGTATTTTCGTAAGCATACAACATTCGAATTGGTATAACTGTCGAATGGAGAGTTCAAAGCCTATTAATAAATCGGACTATTGACGACGTGTATCAAGAAATAAGTTAACAATATTGGTTAGCAGTAGAACGATGAATTGGTAAATGAATCGACCAATGAGTCAAAGACACGAAATTTTATATTCCACCCTACATACAAACTCAAGTCACTTTATAGCCACTGGTAACATAAAAATTACAAACATAGAGTCAAAAGAAGTCGTTTCACAATCTATCATGTGGAATCCACGAATAGTCGAAATGTACACGCCCGATCCTGCAACCTTTCTTACTCTTCTCTTCTTTTTCCAGTACTCTATCCCTAACAAATTTCGATCCCGAGTCTCCGATAAAATAACAGAATAATCCTCTGGTATATCGGCGTGCCTAGGCAACAGCCGCTGGCACATTCAATTCTACGGAATCTCGTATCATCTGATACTCGCTTAATCCTTCGAGTGGAACGGTGACTCAGCCTTGTTAAAGGAGACTCGCTTCGAGAAGACAATCGCTCGTCTACATCTGAACCGAATCGCGGTGAAATCGGTTTGGTTAAAGGAAGAGGTGAAACGAACAGGGGTGACAGGTTAAGGCAGTCGAATAAGGTTCCTCCCTGAGTCTAATGAGCCGTAAAGTTCGCCGATTCATGGAACATCGTCCACAGAGCGATAAAAACGACCGGTCACTTGGATTGGATTATGTGGTTTGTGTCTCAATGGTGATTTGATTTAAGGTTCTTCTACTTCTTGAAGTTAGTCCTTGATCGGTGATTTAAGGGTCAGTAAGGTTGATATACGTCAGGGTTTCATTGCTAGATCAATTGGGTTTGATCGTTGGATGAAGCAGACGATATGATAGAGACAAATATTTAACCTCTCCTATAGAGTGTACTAAAATTAAATTGTTAATAATCGTTGTCAAGATTTGTTGCATTTCTGAAAAAAACCGGATATATTACATTTAGGATTGACATAATTTTGGAAAAATATGTAGTTTCGGTTTCTCTTATAGTCGATAAATTTGTAATTACGATGTATCCATAAACGAAAATAGACATTGTTGAAGTTTTAAGTACTATTCCGTATTAATATTTTGTCTATTAGTAAAACTTAATAAAAAGAAACATTACTTTCTTAAATGATTAGGCGAAAAGAATTTTCGACAAAAAACAATCGATAAATTTTAATATATCATAACGATTCTTGTTTGTTAGAAATGCATAATCTCGACGTTGAACATTTATCTTTACTAATGTATGCAAACTATAAGGAATAGGGGATAGTAAGCTTCGGAAAGTTTTCTATGGGGGAATTCCTGTTTCCTGTTTACCACAGAACACAATTTCTGCGTTGATCTAATACATTCTCCACCGAACGATCGCATTATACCGTATATTACATGTTATGTTTCATACACAAATTATTTTGAAAAGCTAAGTTCCTCGTGATTGAGACTAATATGTGTCATCGCTTGATGATTGCCTTGTTTCAAACAAGTCTAGGGAACCATAGTAACTACGTTAAATTTACGTGTAGAGTCTATCATAAGTATATTGCACAAGCAGGAGAAGAACGTGTACACGATAAAAAGAAATTATGTATTAATATTTACAAGTGAATTTTATTTAATTTTATCTTATACTCTCGACCTACGAATAAATTTTAAAAATTCAACTGATTAGTCCCATGTCGCACTAAAACAAATATATATGCAATAATCAATTACATTCAACCATCTTTCGGAACGATTTTATATGTTCATACATATGTTAAGGCATGTTTATTATATACATATTAACCTTCAAACAGTATGTTAAAACGTCGAAGGATTCAAACTTATAGTTTAGAAAATAGTTATTTCTTTATCCTCTAGACTTCTCACGTTATTATTAAAGACTTCAAATTTCATGAGAGAAAATTTGCGACGAAACGAGATTATTATTTGCCAATGAATCTCATTCAATTTTATTTCCTCTCTTTCAATATTTAACAATACTATCTATATTTCTCTATTTAGTCAAATATCTTGATAATTCCAGCAATTAAAAGATCTTCCTGGCTGGATTTCCAAAAAAGTAATAGAGATGTAACTATTTTATACATAATTTTCGTTGCTAGTTCACGCTTGCGACCCCTGATAAAGCAAAACTAGATCGTTTATATGCCCGCATTGAAACAGTATTTATTCTGGCGAAAATATTCATGAAAACGCACGGTATAATAGTATGTAAAAAGGTCGAGAAAATAAAAAAAGTCAGGAAAAATATACGCTTGATTATATTGTAGCCTTGCGTCACCGTTCTTCACATTTCTCTGTTATTCTTCACCCTTCGCACTTCGCGTGCTGCGTAAACGTTCCACGCCCCGTAATTCTCTCTATATATATTTTAACTTTATTCAGTTTGATACATCTATTGTCGAACCTAAAAATTTTTGTGCGTACGTGCGTGATCGTTAAAGGCGCGATTCGTATTCAGCGAGTCATTGTTCCCGGTAGAACAATTCAAAATTGTATCTCTGGTATCTATCGTTTGACCACCGAAACAATGCTTCCTATACTCTTAGGAAAAATGAGACACGTCGTTCGGTAGCCACGTTTGTACTGATTAGAAAAATGAATTGGAAATCCGTATTGATTGTTACGATTTATAAAGCGACCAAAATATCTCTAAAGTCTAGCAAACTTCTCTACTCGCATATAAAGCAACTCAAGCGACGCGACAAGGAGCACGGTAATCCTCAAACCCAATGACACATGTCCGACAGTTTGCCTCCTACAAGTCGTACAGAAGACTATGGCAGTCGGTAACATACACCATCATGTATATGTAAGTTTCATTTATCAAATTTAACGACGGTCGTTAATCTTCATTACTAAACTATTCGTGATATTGATGATAAAATACTACGTGAAATCTTTACTCGGATTGTCAATTGTTTTTGTACATGATAATCGTTACGTCAAATATAGCGTTTTACCTTCGATGAATATAATATCCATCAAAATTTTCCTGCTCCTTGAATCCCCTTGAACGGTCCAATAATCAAGATTAACAAGCGCTATCAAATTTGATAAACAAAACAACCAGAATCCCACGCTATTTCAAGGGTTAAATTATTCCACGAGAATTACTACAAACCTTCAGCAACCAGTCCTCGTATTAACCGGAATTCCCCAAGAAAATTCCCGATTCCCCATGATAATCCGTCAACCGCCATTGGCACATTCAATTCCACGGAATCTCGAATCATCTGATATACACTTAATCCTTCGAGTGGAACAGTGACTGAGCCACCGATTCCTCCGTTGAATTGCGAGGGAAGACAGAGCGAGAGGGGCGGCTGATAGACGTAGGTAAAGACCAGCGGCACCGATAACGCCGCGAGAGACGGAGGATATGAGACACAGATTGGAACGAGAGAAACAGAGGGAAACATGAAAGCGAGAAATCGGTAATCGAGATCGCGGAACAAAGACAGAGAGCGGAATAGCGTCGGAAGGGGGTTGGGTGCAAGGGAGTAACTTGGATGGATAGGGCGCGTGAAAGAGGAGACACGGAAACGGAGGAACAAAGACGGATTCACGGTGCCCACAGGGTTGAAACGGGGTGAGAGGGATGAAGATCCTCCAATAACAGTCGCCCTCGTATTTCCTTCTATCCGGAGCCGAAGGAAACTCACGCCGCTGAAACGGAATCTCCATCCGAAACGAAGAGCGGGAGGGTTGGCTGGTGATATTTGCACTGACGATATTCGTGAAGATTGTTTAACGATAAAGGAGGACGACTGCGGTACGCAGCTCGCTAAATGCATTAGTGTATCCACCGAATCAAGCCCGGTTGAGCCTCTTAACCGGATTTGTTCGAGCGTCGTACGAGCCGACACGTACCTTCGTGGAATCTACGGAATCCTTGCGTGCTGACACGCGGTGATCTTAACTGCCCGATTATTTTTCTTGCCGGCTGAATCGTCCAAGGATGTAGTGTTTGGATTAGAGAGTCCGTCTGCTCGTTCGTCAAGATGTATTAGAAGGTGACCTGAATGCATAAGTTTGGGATTACGTATGTAGTAGGTGGATATTGGATATAGTTTCTTGCGTGTTGAAATTTTGCGGATATTTTGACGCGAGTCGATTGGGGTTAGGTCTACGTGGATCTTAATTCAGAGCGAATGGATGATTCTTGTTAAATATAGGGATTTCGTGGTATTTGTTGGTAAATTCCCAACTAATTAATTTAGGAGAGATGGATTAGGGTTGTTTAAGGTAGTAATCTGTTAAGTGAACCATTTAAAAGCCACCATAGATTGACAAGTATAGCAAAGAGGTGATTTAGTAAACACTGACGTTCTAACTTTACCTTACACCTTAACTTATACTGCTTAGTATTGTTGTGATCTAAACATGCACTATTTTCATAAAACGTGTTTCGATATCCTGTAACTATGATACTAAAACGATTAACCTAAGGTGAACTCGAAATTAATTTCACAAATTAATTTAACAAAACAAAATAACCTTTGTTGAAATCATCTGTTTTATCCACAATGGTAAGAAAGAAAGAGGGAGAGAGAGAGAGAGAGAGACATATGATGCACGATTTATTTATTTACTTATTTCCGTAGCTATTTACGAATATATTGTGTCATGGTCGTTATCTGTTTTAGAAAAGATAATTCTTTATATTAATAACAATATTTATTTTTAAATTTTGAAACCTTTTAGAGACGGGACTCATCTCTCTTGAAATTTCTTTCTGTCTTTTCTCGTTGGTTTATCAGCAACGTCGACAAGTCATACAGCATACAATACATTGGAGAACGTGCAAGCGAGACCTGTGAAATATTTAGCGGATATCCAGGGATGAAACTTGCGATTTTCTTTTGGTCTAGAAATAAGTTCTCCGCGAAGTAAGTCCCAGAGTCATAAGCATTCTCTAGAACTCTACGGTATCTATATCTCGTAAGGTTAAGTAGACGTAAAGGTTAATTAGCTCTTTCGGTCGACGCTCTCAATTCAGAAAATTAACAATGTGACTTAGAAAAATCTAACTAATGAACATCTGTTGCATCACTGTTTGTACTGTATTTTATGCGATTGAAAAATTACAAAGAATTTAATATGAACGATTTGGAAAATAATTACATGATTATTCTAAATATTATCTATTAAAAATCTTGTTTATTCTTCAAAAAATTCGTTAATTTTTAATCAGTAATCTTTAATAACAAGTTCTGCATCTCGCAATGCAAGATTAATGAAATACTTACTTATAGATAAATTCCAAGATGGTGTTAAATTCTTGGTACCTGGATATCACTTTGTACACATTTCGTTCGACTACAGAATCAAAAAACGTCTTTTTTTACTCAATGAATATTCTACCTCTGGCGACTATTTTGGTTTCCACAATGTGAAACACATTAATAAGAAAAGAATTCATTCTAATGCTGCTCATATACGTGTCATTTATATTCCATATCGTGAAAACATACCGTAGCAAAAAATAAAGTCATAAATAACTTTATAAATTGTGAAATTAAAGGGATGATACTCTCAAGAGTTGAAATACTTAATTAAATCCAAATCCTCAAAATCTTGATTTAGTCCATCGTATTTAGCCTATTAATTAAAACTGACATTCTCTGAGCAACTGAAACAATTGAAAATCTGCAGTGCAGCAAAAATTATCAATAGACTGCAGTATAAATGCAAAATAGCTAAGCCACGTCTCACAGCCCAGATCTCTCCGTCAAGATTGCTCGCCTTATGAAATGAGTTTCGCGTTACAAGCAGTTTTGCCTATTTCCTGTGGTACTCCAATTTCTTCCCTGACAAGTGTAACCGTTAATTGACCCGGTAATCTTTCCAGTTTGTGTTACTTAATATAAACGAGACGAAACGCGGGTTTCAATGCTTTATGAATTTCGAACATGTCGCTTCTAACGCGCAGCAAAAACCGAAAAACGGCCCGATCAAACGAAACATTAGCGTTTCGGACACTTCCAAATCATCAAACCTGCACAGTCGCTTCTATATTTCACGTTCTCTCGCTTTCGCCTCGTCAAATATTCATCTTTCCCCCGTTGGATTTTTCGTTGGCACCGACCCGACCAACCGAATCCTTTAATTATGTACGTGAATTCATGCGGAACCAAACGGAAAACAAAATTGCCTCGGCATCGTCGCGAAGAAATAAAGCTCTCGGTTTAAAAACGATCCATCCCACCTCGTTGCATAGCTCGTATAACTTTCACGTAACGAATGAAGGAAGAAGCCAAATTACTTTCGAGCGATATTCACGGTTAATGTTCGTGTGTTTACGCGGCAAGTCGAGTTAACTCGTTGAATCTAATTGCCAATATTTTAGATGTGATAAATCATAGATTAAATGTCACGCCTGGTTTTTGCAGGAGAATAATTTAAAAGATCAATGTACTATCAATTAATCCCATATTATTTAAAATGCTTTTCTTATTTGATATAAGGACTAAATATATGTTATCGTTGTCTATTTGTTTAATATTTTCGAAATACTGGTTGTCGTAATATTAATTGTTCTGTGTTGATTTTATACAAGATTTTTTGGATTTATTTTCTATTTCAAAAGGTGGTATATCTTTGCATAGTTATATTAAACGTTGCCGAGTTATATTAAAACACATATTATATTTTCAGTCATCAAGTGGTATAAAAATCAGAAAATCAATAAATATAGCTTATTAGGTTTCGCTATCAAAATCTTTCACTGATACACCGTTACGTATTAAATTACACATTGAAACTGTATTTCATCGCATCTACAATTTCCCAATTCACAACTGTCTGAACTAAACTGTATTACCTCGCCTCGATAAATATTTAACTTGATATCCGAAGAATCTTCTGACTGCAAAAACCCAGAGCCAGTTAACAGACTAAACAAGCGGAACAAGGTAAATTAGCTCCGTATCTTGATCTGTTCAATTCCTCGATGGAGATGATCGCGGCAGGCGAAACAACCTTGAACGACGTTTTCTCGATGTTTTCTGCGTCGCGAAACTTTATCATACGTAACTCGTGGATAGTAGAACAGTGTAATTCTTCTACCATGACAATTGAGAAAACCAGTGCGTTTCACTTGAATACCGATCGTTGCACCATAGTGGTAATACCTCTGTCTACATAGCCGGGATCAGTCTAAGCGTATTAGGCTGGAACCGTGAAACGTATATAAGAGTATTCGAGCCAATCAACCGATCGACCTAGGCGCCTACCCACCGATAACCAGTGATCAACGCTGTATTTTCTCCCCTCGTCCGTCGGATTAGGTTGGTTTCGATCAACCAAGCACAACAGAGAGATCACGTTTGTTCATTAGGATAAAAATGAAGGTAGATG
The DNA here is from genome assembly GCA_014737475.1 of Bombus confusus. Lineage (NCBI taxonomy): Eukaryota > Metazoa > Arthropoda > Insecta > Hymenoptera > Apidae > Bombus > Bombus confusus. The sequence continues at coordinate 683,559 of JACXIV010000056.1, read as the reverse complement.
GATCGTGGACGGGATCATTAGCCTCGATGAAATATTCTGATCAGGATATAGGAATGGCTAGCTAGGTTTATTCGTATAGAACACGCGTGTTGATTAATTGTATCTTTTATAAGAATCGAGAATTAGCGGTGATTATTGGCAGTATTCATTTCGAGTTCTGAAATGAGAAAGAAAAGGGAAAGAGAACAATTATCGTCCCTGAAAGAGGCCTGAGCTTATATTTTGGTAGGATGGCTTAATGGGGAATTTTATTTTTATACAGAGCTATATTTTACTCAGCAAAACGATAATTGGACTATTAAATTAATATTGATAACAAAATGATTTAACAAATAAAATCATCAAATAATCTGGGCAAGCAAGCAAAAATGTAACAACAAAGAGTCTAATAGTCAATGAATGATCATGACAATAGAAGTGGAACAAAATGGATCGTACAAAATTCAATAAAATAATATAAAACAAAAAAGGGTTGTGTATCTATTATTTCCTTATGAAACGAAAGAAACTTTTGAGACACCCTAATACATATCTTGATCTCAATTCTTTGCCATCAAACTTGTCATTAGTGAATTAGACGAAATTTTATCCTCGAATTTGTTCTATACGTAGTACAATATGTAAGTACAAATTAAGTGTATTACTTTGTATCCCTTGTTACATTTTGTTCCAATTTTATGACTTTTCAGTTGCTTCTCGGAACTTCTCTTTCGTTTTTCGGCTGTCTTTCGTTTAATTGAGCATCAATCTTCGAATGTTTCATCGATATCAATTCCATCCCCTACCGATAGTAACACGGTGTCGTAAACTTTTGATGGACATCAAGCAATCGGTCTGAGCGACAGAACGAGAATTTTCATTCGTACAGTTTGAATGTGGGTAATCAGAAGGAGACAGTCGCTCTGTGTGTTATACCGTGTCGCGCGTTTACAACAATGGGAGATCATGCGTAGAGGATGTTCGTGCCTTCTTACGAGCACTTCGAAGGTCTCGTCGTTCGTGCTCCTGCTGTGGTCTATGAGTTGCACAATGAGGACAATGACATGCATTCTCATAAACTCCGGCGACGAGACTGCAGGATACCTACGGTCCGTTTTCCGACTTACGAGACGTATTCTCTAAATGTGTAAGAAAGACGTTTCTTCAATCTTTCCCAACATTTTTGGCCATTTACTTTTTTTTCATCTTCTTGAACGAAGCTGATATTTTTAGATATTCTCTCTTTGTGAGTGTCTTTTATGGGTGACCGTTTGATTTATACCTTTTTTTTAGCGAAATTTGAGCGTTTATCGACTTCTTCGATTTCCCCAAGTGCAGTTTGCGTAATATAATTTACTAGTAGATTTTTTATGCATGACGGATTTTTATTTCTTTAGAGGGGAAAGGAAAAAATGCACAGAATGTGATATCGAAAAATTTTAAATTTAATTATTTTTTAGTCTTACTCTTTCAGTCGTATTCATAAAAATATGAATATCTATAAATATCCATAGTCTATTTACGAGGATGTCTATAAGAACGTTAGTCTTAAATTTACAAATAGTGGAGTTGATCAATTAGTTCTCTGAGAATTTCGTATGTAAATCACGAAAGAATTTTAATGTTACTTTAGTCCGAGAGGTATAGTTTATTTATGTGTTTTTATATATTCTTTCTTTTTAATTTATAAATTTTAACTTTATTAACACACATTATTAATTACACTTATACAAAATTCTCAGTTGTATTCTGGCTGAAATATAGTTCTCTTGCAATTTTTGCTTAGGATGGAAGAAAACACAGAGAACAACCTTCAATTTCAAGTCGTTCCTTAGACCAGCAATCTTTTTAACTGTATATACTTATCTTATACCCACCATTTACAAAACTTTAATTGTTTCATAAAATGCAAGGCGAAAGAACGTCAAACACACCATAAGGTGGTCCACTTTTCTCATTGCGCTTCACTTTTATTGCAACGATTTCGAGGCATCCTTCTTCTCTGGCATGTCGGTGCTCCAACCATGAAAAAGAGCAAAACGAATTGTTAGGGACAAGAAAGACCCGTCGTCGCGCTGCTGCTCAAACGAATAACGATGTTCGCTCGCGAATATATATCATCGTGGCCGCTCGCCTCGGATCATTCCACTTCTCTTAATTCTCTATGTATGTATTCAATTATATTTGAATAATTGGCCACCCGACAAGTCGCGGATTAAGCAAACGAACGCTTTATGCGATGCTCGCATCAACCACCCAACGATGTGCTCGCATTTCACAAGGAAATTGAATTCGTTCGTGTTTCGAGGAAACGTCAGCGTATATGCGTTTGACGAACATCGGAAAATTTCTCGATGTATCTTAGTAGGTATTTCTGATCATAATTCGATTTAACGTGTGGTAGTTGAAGGTTTCGATGTAATTAGTTTCTGATCTTGTTAACGAGATAAACATATGTTGTTGGCAGGTGAAATACACCTAATATATTCGATGTTGTTAGAATACGTCTACCTACTTTGGAAGTTTCCTCCTAGTTGGAAATATTTTTATTGTACATAATAAATAATAAATGTGTTCGTTTTAAATGACAAAGATAAATGTGGCTCTATTTTAAATGATAAAGATCAATTTGTTTGTTTAAGTCACTTTAGTTGAGACAAACAAACTTTAAAATGCAACAGTTGTAGCAGCTGTATTATTAATTTAGTCCAATCGTCGCAATATAAATACATACATGCGTTGGTAACAGTGAATATGTTAGACGAAGAAAAATAGGATATGTTTGGAAAATTATGTATAAAATATTAATAAATAGTAATTGGTCTCTTCGAACAGAAACTCTAAATGGCAAGTTTTTCTCACTGTTAGAAAATAGTCGCATAATTCTGACTTTCTCGTTCCACCTTATCGTATTCCTATTTCATTAGGTTTTCGTACGCTCGACATGCGGCCCTCTTCTTATATAATATGTTTAACGCACTTCCGCGAGGCGTGCACGTTTTGTGCACTCTATCGAATATCTGAAAGGCGGCCATAGAATGTCAATAGTCATGATATCAATATCCCTTCATAGGGGCTAGTAGGCACGGGCTCATAAGCCCCGACGAGCAAATCTCGCGAGAGCACCTGCCGGGTTGACACTCTGCAAGCAGAGTGGATAGTTCACCTCTCTTTCCCTCTCTTTTTCCCTCTACCTCTCTCACGGTCCATCGTGCGCGTTAGATGGTTCCTCCTTATAATCTTCGAAAAACCTCTTCCTCAAGCGAGTATATACATACTTGCGGCGAAATGTGTTCTTGCCTTTATTCACGGGAGAAAAAACACTTACCGCCATCTGGCCCCGGTGATGCCTTTCTTGCCAACGGAAATAAACCGATCCGAAAGGCAACGAGCTCCGTGAGTTTAAGGAACTTAAATCAATAAACCATGTGGACACGTGAAATTGTAACTTATGTTACACCATTTACCGGGCCATTTTTATTCCGTGCCCCGGTGTACGGAAGGTATCGTAGGATATCGAAGGAAATCGTGGAAACGGCCTTTCCCTTCGATCTTTATTGAATTTTATTCGATTTAAAATGTGGAAGCATTCGGTATATTCCTCTCCCCCGTAAGCGAAAGCAGTAAGAACGAATCGCAAGGATAACATTTTTCAACATTTTTTCCTCCTTCGATTTTTGTTTTATAGATATGGTACGGTCTTGGTTCTATTTTAGTAAAATGGGATAGATGGTTTTATGTCGCGGCAAAAAGGCTGTCAAGTCGGGATAAATAAACGTGGTGTTCGATCGAGAAAGCCGGAGTCGATGCTTCTATATTGATTCTATCGAACGATGACAGTAACAGACCCGTTCGAATTATTTCCATCACTTGTTATCGGAATTGAGGCTTTTGGATATTGTCAGATTTGAAATGGTATCATAATGTTTCTCGAGCATCGTGACTAGCTTCGATTTTACTGATTGCTTATTTATTTGTAAACGAGAGCTTGTTAATATCCGATGCATGATATAAAAAGAGTGGTAAACGTGGAGTTATGAGAAGTTATTAATTGGATAAACTAATTGCAGTGAATCTTTTTTGAAAACGAAAAGAAAGCAATAGTCAATTAAACGATGCTTAACTAAAATTGTTTGCAAACGAGCATAATTATGTAATATCAATTTGCGAAAGTCTTAAATTACTGCTGTCCATTATGCGAATCAATTTTTAATTGAGACACTCTGGAAAAGAGTGACGACATACTTAATATGAGCAATTTATAGATAAAGTTATACTCTAATAAATTCACTCTAAAGTTAAACTCTAATGGACATAAAATTCGAAATTTCGCCCGTTAGTCGAAGAACAAGAAGAAGTTAAAAATTACCCTTATAATTCCTCATTTCAACATACTTTGATGTAGCACGAGAACGTAACCATTAATATTTGTTTCCTGCAAAAAAATTGGAACTACATATTCTTTGCATCTAATAACAAGAACGAAAGAGATCCTGACGATAAAGAAATAATTATATAGCTTAAATTCTTCATCATTTGATTACATTTATCAAGCGGCCATAACTACAAAACCTCACATAAAAATTAAAAATACGCTTAAAATACGAAGTCGACCTTAAAGAAGATCAAACTTCTAAAATAATAAAAGCAGAAAAAGGTCAGGTTTTCAATAATGAAAGCAGAAGAAATCCAAAATTTGAATCATAAAAGCAGTAACACGGAGGAATAATTAAAGGTTGCGCTTTGCAAATGTTGTCACGGGGTTGATTATCTGCGACAATATACAGAGTGAAAATACATATTCACTCCGACACTCTTATCGATGTGTACACACAGCAGGTAGAGCAAGATGATATCGCGATCTTCGCTCTCCTCGATCCACTCAGCGGGTAGAAGTGCATGCATTCTCATAAGCCGCGACAAGCAAATCTCGGTGTATTCGTGGAGACGGATGGAAGTCTCCGCGGCTCTTCTACGCGGTGACGCGATGTAAGTACGTGCACGGGATATCCGGGCATTTCGCGAGAGAAACCCCGTTTGGGTGGATCGCAGCCACTGATCGTGATACTTCGGTAGTGTGACACGTGTAATCCGAACGACGATTTATTTATACGTGTTTCGCGTTACTGGTGCGTCGTTCGGTTTCTTTCGCGGATCTGTCAGCCCATGAATAAAAACGAGACAGTTGGACGTGGATCGAGAAATCAGATCTCGGTCTCGTAGGAGACTAGTTACAAGTTTCGAGATTTCTTTTTGAAGGATCGGGGGAATTGCAGATAGAACAGATTGGTTGATGGAAATGCCTCGATTAAGATAGCGAAGAATTTTGAATCAAGGATGGTGCAATGGATAAGAAAAGCTATTACGAAGGCTTTTTGTTTTAATCATTCCCTTTTTTAAATTGCTTTGTTAGTATCACAAAGTGCGTAATTCTAACTATTTTTCCTCATATTATACTTTAGAAATATTAACATTTCTATCTGTGGGAGTCAATAGTAACAACTATTGAACAGAACTGAATTAACAGAATGTATATTGCTCGATTGCAAGCGACCCAAAGTTAAAAGCTCACGTACTAGTGTCATTTGCGAGTTATCAGATTCGTACCGCTTTATCAAGTAATTTTTTTCCTCGAGTAACATTATTTATACTTAACGGGGTATTATGTACATATTACTTAGCAAAAAGTAAATTAAAAACAGAAAACATAGCGGTCTTTGTTTGGAAGACTGGAATTCTTCATGCAAATTTTTATGGAATAAACTTTGCATATAGTAAATATTTACAATTTAGTATAGTAATTGATACATCTGGACATAAAGTTTAACAAAAGATAGTAGTATGATTTAATAATACATATGTACTATATGAAATTCTGATTTCGGTTTGATTTTATGTCAGAATTTCTGACTTAAATTCTTCCACATTTGAAAATCATTTCTCTCTTATTGACTTCTTAATGCATTATTTTTAATTTTTATGATCACGTTTATCATAGTCCTTTTCGTAACTCAATGTTAATTAATCTTTGATACAAACAGCAAAAAAGATTTTGTATCGTTTGTGGATGCCACACGATAAATACTTGAAGTAAAATTATCGTCTCTGGAAAATTTACCGCCAGATTTTTTCCATACATCAGCTTTTATGGTTACACGACTACAGTTGCGTTACTATCTATTTCACCGCTACGCAAATGGTATTTGAACTTAATACAGCCGCACGTCAAACGACATGAAAAACATGTACAAACGTTGTCACGGTAGGAGAGTAGATTTCACGATTCTACGGTTTGCCAAGAATTTTCAGGCAAACGACAGGCTTTGCGAGACAGCACAGGAAGTTCGCGAAGGAACGGATCCGTGTTTTACGCTCGAGAGCGTTGAAAACGCGTTGGGTAAGGAGTTAATGAAAATACATAGCCCCCAATAAGACAAAATAATCGCTCGTTCAATTCGTTTGCTCCTCGAGCATTACCTTTTCCTGCTTATTCCATTATAATTCTAAATCCTGCAATAAAATCCTCCTATTCATTTTTCTCTCTTTCCCTCCTTGTTTTAATTTTGCATATAGTATTGTGGAAGTGTTTAGGCCATTTGTGATAGTGAGTTGATAATGGTAACTAGTGACGTTTTTAAGAAAAATTTCCATATGAAATGCTTATACAGAAACGAATCTTTAGATAGATATTCCTTTTGTGATATTATTTGGTTGTAGCCTTTTTCGGTACGTAAATTGTTTAGAAATACTTCGGTAAATAAAATCGCAAATTAAATATTACTTAAGCCTCGAAACGCGTATAAAACAATTTTGGGAATTGAAAGAAGCTTGTAATAAATTATTTGAAATATTAAAAAAAAGAGCAGATAGCACGAAATGAGTTTGTGCAAAATTGTTTGACAAAATTTCAGAAAGAATTCTTTGCATAGAATGTTAATTATTTCAAATTAATCAATCGTTTTCTAAATTATCAATTCTTGAATTAAACACTTGTTGAGAAGTAACGACAAATTTAAAAGAACACTCGAGTATCTATATATTCAGTCATGAAGATAAAACATTTCCGTTTGGCAAGTGGCCTAAGATCTTTGTACAGTACTACGTTCGCACTTTTATTTTCTCGTCTCTATTTTCACAAGCAATTTTTCGAAAACACGTATTACGTCGTTTTCATCTTAATTACATCGAAATTGTGACTTTCGCGTATGATAAAAGCAATGAAACATAAATAACTTAAAAAAAAAGTTCTGTAATTTCTAGCACCGTTGCCCGGCCGAATAATTTTTCGAAGGTTCTTTTATTGTTACGAGGACACAATGACGCGCCGCGAACCCCTTTTTGGTCGCATTAACAGCGGCATTTTGGTTCGTGATGTTGCGCGATAAAATAAAACATTTCGCGAAATAACGAGGCCACTGATGCGTCCACAAAAAATATATATACTCATACACATGTAAAGGTATGCGCACGTATGTCAAAGTACATATGTGTACACTCTTCCGTCGTGCTGCCATCATGAACGAACATCGGTTTAAATTGAACACATGTTTTGCATTAGCGGTGCCATTTTCGGCGTATACGATTTCACGAAAAACCTACATTTTCGAACACCTCGATACATTACCGCATCGAATCTGCGCTGGGTTATTCGACGAAACGTCGATCGGCGACGAAACGTTTCCCGTTATCTAAACTGGACCACCGGTTCGTTGGAATTTGACGAATTACGTTCATGCGACGAAATTCATCTTGCCTCATTCAGAAAGCTTCAATGAAATAGGTTTAACTCGATTGGTAAATTACTGCACATTCTTGTCGTTTTTATGAAATTCATCGAAAGCGATATTAATCAAGCTAATGTTGGATAGGGAGAGTTAATGATTGGTTTGTAATTGATATTGATGTATATTAGTGTTTAGATGCACTGTTATTAGTAATACAGTTAATCATCTCGTATGATAGGATACTAATATTCAGATATTTCTCTCTCTATTTGAAACATATTCATTCATTAGGAAGCCTACAATTAGTCGATTATTTTCCAAATTTCGCTCAAACAAGATATTCTAAGGTAAACCGATATTATATAAATAACACAAAACAAGCGAAAGCAGTAGTTCGTAATATTTATTATTACACGCGTCTGTTAAAATTCTTCGTTCCTAACTCCGTTACAAAAAGCAAGCAGCATGCTCTCCAAACTTAATTAAAAAATAAGCGTTGGAACCTCGCGTAAAGGAATATTCTTGAAAAATACCCTAGCACCATCTAGCTCATCCTATAGAAAATTCCATAACGCAAATTAAAACAGGTAAGAGTCCACGACACTTCTCGTTGTACGTGTTCTTCACTATAATTATCTCATTAAAGCTATAAAAACTACCATCGAAATATGATCCAACGAGAATTACCCGAAATCTAAATCTGCACAAAGCAACAACTTTTAAAAATCCCCCGGAGTAGATACTCGATTTCGCAACGCGGTCTACCGAGCGAGACGCAATAGCATCCCCGTGCACGGACACTGGGTGTCGTGCGTGGAGTTGAGCACATGCATCCTCGAAAGCCGCGACAAGGAAATCTCGTGGCTGGAGGCGGTTGAGGCTGGCCGTGGGCCCATCGGTCTCTCGGCGGTCGCGTCCTCCGGTTGTCTGCGTTCGTGGCTGTTCGGCTCGATTCGGGCTTTTCCGGGCGCGCTCCATCGGGGAGGCGGCGCGCGCCTCGTGTCTCACGGAACGCGTCTCTCAGTGATTACCGTGCAGTCCTTGCGATACGACCTAAGGCTTCTTTTGCTACTGCTTCGACAACAGGGGGTTGGCCGCGCGCGCACCACACGAATACATCGAGCGGATACAAGTATCGCCGCGCGAAATCGCTTCCTTTATCCAGTACTGGTCGTCCTTCGCGGCTAAAACAGCCGCAAGAGTGAAGGAAATCGAGCGTGTGCGATCGCGCGCCAAATTGAGTCGAATTGAAATATACACAGTGATCAAAGTGACACGTCAGGGAACACTTGTTCGTTATACTTCTCCGTGTTACCAGAACAAAATTTCTGTCAAACTTTCTGCAGAGATAAAGGGAAACGTGTATGATCGAATTGGTCATATTGACTCGTAATATCAAGGTTGATCGACGGATCTGAGTTGATTAATTCGTTACATTAACGGAATGTGGTAACAGAGGATCAGGTTCCGCTAATATCGCGCTGTCTCACGGGACAATGGATCTGTCGCGTGGCGAGGGTCGATGGACAATAGGCCCGGCAGCTTGACGGGTCCTGTGACAAGCTACTCGAGCGACGGATTGCGTGGCTACTATGCGGTACACACGCGCGTTAATCGCGCGAGATCGATCTTTCGAACTTTTCAACAAGTTGTAACGCATCAGGTACGCCGGTTAATCCTTCCCCCGGACGATTATCCATATTCGGATTCGGATTGTGCTACTTGTGTGTGCGTGTGTGCTCGAAAGAAGCGCGGACGGGGGTGGAGTATGTTATCGAGACCCTTCGTGAGATCCGGAAAATCGCAGGACGATGTTTTCGTTCTGGATTGTAGTGAATTGTTGGTGAAAGAAAAAGTTTCTCGGTGACTTTCGATAGCGAGCAACGTTAACGAGTTAATGATTGATCAAAGAAAAAAGGATTTTCGACAACGTTCTTCGAATCGGCAACCCTTAGAAACCATTCGAAAATTTTGGAAACAACTTTTTTGGTGAAAATTGTGTAACGTGGTTTGACAGTCGTCGAAGCTTCGACTGTTGCAGCGTTCTCAGAAAAGCGATCGACTTTGGAAAGGAACAGGTAAGCACGCCTCTAGAGAGCTCTGGGAATTTGTGGGTGAACACTTCACCGTGAGCTCGTGTCGTGTATTTCATGATATAATGGGGTGCTCGAGGGAACACGAATGTTACTCTTTTGAATTTCGTCGTGTATAGGGATGAAAATAAGTTTGTTTTTCGCGATAAATCTAGTTGGTTAGGGATGATCACGGACATCGTCAACGTTCCCCAGATCCGTCGGGTGTTCACGTTCCTTGTTCGACTTTTTGGAATGATTCCTAAAAGCGGTAATGTAAAATATAAAAATATCAGCAGACAAACGAACTGTCGAACTTAACGTTTTCATTATTCTCTTATTCACTTATTTAGGGGGATAATTAGAAGATACCGCGTCTTTTCACTTTGACAAGTGGAGGCATTATTGAAATAACAACGCAAACCACTTTCATAACAAACTTTCCAAGATATTTTAGGACATAATGAGAAGTTATTGCATCTTTTGACTTTGATCAGTGCTGACACAATTGAAGATTTCATCGAAGCTGTTGACTCTACTCTATTTTCGCAATTTCCCCTTCTATTTGCATGGCAATATAATTAGAAGATATTTGATATTTCGGAGAATTCTCAATGGAATCTCCTCTGTCTGTATGTGGGTGGAATAATAGTTGGGCCACGATGTTAAGAATAATTAATAGCTTTAACTAATAAGAGAAATAGAGGTTACTATTTAGTCGTTTAATTAAGCAGGGTGCATAGATTGTACCGAAAGGTTATTTAAATATTAACGCTACAATAGTAGTTTTTGCTTTCTATGTATCGAGCATAACAAGTTGCAATTTATTCTGTCAGTCTTTTTTTCTTACACTATTAATTGGATGTTTCTAAAGTAGAAACTTATAATCATAATCATGGAATTAAAAATTAATATAAATCAGTACATTTTTACAGACATAACCAAAGGGGTAAAATCTAAATAAAGACCTGTTTTAACTATTAAATATTATAACCTTTACTATAGATATTCTGTACAGTCATTCACGAAAGTCTATTTATTAATGTTTGACAGTTATTAAAGTTCATTTATTAACCTATAAAATAACAATAATTATCTCATAGCAAAATTCCACAAAAATATTTGAACTTAAAAGAACAATGTCTGACAAACTGTAGAATATTTCAATATTTTAAAAGAACCCCATTTTGCCATTAAAGTAAGACACACTGTAATAGAACATACTAATTTTACGGTGAAATTTGGAGAAATTTTACTTTAATGAAAATAGCCTTGTCACGACGACTGATTATACCTGCATCATGTGTATTTTGTACATTTCTACGACTAGAAGTTTCCTTTAAACACATAATTATTCATAATATTAATATAGTCATTAGTTCAAGTGATCAAGGACTTTGTGTCATTCGGATTATCTGATACTGATAATCTCCAATCGCGACGATTATTAGATCGAATTCGCATCAATCACCCGAGTCTTTAACGTCACGAGCCCGCATCGTTATCCGTATCAATTGTAATTGTTAAAACAGAGAGTTACTTCATCCGCTTCATTGTCGTAAAATTTCGAGCAACGAGAGTCGCTCATTTATCGTGTTATTATATATACTACCCTTTAACTATGCGCAAAATTCGAGTCAAATTACTAGCTAGAACGTCGCGCGCATCGTTCTCCTCGTTAGAGGAGAGCAGCTCACTAAGAACTCCGTTGTGCTCTTGGCATCTGTGGTTCGGAATCCACTTAAAACTTCGGATCCCCGGATAAGTGACCACAGTGGTCGATGTCAGCTAATACGAAGACGCGTGTACACTAGAGGAAAATAGTGATAACGAATTAAAAAACGTGATTATGGTTATTATCACACTGCGAATGTCTATGCAATTGTTGGAATTTTAAGAGCACAAAATCGCATAGAGTATACACAATTCACGGAATATCCAAAATAAGATAACTTATAAGGTAACTTAGGTAAAACTATTGGTAGCGTGAAGGTGCGATGACAAGACACGTAGTTTTCTTGATCCTCCTCGATTTATAGATGATTAGAAATTATATTAGAAACTGTATTAAAAATTTCGAGATTGCCGAAAAATTTCCGCGCTTTATAGATAACAGATTTATGATCATCTCGTCAATAACAGAAATACAAATACCTTATATTTATTATCGTATCAAGCAAAGATGGGCCCATTACATTACAAACCAATCGAATCTATTTTTCTTCAATTAGCCTCCCATCCAGTCCCGTGAAGCCTTTCATAATATCGCATAAGCAAAACAAGTTCCTGTCTAATGTTATATTTCTCCAATTCCTGTCGCAAAAGTACAAAATTTCATAGAGATACTCACAGCCTATTTATCACCCACAAAGCAACGAAATGACAAAGGCAGCAAAATTTCCGCGAAATCGAACTGCAGAGAGAACGATGGAACGAAGGCGAAGCTGGTGATGAAGAGGGGAAGATTTTGTGAAAATCCGCTAAGAGAGAATTGGGAAAACTTTAATTACGGAATTATTCGGGAGTTGATGGTAACGCCTGCCCGAAACAGAAGGCTTTTCTCGATCAGAGGCGTCATTAATGAAGTAAGATCAGGTTGCCGGGCTCGTTTACACAATAAGGTGTCGATCAGTCGGAAACAATCATCGCGAATAATAACAGCGAGAGCGAGAAGCGTGTTCTGTTCGACGGAAAGCGCGCGTTGCGGCGTCGTAGTCGTCGGTGGCGGCAGTGGTTGGTGGTAGTTCGAGGCGGCGGTGGCGGCGAATTGAATAAGGAAGAATGGCTGTAATTCACGTCGGTCTTTCTGACGTCGCTTCCGCTTTTCTGTCGCGCTTATTCATTTTTACAGCAGTTGTGTCTGATGCGGCGCAAAAGATGCTCACGACCCAGTTTAACAGAGCCGACGAGCGGACGATGTAATTATGATTTAGAGTGGCCGCGCAATTTTTTTATTCTCTTTCTCTTTTTCTACGTTTTCTCTCTTTTTTTTTTATTATCCTTCTGACTCCTCTCCTGCTACCCCTCTGGCGTTCCACCGAGAGGTTGCACCGAGAATGGAAGATGTCTTTCCGAGCGTGACAACGAAACTCGCGACAAAACCTTGCAAATACCGTTGTTGCATCCAGTTCATACGAACTCTCATGCTGTTTGAACGTTTTTATTTTTATTCCTTTCTCGTCGTTGTTGCAGAATTGTTTGACGTTTGCACAAGCTTTTTGCTTTTTCGCGCTACGCCGGGCTTCTCTTTGCGTCCACGTCCACGTTTCGGCGAAAATTTTCAGTTACGTTTCGCTGAGTCGTTCGTACAGGTATTGGATCGCCGCAGTCGTCATGGGAGAAATGGATTTAATATAATAGATTTCGGCGTCTCTGAGCTTGGATTTCGATGGCGCGGTATTTAGACAGTAATTACAGTTGAAACCTTAGAAAACGGAGAACCATCTCGGGTTTCTGGTCCTCGCACAAGACCCTCAAGGCTCGTATTGTCCTTTGACCCTTGTTGCGGTTAATTTGAGGAAATTAATTCTTCACCGTCTAGTAGGTGAAATGACGCGTAGAATTCAGTGGAACCTGTTTCGTGGATTTTAGTTCGCATTAATTCTCCTAAAGGTTTCTATGAAACAAATCACTCGAAGAAGAATAACGATTAAGACAATAAATAAGAAACTATTTACCTAATGAAACCACTGTCAATAACGAAGATTCGAAAAAGGAGAGACGTGTTTAAGTTAATCGAAAGTAATTTCAAGAAACAATTACTCGAACTATTCAAACAACTTTCGAAAGAAACAAGGAGTTTACTTTGCAATTGTCGGATCTCGACAGAAATCGACAAAAGCATTCTGAGGATTATTCATCGAAATTAACATTTCAATTAATATTCTTCCTAATCCGAGATGTCGGTAGATAAATAATCAGCAAATTTACGCTGTCACGCTCGATAACGCGACTGCATGGAATCGTTACTATTTCGATATTTGTCTGTCCCAGTGAAACTGTAGTCGGATAATTCCAGTACTTTTAAATACAGAGGCTTCAATTAATAAACGAATATTCGCCGTTACGTCGAACGTTCGATAACCGATATCTCATGGTTAGACCGCAGAATTTTGTGCACTTATAGGAAATTTGAAAGCACAAAATTGCACAAGGTGCACATAACTTGAAAAGGTATATAAATTAACCGAAATATAATGTTTTTTATAATATTTGGCAAGTAAGATAATTTTCCAACGAGGTCCTGCTTTTTAAATTATATGCTAAAAAACATGAAATTGTGTAAAAATTTGCAATTTATTCTTGGCTAAACGTTGTTTCACCAACAGCCTGGCCACGGAAATTTCACAAAGAAACGGACGCTCGAATAATTTTCTAAATTGGACAGCTCTGTGCGCGATTCAATGGCATAGCGTTTTTCGAAAAGCGACATTAACTTATAAGAAGACAATTTCGCCGAGTTGTTCGACGTTTCTGTTTCCAAGTTCTCACGTTGTACGACATCAGAAAAGTATCACGATACCAGGAACCGTTATAGTAGAGTCGAACGAAGGCAAATTAGACACTTGTCGCTCGTTAACCAGCAATTTTCTTAAAAGAGGCTCGCTATCGAAGAAACAATTTAGCCCGTCTGTGGACGCAAATAAGAAGGACTCGCTCCATTCGAAGGATACAGTCGTTTGTCGGTGCAATTCCACCTGCCTCGAATCTATTGTGAAACCCGTGATTTTCAGCGGTTCATTTTGCGTTCAAACGTGTCAGCTTAAAAATGGTGAACGCCTATACTTTTTTTCTCACGCGTATTCTCTATGATTCTTGCGATTTAAGGATATGGTTTGTGGTTTTCTTTCGATGAAGATTTTACACTTATTGTGTAATCGATTGGTCAATCTTTTTCAAGTAAGATTATTTCGTCCGAATCGTTAAGCCTATGAAGTTTTTGTTAGCGTGCAGATAATATCGTAGAAAATACTGGTGAAAGTATTATCAAATCATTAAGAATATAACATTGTTGGTAGTAATGAAAAAGTATTAGCTACTAACAAGGGAACCCCGGTGACCGATTCACGCCGATTTTAAAGAAACTTTGCATAAGAGTTCATTAGACCTATCTAAGAATTTGGTCACAACTTGTTCGTGCCCGTTATTAAGAGAGAAATCAATCCTTTTAACCGAGCCGACCCTTCCATGTAAGTGCTTATAAATCGTAAACGACAAAAGGTATCAAAAAGCGGTTGAAATAAAAGTCATGTCGTGTCTCGAGATTCATAAAGTTTGCGACAATTTTTTTTCAAAAACTAGTTTTTTACGACGATGACATAAAAAATGACTTTTCCAAGAAATTTTTCACACAGATTTATAGGTTTCAAGATACGATATAACTTTTATTTAAACGATTTTTTTCATATCCTTTGTCGTTTACGATTTATAAGCACTTACATGCACGGCCCGGCTTGGATAAAAGGGTTGATTTCTGCCTTAAAATAAAACACGGGCACGAACGAACTACGGCTAAATTCTTAGACAGGTTCAAAGAACACTTATGCAAAGTTTCATCAAAGTCGGTGTGTATCGATCACGGGAATACTCTTGTAAGAACATGATATTGTTGAATGTACCAAAGAAGTATTATTATAAATGTGATATTTTTGAAAATATCGAAGAATTATTTAGAATATAAAATAATAGACTGCGAATGTTTATGCATTAAAAAAAATTACGTTACAAAAATGCACGACTTAATACGAGAATAATAGATAAAATATACAAAGTAAAGCATATAATACACGTGGCAATATTTAAAGCGAAACGAGTCTCTGCATATATGTTTCATTTTTTAAATCACTCTCGTAAAAGTATGAATTCGCATAAACATCCACAGTCTAACAATAACTACTCGTATTACTATAACCCTATACAAAGCACCTTACCCTTGTCAACTACGGCAAATAAATCACTCTCGTAAGCCGATGACAGAGGAGAGAATCACGTCGTTTCTACGCCCTTCATTTATATTCCTTTTAATATTCGACGAGCGCGTTGGCGAATTTGAGGCACGTCCTGCGTGTACTGTTAGCGTGCCAAGACTCGCGAAACATAGTCGACGACTGGTCGGAACAACGGCTGGCCCGAATTCGTGAATGAGGATCGTCGGGAAACGCATTAAAATTCGAAGAATATTCATAAAGCGCGCGCGCGCTCCAGTGAACGAGCGCACAGCCGCAAGAGTGCGACACACAAAAGACGGAAATCCAGCTCCCGGGCTTTTCCTGAGGCCTGAAAGACTGACGTTGCATTTGGGGAGTGCATATCTGGTGCAATCGAATTCCCGTGGCCGTCGCCGTCGGATTCGCCTATTGTCAAACCATCCAGCCCCTCTCTCTGCTCTCCTACTACGCCCCTTATTGCGCCAGCACGTTTATGGGACAGAGAGATCGGGTGAAGAGAGGATCGTTAGGGTTCAATCTCTGAGCCCCTCGAACTGACCGCCGAATAGTTGCGCGCGCGTCGATGCATTTACATGGAAATCTCGAAGCGGTCGCCCTCCCTCTCTCTCTCTCTTTCTCTCTCTCTCTCTCTCTCTCTCTCTCTCTCTCTCTCTCTCTCTCTCTGGTCGATTACATTCCGCGCATTATGACGGTTCGTCGTCCATCCTGATCTCTCTTAAGAATTCGAGGAATTTTAGCGCGGCCCGTGCTTCAGAATATTTTGTCAATTGAGTAGGATTCAGTTCTTTGGTTGGCGGAAGAAGCTTACTTTGTGTGAGAGATTCGGTACGCAGGTATTTTGGAATAATCCACGAAGTTGTTGCGAACTCAGGTTTTGCTACGCTTCAATATCATTATTGTAGTAATACGAGCATAGTTGCTGGTTGCTAAGCCATCTTCGTATACACGACATGTACGTATCATCGTCAAAGAGACAATGTTACAAATATTATCTTTTAAATCCATATCAGAAATTTATGTTTCATGTCATATTCTTAAAACAAATGAACTTGTGGTAGCAGCAAATCATTCGTATACTTACGTAATGAAATTAAGAAACTGATAAAAAGGGAAGGTGATCGGTCCGGCCTTTCGAGAGGCTCTTATTACGAACTAGTCGTTCCAAAACCACATTGATCAACTCTACGTGCAAAATTGGAAACTACTTATACGAATTCTACCGTATAACGATTCATACGCGTATATGGAAATCTCATGTTTATAACTGAATTCTAGTTGAAGGTCTCAAAGTCTCACACCCAGAGAAGGGCAAGAATCATTTCGAGCAGAAAAAAAACTCATACTAACAAAACGCCCTATCACATAAACATTGTGTTCACGTTTGTTAAATTTTAATATGGCCAAATTATCGGACGAGAAGCAACCCTTGATACTTTTTCGAAATCGGTATCGCCTGGTAGTATCGTCGGTCCCTAAACCCCTGGCTAAGCCGAATTTCCCTGGCAACCTCATACACGCGGCAAACCCAAGCTCCAAAGGTCTCGCGTTGAATGTGAAAAAAAGACCAGCGAACGACGCGACCGTTTTTCGAAAAGCGGCCTGGCGAAAAACCAGGACGCGATTACAACGAATGCATAACGTCAGCAAGCGACACAGGGGAATATCAAAAAAAAGAGAACAGAATGAAAGGAGAAAGAGAGACATCGTCTCGCAGCAGCAGACTCCAATGGG
Source organism: Bombus confusus (assembly GCA_014737475.1). Classification (NCBI taxonomy): domain Eukaryota; kingdom Metazoa; phylum Arthropoda; class Insecta; order Hymenoptera; family Apidae; genus Bombus; species Bombus confusus. The sequence goes on along the minus strand of JACXIV010000056.1, from coordinate 666,105 downwards.
TGTGCAATCGCTGTTGGAACTGAATACGAGACCTTGCACGCGCGAGAAAGGAAAATCAGCAGAATGGGATTCGTCTGTGTGTGTGTGTGTGGGAGTGAAACATTGAAAGAAAGAAAAAGGAAAGAGAGAAGCGTGCGCGTTTGGGGGTTGTGAAACGCGTGAAAGGGCAAAAGATGGCGGCAATACGTGGGTGTCGGATGGGATTGGTGAACATGAATGGTGGCGCGATCGAGTGAAATTTCACGCGTTAACGTTTGCAAGCTCGATATCAACGGGCGCTGTATTCGCGATATTGCGCCACACGCGAAAAGAAACTCGTTCCAACGGAGGACTCGGTGCGTCGCGAAGCTCTCGCGAGTCTTGCGATAACGAGTTTTCAACTTAGTTTTTGTCCCAGACGAGTTACGCGCTCGAATCCAGAACCATGCTGTTGGTTAAGAAGCAGCCGAGTTTGAGGGTGGCTGATTAAGTAAAGGGATAGGAGACGGTAGGAATTTTCGTTGGGGAAATATTGCTTCTGAAATATACGTTTACCGTTGTACTAGAATAATAGGAAAGATATATTTCGATATTTTGATTATGTAAAGAGGAGTAGTTGACTTGAAACGTTTTGTTATCAATATCTTTGCTAAGTATTTACGAACAGTTTACCGTTGAAATAGAGAAACGTGGAAAAAAAATGTTTTGATAAAAATCCTGAATAATTTGCCTGAATATGTATTTACACGGCTGTTATGAAGAAAAATATTGATTCGAAGAATTTCGAGGATCTGAAAAAAATTAAAAATAGTGAACAAACAGGCATTTATGAACAGCGTGTATGCAGGAAGTATTTGGTGATAATTATACTATGGATATTTATACATTTATGAGAAATTTAAGTGTAAAAAAATATATATAAATAGCATAAACAATCTTCTAATATTATGAATATTTTTCCTTTATCTTAACAAGTTCCATTAATTCAACTTCATTTCTTATTCCGTCGCAGTTGCACCTCTTCAGAAAAACAATTTTACATCATACCGAGACAAGGATCAAAGGATAATTTTAATTGTTGTTGGACGATTCGATTTTTGAACGAAGAACTATGATTGGTGCAAAAGGTGGAACAGTCCTCGTTGAATTTCAGATGGATCGATCAGCAATACAAATACGTCACAACGGCGTTTCGTTTTTTGATTTAAATTACTAATTAGAATGCTGATGTTTTGTGCGCATTTTTGGTGATGCGTTTCATTTTCAGCTCTTTCGTTCGCAATCCACCTCGTGTACCGGCGTATTACAAATCGTTAACGTACAAAGTCCACTCGATCTTGCATTGATAGTTTTCAATTTACGTGAAACGTGTCCGCCTCCGTTGTCCGCAAATGCGAAATTTTTACGGGAGAACGGTTTCCCTTTTTTCAAACAGGATTTGCCTTCGAGGATGCATTTCTTTAATTTTCGTCGAGCGGATTCTAATGTATTGGTCGCCATTCTTCTTCGGTTAACAGCATCTTTTTTCTTCAAGTAATATATTTTCAAGCGAAAAACATTACAGAATGCTAATTAATTAGTTCCCTATTATGCACGTGTTAAAATGCAGCAAAAGCTGTTTTAACTACAAACATGTCAACTAAAGGAACGAGAAGAGCCGTTAAATTGAAAAAAATTAATTAGTGAAAGAGGTAGGAAAAAGTGAACAAGAAGAAAAGATTATGCTACACCGTTCGAAGTGAGAATGAATTTCCACTGGCAGTCCTGCGTTAATCAATTAGCATCTGTTTAAGGTTCTTTCCCCTTTTGAATCCTCCGAACGGATGCTTTTACACTTTCCACGAACTCTTTTACAACTCGAGCTCTCGTTTAACATCAAATTCATAATCGACAAAGAAACTTTCGCTGCAGTCCAATACTATTTCATTACTTGATATTCGATGAAATACCTATTACGCTATGCCAAATCGAATGAACTCGAATTAGATTTTAATCGAGCTAAATCGAATTCTACTTTGAATTATAATTTCGATCTTTTACATTTATTAGATACCGATTTTAATACTCTCCAATTCTAAAAATAAATTCTTATTCTACTTCTCTGAAATCTAAGTTTCCCTATTCTTTAGTGTTCCAATATTCTCTATTATTACATGAAAACTTGAGAAACAGCAAAGATTATCGAAACTGTTACAAAGAACCGAAAGAAGAAAATAAGAAAAGCAAGGGTCATTAAAAAAAAGCATAAAACTTGTACGAAAGAAATTAGTACGGAAAGTATACGAACAAAAACTATAATGCAAGGAACAGTGTATACACAGTGGCTACAAAAAGTATTTGCACACATTTTCCAATGAAGAGATTTTTTGTCAGGCTCTTCATTTTATTCTCATAGTACCTACCACATCTTTTCAGTCATTTTTTGTGGATTGAATCGATAAAAGTTCGGAAAAATCTATCGTTGCCTAAAATCTTCTTCCAATAAACGAAGTTCCTGTGAACGTAGCTCTACTGTAAATAAATAAAAGAATTGCAAGTTGGAAAATTCGATTACACCGATATGTACCGCACATCAATAAAATTATTGGAAACAACGTAAAAGTACCAGAACACATGTAAAGGTCTTGACAAAAGTGACATAGCATAACCGTTTAATCCCACGACGCAGATCTGGCATAAGGGACGAGATATCCGTCACGTGGGCCGCGTCAATTGAATTCCATAAAAGCTAGTTGCGTTCGTCGGCTGGTCGTTGACGGCATTTGATTGTCGTAGGCGACGCTGTCTCTCGTTCATCTTCTTGTATCTTTCGATCTAAACGCGCGGTGATTTTTTCTGTTCGAAGGTGGTGACGTCGACGAGCTAGCAACGCGGAACTCTCGAAAAAAAAGAAGAAAGGGGTTGCGTAAAGTTGCTGCAGAAGCGACCGAAGAACCGTTACGCGTGGTGACGAGAACGCGCGTGCTGACGCGGGACAGAGCGAGCCAGAGGGAGTGAAGCAAAGGAAGGGGCTGGTGGCAATCGACGGATGAGAGTTTGAGTCGCAGAAAGTGGTTTGGAGTAGAGACTGGCGGGAGTTAGCTCGGCGAAAAGGGAGGTGGAGGAGCGTCGGAAGCACGGATCCGGCTAGGAGAGGAAGCTTCTCTTGGAAAAAGAAAAAAAAAGCTCGAATCGGTAGCGCGGGTAGCTCGTGGCTCTCCGTGTGCTTCATCGTTGTGCAAAAGGGAGATCGTCGTTTCAGAAGGAAAAGGACAACTTGTGTGCATCGTCGAGGAAGAAGAAAGAGAGAGATAGAGAAGGGAGAAGAGGGTGAAAAGGGAGACGTGTGTCGTTGACGTGACTACGAGTGACGTGACGTGACGTGACATCGAGGCGTCGAGATGCTCCTGGATGAGATGGCCGCCTCCGTTCACACGCTCCTGTCATTTCTTCTCGTCCTCGGTGCTTGTACGCTGTGCCGCGGCAGGATCACGAATCAGGAGATAGGTGAGTGGAAAAATATTGCCAGCTTGCTTCCTACGAAGTGATGTTACGAAACGCTTTCCGCGCGCTTGCTTCTTACGCTTCCCGAACATGGATTCGCGAGAATAGGGGTGATATCTTTTGGGGTGGTTAGCGAACGACGCAGTAAAGGGGAAATCTGTTTTCCTTTCGACGTACTACCCTTACACTTGAGTCTTCGATCTCAGGTTTTTTCCTTTTATGTCTGTGTTTTAAGTAGCCGATTTCATGGATTTGCTGATTCGTATCTTTACGAAATTTTCATGTTTGAATCGATTTTAGATCAACTACCGTATGTTCTATCAAGTATTTTATACATTATTTGAGAGAGTCTCATCGAGCCCTTTAATTTAAAAATGAAGAAGAACCTGAATTAAATGAGTATTTTACACGACTCATAAGAGCGACTTTATCGAATTATACAAATTTTACGCAAACAGTCAATCGCAAATTACTGCATAAAAAATAATAACGAATATACCACAGACTTAAATGCCGTGTACCGTGTACTTAAATGTACCGTGTACAACGTAACGTACAATAGAATAACAATCAACACTGCCAGTTTTAAAAAACATACTGTAATTCACATACAATTTCTCCATAGTTAAAAGATGATATCAATACCGGATGACCTATTTCCTTCTTCACTTGTTAAAAATTTTTGCGCGTTCGCATTTCAGGAAGCTTTCGATGGAAGCCCGTATTATCTTTCCGAATCGCTCATTAGTTTCGCGTCATTAGTTTCGAAGTATTCGTTTGCGGGGGAATAAAAATCAGAGCGAGAAATTGCGAGCCACTGCAACCTGTAGCTTTCTCGTATCGTTCTTCGATGTTTCGGTGCGATCTCGCCTAAATAATTAACCGAAAAACTAACTTGAAATCACGGTGTTATGTTCTGATCATTACACGAACTTAATTAATTATCGTGTGATGCAAGCTGTTCGCGCGTATCCCTTTGCTTCCAGCTTGTCTCACGTACAACGTGTGTAATTACGTCAACTGGAACTTCGCTGCCTAAAGGGGTATAAAATTCCATCATTCTTGTTCCCGTTCGCCAACATATTCACAGAGGATTCATTAGCAAACCAAATGACTATACGGCATCATCACGTTCTTTTGTACCATCCATATTGACTGTTCACCCTGTTATATCCTTTTCTACTTCGTCTGGTCTTTATCCCTTTCAACCATCGCAGATTTACCAACCACTGCACATAGCCACTCGAATCGATGTATCAACGTGTATTAACGTTTACGATTCGTTCTGTATTCTCTCGTGAATTGTAAACTCCGTTACCATACCATTTTCGCGGATCTCTTTTATCTCACAAAGTTGAAGCATTGTTTATTTGGTAATTTAACTTTTAATGCGAAGGTGGATCGAAAAGGATTGTTGGTATGAAACTGCACCGAGGCTATGACAACGGGTTAAGTCGATTTTTGTTTCATTTTCTGTGCCGTAGCGAAGTTGTTTTATTTCATCGTTTATTATAAACGTTGTTACGCTGCCATTTTTTTGCGGATTTCTTTCATCCCACAGAGGTTCAGGAATTGTTCATTTGGTAATTTAATTGTAGAGGATTTTTTTGAGAAAAATTATTGGGGTGAAACTTCAGCAAAATTATAGTAATGAGTTAAGAGTCTGAATTAAATGTCGAATTTTATTTACCTTTTATTTTTGTACTATAATGACGTTATCTAATTTTTATGAGTCTAACGCAATAAAAAGGATGGAAAGGAATTAAATACCACTGTGAAAAATATTACGTTCACCGGTGTGTTCATGTTATGTAATAAAGAGAATCGGCTTAATATTATTTTTTAACAATTTCAGTACATTCTCGGGCAATGCGACCACAAAATACGTTTGTTCTCCTGCAGGGATTATTTAAATTCGGATTCGTCGAACTGGAAGCAAATTCGAATTTATATTTAATTAACCCTCCGGGGTAAGTTTACGTGAATCGTCACTGGCAAACAGGAAAATTGTAGTTTAATATGTAAGCGATTTAGTCGTGCGACTATTTTCCAAAGGAGGACAGTAATATTTTTTCAAGTTATAAACAATTGCATTTTGCACTAGAAACACGTATCAATGAATCAGTTGACAAACTTTTCTCTCTGTTTCGAAATTTCATTCATATCCTGTCTCATTTGACGCGAAATCTGCAAAACAATTAAATGGAGACCACGAATAATGATCGGTAATACATTTTGGTCAAAATTGAATTATCAATAGAGTGTGGTTGTACGATCCCTATAGATCGTTCCAGTACACACAGGTTGCAAATATGCTGTCGAAAGGCGATGTAATTTTAAAGAAACTGAAACATTAGATGCTTGAAATACACAAAACAGCGTAATTTTGAAAACCGTTTTTTAAACCTAATCCTAACCCTAATCCAAAAGGTGCTAAATGTGCTTTAGACCCTTATTCGATGTTGCCATTCAGTTCTCTATCAAAGTTTCATTTTCTGTATTATATTCGTTAAAAGTATGAATTTGTATAAATGTCGTAGTCCAACAACGACTACACTGCAGACTCTTATGCATTTTTATATTTTTTCGGACATACCCGAAGATATGAGATTTCAATCGAAATTTGTTTCATCTATCAAACATTATTTGTGCGCATTTTGGTATCTTGAAGTTTCACAAAACTGCGCAGAAATCCGCAATCTAATAATAACTGCCTTAAGATCGTCACGTGTATACATCCTAATCTACAAGGCATACATAACGAGCGCCACAATTACGTTAATAACGAGCGGCTCGCTGGTCAAACGAAGACACAGGCGATAAATCTGATCGGGGGTATCTGCGAGTATTGCACGCGACTTGGAGGCTACAAAGCGAATCGAATGGAATCGACGCGACCACGTGGCCGCGTTTGCGGCCAGGGTGAAATTCGCAGGATCAAAGGCGGTTTCGTGTCCCTCGAGGCAGGCTCAATTCGCGGCTGTAACGTCATTTTGCCAAACAATCGGCCGTCTGTGCGGCCGTATCGCGCGAATCTGCCCCGCGCCGGGACTACGATCACGAGCGGAGCGAGCCGCGCGACGAGCCACGACGAGAGCGGTCTCGTTAGAACCGCAATGGGTAAACGAGTTAAAAACCCCCCACCCTTTCTCGCATTTTCGCTTGCGAGCAACGAAATTACATGGCCGGTGTATTCTGCGGCTTTTGCCGCTAGACGATTCAATTTGCGCATTAGCTGCGACGGCGCACAATGCTTCGTTCCGTATAAATAAAGTGGAACAAAAAGAAATTAAAGCGGCCGCCCTCGCCTACGCTGCCGCGAGCATCTGTCTTTACAAGGGTTGCCAAGGGTTGAATAGGATAAGGGACGTAGTTTAGCTGTTTCTTTGCTCGCGATTGTCATTCTGTTTCCTGTTGTTGTTGTTGTTTTTTTTTTAGCGCATTTTGTTATTTTCTTTCTTTTTTTCTTTCGACGATTTGTTTCTTTTTTCTTGGGTGGTTTATTCGTTATTTATCTCGTTGATGAGATAAGGATGCGTTATATATACAGGGTGCAGTGTGAATTAATCATGTATTTACGCGAAATTTGAAAGTGCAAAAAAACATAGAATGTATGCTATAGGAGAAAATATATAAAATATTGAAATTACAGTGCTTCCTGTAATGTTTGACTAGTGAAATAACTTTTTTTCGGGGTTCTACTTTTTTAACTGCATTCTCGAAAATATGAAATTGCATAAAAATTCGCAGTTTAGTTATTACGATATTTGAGTTGGTGTTGGTAGTTCAAGAAAGATATATTTGAATCGAACATTGTATCAAGCGAAGAATCTATTGTAAACAACTTTTAAAAGTGTACCTTTTTCATTTATATTAGTAATTGAAGTTAGCTTTTGTGTTTTTAAATAGTCTAACTTGGAAAAGTAACAAATATTTAGATGTGATTGATATTTTTATTATATTTATTTCGCTGATGGAATGAGAATTTGTACTCGTATATTGGGATGTTATGAATTTATGGTGTAATTATAGTGAGAGTACGTTGCCTGTTGTTTTCCATATTTTTTGGAATTGTAGAAGAACGTATTTTGTCATAAATTCGTAAGTCAGCACATATATGGCGAAATGTTTACGAGATGCGAGATATACGATTTACAATAAACAGTGACTTTTATGCGATTCTATTTCAGGGTATTTTTGGAATGCTATATTTTTGTCGAATTTTTAGATAGTGATATTTTTTTATGTATCTTTTCGATGAGTCACAAAAATAAAAATTTGTAATAATCAAGTTATTTGATTAAAATTGTCGGGTTTATAGAAAGGAATCTTTTAATGTAAACTATTACATATTTGTTTCAGTCTGCATATTCAGCGAAATATGTAGCTTAACTCATAGCTTTATGGAAAATACATCCTGGTAATGTTGTTCGGTGTTCACGCGTTATTGCGTAATATTTCATTCAAACGTTGTGTCAACATTAATACCCCGCGAATCTATTTAATTTTAAATCTTCCTGATGTGTATATTAATATGCATTCTCCAACAGAATGCATTAATTAATCCCCGCCAACCTAATCATATTTACAATATTCGATATTCATGGAATTTTTACCTACTATCTTTGGGGCGCTGATTTCAATAATTAAATTTTATTTTAATCCTCATAATCGAATTTCAGCTCTAAAATTCAAATATGCTAAGATCGAAATAGCGACACAAAAATTTTTGTATTCATACTATGCTAAAAATATCTAAATTGAAAATTAATCTGAATTATTCTAAATATAATACGCCATAAAGCGGAGTAAATTAAATTCAGCTATTCAACCTCGATGTTATTCAATATTGAAAATACCAATTAATTAAACGATTCTATGAAATTTTAATGCGTTATGTTTCTTGTACAAAAATATCAGCAAAGATGTTCCAACGATTAATATTCGCTAAAAATTAATTTTTTACAAAACTTAACGAAGGTTCGGTCAGTGGAATGGTTAAACAATCCTCTTATAAAAGTCGATACCATTGAACTTTTATAAAAATCTCGACTCATATTTTACAACAACTATTAAAGAGATAACTTTACTATCGATCTACTATACCTTACCACCTACGTTTTTACATGTCACAAATCATTCGCACCATCTTCCTGATACTACTTTTAATCTCGATATAAAATACATCAAGTCGATCGATATATCGCCGCGTATGGTAACCAAATGACATCGAGTAAGCACGTTAATTAACGTTAACGTGATATCCAGAAGATACGATTTTAATCGGTACCTTTAATTAATGAAATGCTTTCAGTTTACGTTGGCGCGGTCAAGTTGTCTAACCACCTGCTCGATCAAGTACCGACTTCCCTTCTCCTTCTCTCTCTCTCTCTCTCTCTCTCTCTCTCTCTCTCTCTCTCTCTCTCTCTCTCTCTCTCTCTCTCTGCGACCCTTTCTCCTTGTAAACTCTTGGATTCCGTTGGTTTCTCGGCCCGGTGGCTATAAGCATCCACCATCTCTCTTGCTTCCTTAGGACCTTCCTTTACGCTTCGAGGAGCTATAATTACTTCCGTTTCGCCCTCAACATTAAATAAAACACACCGCGTCGCTTAATCGTCCGCTCAAGCGTGTATAACGCGCCGAATCGACTTTGCTTTCGCATATTCAAGTCGCATCCCCCCGATCCTTTAAGAGACCGTGGCAACGTCATCGTCGAATTATTGCGTCGTCGTCCGCCCCCTCTTCGTCCTACTCGACTTTCTGTTCATGGCGAAATCTCCGTGGTCGCGCCTCTTTTGTCCCGACAAAACGGCTAATTGGCCTTGTCTACCTTCGGGCCTAACGTTTTTCGTGACTCGACATGACCCGAGTTGTTCGCCGGTGCTTATTGTGCTACTTTCCTAAGTGAGTGGCTGTTTGCCGGCCAAGAGTCGACAGAGAAAGAGTAACAATCTTCACGCGGTCAAAGGACTGTTGGCGTAATAGCTTTAGGGCCTAGAGTCTGAAGTCTAGACTTAATGTGGCACGGGTATGTAAAGAAGAAGGGGCAGAAGTGGTTTTCGCTGGCTCGAAACAGATTGTCGCGCCGAGGGTTGGTCATGTAACACGCGCGTTTCACGAGGGCGTGAGTGCTCGCAGCTATTGTCAACCCCCCTTTGCCTTGGCGATGCTTTTAGCCAGTGTCTACGGTGGAATTAGCTACTTACAGTTTAATTGCCGTGGCGTGGACGAACATTTGCGTTCGGCCGACTTTAATCTCCGCGAATTAAAACTGAAGTTTAACTTTGGTACATTCCACGCTCTACACATCTGCATCGTGATTACGAGATTGAGTCGATGTTGTAAGACGAGTGGTTAACAATTCATAGGTTTTTGGTGTGTAGGAAGTTTTATGACGAGGTACATAGCAGAGAATTGATAGGGGATAGCGAGAAGAATTGTGTAAATAGAAATTAGAATTTTGTAAATAGAAGATGGATGCTTATGCAAATTTATATTTTTCTGAATCTTCTATTTCTTGTCTCGCAATAGGCAAATTCATTCGGTAAAACTCTTCGTAAAAAAGTGTCTTTTTTGCTGATATGGAGGTTATGCTGTTATATTTCATTTTGGTATTCAAATTTTGATACGTACGTTTTACTAACCTCAACGGGACTCGAAACTTTCATGTTTAAATTTTCATGTTTAAATCTCCTATCCACTTCTATTTAATTAGCCCATATTAGTTAAGCTATTAATCGAACCTACGCGCCTACGATAACCTGTACCTACATTATAACTTATAGTTTTAAGATACCGTACCGTGCCGATGTCAATACTGAAAACCACTTTTAGGAGCGAATAACTGAATAATGACAAAAATCAAACAAACAATAATTACAAATAAAAATAAACATTAATAATCAAACCCATTAAAAGAATTCAAATTCTACATGTACGGTGTAAGTTTTGGAGAATTAAAATTTCCGTTTGGTACGTGAAATTTTCTGTTATTTCTCATAATTGTTGCTTCTCCGTAAGAATTTACCTCGAAGACACCTAAAACAAGTGATGAGATCTCCCTCACAAACGGCAACCCTTTCGTCTGCTTCTCGATCATTGCACTCGCACGACGTTAATTTTCCCGCGCAGTTGGTGCACCGTCCGGGGTTGACGGAATCCGTTCTTATTTCACCGAAGTTTTTTCTCGTTAGACGCGTCCACGGCATCATCGCGGACTAACCAGAGTCGACCAAGTTGCAAATTACTTGAACGCGAGCCGCATCAAGCCGCGATCTGCGACGACGAGGGCGGGAGCTTCCTGATCGTAATCTTTTAATTACGTCAAAAGAAAGAAAAAGAGGGGTTGAAGAAAGAAAGCAACAAGGAAAGAAACGGAACTTTAATCCACCGGTGAGGAAACAGCTCCAAGCTCTTTGTAGGAACACACCGATTTTATATTCTGTGTCTCTTTTTCTCGACGGAAACCGTGACTGCGTCGTGAAGACGGGTCGCTATCGTCGTCGGCTATCTAAAATAGCGACGATTAAAGCGTAGAATGGAGAAAAGTGCGCGCGAGGCTAATCCAATTAATTCGGCCGCTCGCGAGCCTCAACGCGGAAGGCAATGGTTGAGCAACAAAGCGGAAGCTCGTTATTTCCATGCAAGTTCCAGTCGTTTGGCCGACGAGCTTGGCAGAACCAGCCTGTATCGGTTGTTGTGTTCAACTTGCACGAGACATTTTGTTCGACTTGTTCGAAAGTTACTCGCTTAGGTAAAAACTGTTCCTTGTAATAAATAGACTGGTGCACGAATGTTTTGGTGTTTCGTGTGTAAGTTGGTTAGTTTCGGGTGACTAATCGTGGCACGTATAACTTGGAGAATTTTAGTTCGTTAAGGGCCTCGAATGGTTTAACTTGGTTTAAGGTGTGAAACGTTGCGTTCGGGTTCCCGGTCAATGACTCTTTGGGGTTGATTTATTTGACAGTGGAACGGTTTTGTTCGTTTTTTCGTTGCTTCGTTTGTCAGGTGCAGATGCAGCAGGATATTGCATATGTACCTTGAGATAGTTTTCTGTGCTTTCTGTTTTTACTATATGGTAGTTAGGAAAGTTTAAAATGTTATTCAAAGAATGTTGCATTTTCAGGGGTGTATTATCAAATATGATCATATTTTTTCGAATTAGGGTTTTGTCTTTAAATGTCATTCTTATTACCTAATGTTTTATTTTAAGACATTATTATGTGAAAGAAAGTGTCCTTGAAGTTGTAAAATTATACGATGATGTGAATGAGTCACCTAATTTTGTAGAGCGTACATTTTTTCGTTAGTTTTAATTGTACGTAACAGTGACTGGCAAGAGAAAGAAATTATACAATCGTTCATATAATTCGTATGTAATATTTCCCAGGAGAAATTCCTGAAAATATTCTGTTAGAAACATTATAAAACATCGAACAAAATTTCCTAGAGAATGTATATTCATATATAACAATTCTTCGCTAATTCATGTTTTATGCATACTTTGTACAAAATATGCCGCAATCGTGAAATCTTCGTTTCATCTTTTCCTGAAGATAAGATTAAAATGTTTTCAAATTTCTCAACCAAGTGACCATAAATCCTAATTACACCTCTTCATGCATATACAGTTTTCAACATAAAGGAATTCTCAATTTAAAACTCTCAAATTACCATGATTAACAATCATAAATGTTACTTCTTCCATACGCGCCAATCACGAAACACCCACTCTTCCACCTTTCCACATATGTTTCTTTTTCCTATTTTCGCGATAGAAACTTCTTACAATTCTTCGCCTGAAATTTTTGAAAATTCTTCCGTAGAACAAAAACAATGATTATAATAATTACGCCTTCCACCCGTTCACATCCAACATACACCCTATAACTGCAAAACCTCTACTCGCTTTATCACTTTCTCACTACCAAATGTCTGACTCCGCTTTCGTCGCCACTGCTCTCCGTCCTTGAGAGGCTCGAATCAACGAACCGTGTTTTCAAGCACGACTTTCCTTGGTCGAGTTTCACAACGCCGACTGGTAACTCTAGTCGGCCGGCAATGACTTATGTGTCCGACTGGATCCGATTGTGGTCAATGTTGGAGGACCGCGGAAGACCGTGGAAGACCGTGGTTCAGCCGGCCGAAAAATTTTACGATATGGAATTGATATTCGACTTTGGAGAACTGTACTGGAAACGGGTGGTAACTGGACCGCGAGATTCGCGAGCTGCGTTTTATAGTAGTAACGGTTCGTGGTAACCGCGTTCAATCGTCCATTAATATCGGCGCACGTGAAACGCGAGTTACGATTATTAACGCGATAAAAATTTTCCCTAGTTTCGGGAACCGGGATGGACTTTACGAGGCAAGTTTCGTGCCGGACAGCGATTTCGCGCAGAAGGCGTGCACACTTCCTTCCAGCGTGAAATCAAAGTGACGTATGACGGTAAAACGTCTGAGAGGGTGAATGGCTTGAAGTCGTCGGTAGATAGGATAGAGAATCGTCGAGTTGATTGGTTGGCCAAGCTCCCGGTGTTACGAGCGGATTACGGTATCGTTGGTAATTTGAACGCGTTTTGCACGGTAAATTGAGAACGCCGAAATAAACCGTGGAAAGCTTTTGTGCAAATGTGCGCAAGGAAGATTGAAGTATTTAACGTGTCGATGGACTTTCTTCGTCGGGTCGCGCTTGATGTGTTTGAACTTATAGAACGTTTCACCCACCGTGTTGTTCCAGCTGGTAGGTTAATTGAAACGGTAACGAATCATCGTGCACGATCGCGGTGAAATTATATTGACGAGTATATGTTTATACAATTAACTAGGCCTGCTGCAGCCGATCCGTGGCCTGTCGGTATGCGATCCGCGTACTGTGTTTGACTATGCGGTTATTTCGTTTGCACAGACGTTTGCTTCTGTAATTAACGATATTAATTTTTCCTTTCGAAATTGGATGCTCCTTTATGACTACGAATCAAATGAAAATTCCACAAAAATTGTATGTAATTAGCTTTCTGAGCCGTATGTGTTCACACGCGTGAAGCAAAATTTATTTTTTTGGTTTTTAAACGTAGATATAAATTTACGCGTTTCAAAAAATTCCATTACTGGCTCACACGACGGTTTATGTATGCTTAACGAACTCTTTATTCATATTTTTTGAATAAAAAAGAGCGCCGTAGCTGAATATTTTTTACAAATTGAGATATTGAATGTCTTCTTACGACGTAATGGATATATGTCCCAATTAGTGCTTATATTAATAATAAAAGTTGAATCATGTTGTCGTTCTTATGTAAGATCGTAAAGATTGAAGGACGCGAACAATAGTCGAGATAGTCGAATGATTAGAGCTGGTTATTCTTCAATTATCTGCACAAAATCTTTATAAAGAAATTAAAAACGTATTCTATTCAGGATGTATCATATTGTCTTAACAATGGAACTATCGAACAAAAGAATGATAAATTGCACATTTTTTGTTTCTACAGTTAATCAGAACATGCTGGTTTGATAAAATTCACATTGATTTTTGTCGTAGTAGTAACACTTATTTTTTCATTTCTCACTCATTATCACTCTTCAATATCGCTTTATATAATTACATCTATTTGCTCTATAAAGATTGATAGTCCTAATATTGGCCACTTCATCAATATTCACATGTGTAATGGAAGACTACTTATAGAACAAATAAAATCCAAAGGCTCAACATTTTTCTCTTGATCTTATCGCGTGAATTTCCAAGAATATTATGCAGAAACAAGCAACCTAACCAAAGTGACCGATGTAGCCATAAACGATAAAGCTTCGAGCTCTTTCATACGAAATTAGCATTTTCAAAATATCACTCGGTTCTAACCGAGTAAGTACTTATCGCAGCGCACAATCTTGCGGAAAAATGCATGCGGAACGTGGGTTGGTTAACGAAATTGAATAACGCAAAACCTGATAAACGAGTCTAATTTAATTGGACGGAGTAATTTAGCAATCCCGCGAATGATTAATTTAGCGAACGATTTCATTCGGCTACGTTGATCGCACGCTATAAAGTGTAAAATATGTAGGACGTGTTTAATTACAATTATCGGCGGGGATAGATGGAAACGAATATTCGCGCTCTCGCGTTGCATATTTCATCGCGGTGACGCGGTTCGACTCTTTGCTGCGTCCTCTGTCCCGTTTACAGAATGGATATTTCTTTCTTGGCCGGAATCAAAATACAAAAGCTGAAAGGCGGAACCGGTCCACGGTGACAATACCGATATGAAAGTTTTTACGCGGTTAGATTCGCGGTTCAGAAATATTCCAGCAATCTTCCCGGTCATCCTTCTACAATACCAATGAAAACGGAATATAAATCTGCGAAAATTTTCAATGTATGAATAGTAAAACCGTGATATGATACGTGTCGCGGCGAACCACGAAACGATTCCCTGATATTACGCGAATTTTTCGGGCTTAGAATTCTGTCGGCGGTGACGTTAACAATTTTTCTCCGATTTTATAGTTTAATTCCTTGCTTTTACAGACGGTTAACTTACTCGTTCTATGGCGGTCCGTTGTGTATAGAAATAGAGGAGAGAGAAACGAGCGCGCGATATCGGAAAGATATTAAAGTTTCGATCAATAGTTTTCGGCATGAAGGATTTTAGTTCGGCTTTATGTTAGAAGGAGATTTAACGGCTTGATAAAAGTAAGTTTGTGAAAAATTGTTCGGATATTTTCGAATAGTTATCAAATATGAACGCGATAATAATTTTTTAATGTCAACTTTAAATAGTTTCGAACATTTCATTTGTTCCGTACCATTTGTTATTACTTGTTCAATTTAACTTTTTATTATGCTTCCACTAAGTTCTTTGAACATAGAATTAAAAATTTATTAGGCAGAATTCATTTTTCTACAGCTAATGTAGTTATATGGAAAAATAGTTTGTGTCGAGAATATCAGTGTGAGCGTGTGACAAGCTTCGAAGCTAGTTACAAGTTACGTACTATGTTAACATTCTGTTGCGTTCAAATTTGCAGTTGCGTTCGCAGATTGCGCGCGAAAGCCGGTAGCACGACTTCCCCATGACTGAAATCATTCGCCTCCAGATAATTTAAAATAGAATTCAATAAACATATCTGTCGTAATGATTTTAATATAAAGTTTTCCAAAAATCGGCCAAATAAAGACATATATCAGTTTATAGCGATATACGGCCTTTTATTATATGTACCATATATAAAATCAGTCAGGAAAATTTTCTATTCTCCATGTATAGTACAACAAAATAAACGCAATTGTATCAAGTCACTCATGAGCTTAATAGTCAGTGCGACTACAAACCCTAAATAAAAAAAAAAGAAAGGAAAAAGGAGATATATACCCAAATCATCACTTCTCATTCAACACCTCAACTAATTTCATTTCAACTCCTTGATCAGAAAATTACCTAAGTCGAAGCGACCGTTTTGACAGTAACTAAAATTTTGAATTGTTACGAAGTGTGTTTATCGCTTTAAGCGTTGTATTCACAAAATAAATGACGCATTTAACCCGAAGGTGATTATTAGGAACAAAAGAAAGCGTGACAATTTTCTAAAAATAATCGCAATGCCGTTAGAAATTAAAAACTAAACAACAGAATTTCACCAAAGAACCGACTCGTCATTTCTGACTGACAAGTTAAGAAATCCCCGTGAAAACGCACGCAGCGCCAGCACGTACGTAATGGACAGTGCAGGCATCGTCGCGTCGTGTGGTGAAAATGCGACCGATTTTCCGTCTAGCATAACCGCGTGCGTCGCTTCACAGAGATCATAAAAGCGCGGACGCGTGAGTCGATCAGTCTGCCGTTTGTAGCGAATGGGTCGTACGGTTCACGGCAACGCGTACTTTCGTAATTAAACGTCGACATCAATCGGCAGTAACGAGCAGTGGCCAGAAACGAATTTGCACTCGGTCAGAGGAAAATAAAAAAGAGAAGGAAAGAGCAGACACGCACACACAACAGGGACGCCCCCGCGAGAGAGGCCACGTTCCCACTATTTCAAACAATTCCCAGCCTGTCATGCGGTCTTCGCTGTCTGTCTGTTGACTCCAACCTCGAATTAACCGAGTAATCTTGCTGGAAATTGTTTCAGTAGCATCGATTGCCCGGGGAACAGCCGGAACAAACACGCCCGGGGGAAACGGAGACACGATCGAACCGCCTCGTTTCGCTAAAAATGTGTCCCGCGCCCCGTTAAACTTGTCTAGTTCGAAAGTTTTTCAATCGACGAGACTCGTCCCTGCCTCGTCCCGGCACTTCGACTTTGAACGATACGATCGCGCGCTGGACCCCGTTCCCAACAACATTGCGAACGAGTTTTAAGCGCAATACCAGAAACTACTGTCGCCAGCGTCTTCGTGGAAAGGCACGGAGGGTTTTAAGTGTTCGTGGCGTAGAAAGGCTTTAAGCTAAATCATCGAGCGAGCGTCCTGATTAACGTCCTGGAGCTCGTTCATAGGGAAGGTTCATTTATGAACGCACAGAGCATCTTTCTTAAGATTTCGTAGAATAAAAAACTTTCTTAAATTTCTTTCGTTTGTGACGTTTCTCAAAACAAAATTTCGCCACCTACCTGGAATTTAAATCGGCTATATTAATTACAGTACATATAATATTCGTTTACTGCCTCAATTGTTTAAATAGAATCAAACACGAACGATATTAAAAATTGCGAAATAACTACAAAGTCGATCTCGAAATCGTTTTTCTGGCAGGATAATAAGAATATCTGGATTAATTATTACTTCAAGTAATCGAAAAACGAAGAACGGAGATAGAAGTCTTCAACGTATAAAAAATTTGTTCGTACCATTCTAGCCAAGGTTTTAACTTTAATTCCTTTGTTCCAACGCCCAAAGACCGGACTGCTTCTGACTCGTGCCCTATTTTATAAGCTCGCTATACCGGCGCTGATGCTGTAGAAACATAGGTAACAGAATACACGGAGCGTTACTCTGATCTCGTGCCAAAAAGGGTCCACTGGCTCGTGTTGTACGTCCACGCGTTCCACGTTAACATTGTTAAACGTTGCTCGTACCTTGCCAGCTACAAAGGCGAACTATACACAAAAGAATCGTAAGAACGCGTTCAACAGAAGGAGTAGTGTCAAACAATCGAAAAAGAGATTTACGTATTCGAAGAATGTCCGCTGATTTTTCGTCGAGTTTATCCGTGGATTCGTATTTCGCCGCTGTCTGCTTGGCCCGATTGCATCGATTTTCGCTCGTCGATGAAATTCGATTGATTCTTCCACGACCAACGCTATTCCGTGCACTCTCTGTTGTCTTGTAATTAGCTCAAGCTCTCAGCTACGATAGAGATTGCGTTTATTGGATTTCTCTCGCTGCTCGAGAAGAGGTAAATCCCAGGCAATGCGAGGGCGCCGCGTTTTCACGCTGGTGTTCAGTTCTTAGGGCTGGTACTGATGACCGTTGCGATGTTCTTGTGATTTTGTAGCGGTGGCGCTGTATGATTTGACAGATTTATTTTTGCAATGGTGATATTGTAAGAATCGACAGATTTGTTCTTCCAACGATGCGATTTGTGTATTCGTGTATGTGCATTGCGTTATAAGAAATAGTAAGAAAAAGCATCGTTGGTACTCTTCGTCTTTCTTGCGAGAAATAAGAAGTTTTTCAAAATAAGAACTTTTCTAAGCGAGAATAAAGAAATAATTTAGAATCTAAATTTCGTTCGATATATTTCAGTATTTTCAACGCAAAGTTCGTCGTCACATCGTTCGAAATAGTAACAAAGACGATCCTTGTCAGTCTTTTATCTTCCTCAGAAGATGAAAAAATACTCTAACGTTTTTTATCTTTATCGAATAAACTTGGGAATCGTTTCGACATTGCATCATAGAAATAGTAAGAAATAACGTCTTTTCTTTGCACCTTTAATTCTTGTTCAATATATCTCAATATTTTTTATGGAATGTTTATTGTTAAGTTATTAGAAATAATAACAAATATCTTCCTTCGCTCAGAAAAAGAAAAAATACTCTAAGATCTTTCACTTTTGCCGAGCAAATTTTAGTATTTTTAAATACCGAATAAAGCTATCGAATCACATAATGCTATCGCTTAACGAAATCTCAATGACATTATATTGTCGCATGGCTCCTATATAGAACATCTATTCAACGTCTTTAACATCTTTGCGTTCCTTCATTTAGCGCGCGACAGCTGGGTCATATGTACACTTATATTGTGCATTGCGTCTTTAGAAATATAAAACTATCTAATCACGTTGTAAAATCGCTACCACTGCAAGTTTCCACAATGCTTGACGACACATCGCGCAGCTCGTCTCAGCATCACGCTTTATATTTCTCGTATCATATTGCTTGTATGCATTGCGTTATTAGAAATATAAATCTGTTAAATAGCACAGCATCGCTCTTTCAAAATTGCTTCTAGTTCGGAGCTGTCGAATTTCAAAGTTTTATTATTATAAAATTTCAATGTCACATTGCTGCATACGCTTTAAGGAGATATGCAACCCTGATGGTCTGAATATATGGGGTAAATCTAACTTTTTTCTCGCCTATAAATATTTAATAAAGGATCTGGATTTTTATAGGGTACTTAAAGCAATATCTTAACTATAAGTTCATATTTTTTTATTATATAAGATTACAAAATGACGGAATTTACAGCGTTATTCGACTCCACATGCAGTAAATCCTTATTTTGCTTGCACACAGCGGCAAATGTGACTGGAATGTAAAGAGTGAAATAATTTTTGTGCGAAATTGAACCAAAATAGATTATGCACAATGTAGCGTACGATTTTTTTGACATCTTAATTCGCCGAATTTTTATGAACCTTCAAAGTTGTTGTTTTTTTTTCAGCGAAAAATAAAACTTTGTCTTTAACAAGCTATCATTTTCTTATTTTAATAAGATTTTAAATAATTATTTAACAAATATTTTGCTTTTTATATTCCGGTCACATTTTCCATTAGCTGTAAGCAAACAAGATTTTGCTATCCATATCCATGCAGTCAGATAATGTTGTATCTCTTCGCCATTCAGCAATTTTATATAATAAAAAGACGTGAACAGAGAATTAAGATGCTGTTTAAAATTTCCTATAAGCATCTTGATCCCTTACTAAATACTTGTAAGCGAAAAAAATTGCGAGACGACCATTCCATTTCTTTAGCATCTTTAGTATCTTCACACCGTGACGTTCTGCTCATTCGACATAGTTACAATTTTTACTGTGTAATACATGGTAAATAGATATAGAATTGAATTGGAAATGGATATACAATAACTTTGAATATAAATCTTAAGATAAACACTCCGTTACTTTGCAACATTGAAATTAATATATTAACTGCATTCTGATTAACGTGTTAAAAGATGTATGATTTTATTTTGAAAGTACGACCCCCATATGTTCCTTTTAAATATAAATCTAATTGATCGTTCAACATCACTGGCAAAAAATTGCAACGTCAGTTCTCTGCATAGATCATGAGATATCACATATACGTACAGCGTGCTACAGATGTATCACATCGTCATAAACGTATAAATCTTTCATTAAATCCCTCTACATCTTAACATTACCCACTCCATTATTCCTGTAACCAACATTTAATCTCAAAATCCTCCTCGTATGCATTGCATAACTACAAATACAAACCTGTCTAACCACCACGACATCACTAGCACAAAGTCGCTACATCTCGTCACTGTTCTCTACCAGATTTCAAACATCCGAACGACTCGATAAAGAGACGAAATCGTCTCCCATTATTTCTTTCTGTTTGCGAAACAAAACTCACCGGATACCCACACTTCCGTTCCCTTATCCATGGTTCGTTTTCATCCCTGTTTACCAAGTGAATTTTTCATTGGCCTTCGTTTTAATAGAACGCATTCAAAGCAGAAAGAGAGGTGGGGAGAGAGAGAGAGAGAGATGATTCGGGCAGCGAAACTTTTAGGCCATCCGGGAACTCTCTCTTTTGGAACGAGCGAGCATTAACGAGTATACGGAGGCGAGCGCGGAACGAATAGCGCTATCGATAAGACTCTTTTGTGGATGAATGGGTGAAAGGAGGCTGGCAGGAATTCACGGGCACCTAAACGTAGGTGTAATGAAATTTTTTCGGTGACCCTTCTCTCTCCACGTCGAGACGGATGTCTTAAACCTTTACGTTGCGGCACATCGATTGGGATCTTTTCGATTTTGCGCTGTCATGCCGCCGTTTTCTTTTTCGTTTCTTTTTCGTTCCTTTTCGTATGGATGAATAGTGTTGTCGAGGGTAGTATAGCAAAGGAAGGGTGCTTTTGTGTACGTATATTGGGAATAGGGGTCTTCCCATTCTTTGAGATTCTTCGATCATCGACTCATGAGCCGGCGTTATTATTTATTAGATGCGGAAAATTATTGTACGAGTAAATCTGATGGATCTTCTTTAGGTCGCCCTTTTTTATTGTTCCAATATTATTCTCTACAATGGGTCGAATAAAGTGTCATCCTGTGAGACATACTTTCGCATATCAAGAAATAAACATTTTATTATTGGTGTTACCACTTTGCAGTATTGAAATATTAATTTAAAGCACAAAGTCGCGAACAATTTTCAGATTCTATTGTAGAAAATCACGGACGAAATCCTTGTGTTATTAAATAATTGTTTAAACGATAATTAATTGTACATACGAGTTTCCTGAGTATCATAAACGATTGTGCATAAACCAGTTGTGTCACGGCGGCGTAACGATATCAAATGCATTCTGATGAACGAATTCAAAAATATACGATTTCATTGAAAATAAGAACCCTCGTATGCTCTTTATATATTCATCTACAAAAAAATTAATGATATCGAATGACGTCTCACTCGAAGTTATTTCACCGTCATCGTCCTCTCGAGCGTTTCTCTCGAGCAAGAGACGCTGAAAACAGCCGGAAGAAGAGATCGCCGGGCGTAGTAGCGTCAAACGAGCCATCGCAGAAGTCGAGAAGGATATTCGGTTGGACGGTTCCGCGTTTGACCAGGTTCAAGCATGATGTCTTACCTCAAAGATATCCGTTCCGTTCGGCCATGGAATTCGCTCTGTGTCGCAATTAGCCGCGGTTGGTAGTTACAATGGAGTGCGTTTATTGGATCCAGGCGCAATCGTTCCGCCCCAGGAGAAAGACTTCGAGGCTCTCGGCCTCGCGCGCACCGGAAAGAATCCAAGCGAAAGAGCAGAGAACAGAGGAAAGTTGAGAGTAGGGAAGAAAAAACCTGGTGTATGAGCACGCGAGTGTTCAAAACCAAGGAAATAGGAACGAGAAGAAAAGAAAGAATGACAAAAGAATCGACTGAAACTCAGAAGAACGATTCGGTGAGATATAGGGAGAGAAAGAATAGAAATACGACGAAACGAGAGAAAGATGAAGAGAAAAGGGAGGAAGAGAGAGAAAGAGAGAGGAAGAGAGAAGTTGTAGGAGGCTGGAGAAGCAGGTAAAAAAGGAAATGCGACATTTTTACCGCGCCAATATATAAAATGGGTTACGATCAATTGAACCCGGCGATATTGAGAGGTACCGGCGAAAGAATGCGGTATATCGGTTGTACAAGGAAGACGAGGAAAACCGATGCTCATCGAACCTTAAAATACGTCCTTATCATATTGGCCTGCCGCGTCGTCTACTCGGAGTCCTCCGACCTTCTATTCCCAACCCCTTTTTCTTTCCGTTCCTCTCTTTCCTTCACCATCCCTCGTCGCGAAAGCCCATCACTGGCTGCTTCTCTTTCTGCGGTTCCGTGGTCAGACTGAGCCCCGCGCCACGATTCCCTATGCGAATACGAGACAAAAGAACACGAAGGATGGCTGCGAAAGTAGTCGCAGCCTGTGCGTTGTGCCATCCCCTCCGCGAGATTCTTCGTCCCTCTTTCTTTCTTCCTTTCTCCTTCTAGTTCATACCGGCTGTTTCGCGAAACGTACGTTGCCAAGAACCGAGAGCTGTTTCTGAAATATTTCCAGGACGAAGTGGTGGTGCTGGCTGAACGCGAACCCTCCTACCCGTACAGGGTGGTAGAGGAGGGTGGAGGTGGAGGGTTGAAAACGGAAAGAGGACAGGAGGAGAGAGAGGCGGCGGTTGCGCGAAGCGTGGCGAAAGTAGCAGGCAGCTTGTGTAGGAACACGGCTCCGGGGGTGAGAGGCACGGAAAGCCAGAGAGAATTCTAACAAATTGTCATTTGCAGCGCAATACTCGTTTCGTCCGCGCAATAATCCAGCGCGACGGTGCCGTTGCAGGCGTCGTCGGGAATCCTTATATAGAGCGGAAAATGCGGGGCTCGACGACTAAATTAGACGTTGTTGCAGAAATCGTCGTCGCGGCACGCGTCCGTATGCCGAAACCCCGCCGCTTTTGAATCATGCGTGTCGAGAGTGAAACAAGTGTGAGGAGTTATTTGTATAGGATTTTGGGTTGCAGTTGATACGCGCGAAAGCTTGATAAGTGTGTTTGGTAGAAGTTTGTCGCGGTATGTGGCGGCGATTTGAATAGTTAATTGGCAGCTCTTTGTTGTAAGGTTTTTACTACGTTTGTTTGTGGGGTAGCAATGGCAGGTGGAACTTGATTATGAGAATTTATCCCATCGAAATTTTTACTTTTCAATTTTAATTACGAATCTTTAATTAATTTCCTGCGAGTTTTGGTTTTCTTCGTGTATATTTCTCTTTCGAGTTTAGGATGTTGAACATAGACTGATCCAAATAATTCTTCATTTTTGACACGATATTAAAATATATTGCTCGCGTGGTAGACAATGTTTAATGCCGAAATTCGTATACATATGGATTTATAGAAACGGTTAATGTTATGTCTGAATCAGAATATTAAAACATTTTACGCAATTCGAACTCTGTAATCCAGCATTTTGTAAATTGGAATTAAACTCGGAATTAAAATTCAACTTTGATACGTGTATAATAGTTTGTCTTCGTTATTCGAATTTAATTTTTTTTTCGAGGAAAATGATTTTCTTTTATTACAAGTATCTATTATAGAGGGCATAAATATTTATATTTAAAATCGATTCTATAGCAGACATTTGGCGTTGAAATTTGGATCGACTTAAATTGTTCAATAAAAATATTATGGGAAAAAGCTTTCTTTGATTAGATAGTACGCTGAACTCAATGTACAGCAACGAATCTTAAGATTTCTCCTTCAAAGAAAAACATTTTACCCCGATAGTTTAATACGAACGAGGATCATTTTCTGGCTTTTGCTATACAAAAGAATAACTTAGAGCGGCTTGAATGAGCCCGAGTTAAGTTGGAAGCACGGTCGTTATACTTTTAACGAACTGAATTCAACTTCTGTATTAACTTTCCGAAAGATTCTGCACGGGTGGAACAAGGTTAACGAAATTCTTCGAAATCGGTCAAATTCAAGCTTCGTTATTAGTCCACGAAGCATCTTAAATTTCGTTATTAATCGTATAGCAGAAAAGTTATAACTTCTAATTTCAGTTTTATAAATATCATAACACGACGAAATAAAACTTCGTATTAAAATATGTTTAATATGTAATCGATTATTTTATCGAACGTTATTTTATCGAATCCTAATGTTAACACATTAGCTGCATGAACCTGATACTCAATTATATCAGCTTAAACGCAACATAGAATTTCGCTAAAATTCTTTTGTGTTTTACATTTTTTACGATTTCAAAGATATTAACTTTGTAAGGTTAACCGTGCCTTGGTTTTTTTTTGCAAAACTTTATTACTTATTTACGAAAAATATCTTTTATTCAGAAACCGCACTAATCAAAATAGATTATATATCAGAAACATTGTTTTTAAGAATTTATCTTGGAATTTACGATTATTTATGTGTGTTATCTACCTGCAACAAATACGAGTAAACCATTCGTTCTTTAGAAAATTGGATATTAATCATGTACTCGGATAAAATAAAATTGAAAAATTTATAAAATTTCCGAAATTGATCGATTTGTCTTCCGAGGGCTTCATATGTCACCGTATCTAGTTCTATCGTTCAAACGTACAATATATAGGAATCTGTATAGCTGTAGTAGATAATAAATAACTACTGTACCAATATTGCCACGGCAAAAGAGTTGAAACGAGCCTTGTCGAAAAAACAAAACGAATCTACAATACAAGAGAACACTTCATTCACTTTTCATTTTTTCTCAGAACGCAAAGTAGCACACCGAATCTATTTTCTCAGTCTAGTTTCTGGTGCGTTGCTCCATTTTAATATTTCATTCCGCAAGGACGAGAAGAGACATACTTCCGGTAGAACACTTCCGATAGAGCACTTCCGGAACGAGGAGCTGGCGCTTATAGACGGTTACCAGAAATGAGAGCATAATTTTAGTTGAAAAGGTAAATTTCACGGGTAAATTAGATGTCACTGCAACTGTCGGCTGAAAGTATACGCGTGTACCCGTGTAAATACGTTGATATCTAATGGAGAAAGAGCCAATGTACATGGCAGAGGCACGATAGCGAGATATCCAGAGAGTTGGAACTAAGTAACCTCCTGTCTCATACCGCGATTGTTGTTCCACGACTCGACCCAACAGTCCTTTGTACCATGTAATAATCCGAAAGGACTTTCGAGCTGCGTTTGCTACGATAATAGAGAAATTAACCCGGTTTTCAATTCTCTCAATTAAAAGTATCTTTTGGTAATCCTTGTTGGGAAAAGATTGTTTGAAATTGTTAGGAGCTTCTTGATTTGTACTTCGCTATACTTATTGATAATATACTTCGAAGTATAATTTTATATCTCGTTACATAATTGTTTTTTTAATAGCAGTATTCGTAACAACTATTTGATTTTATAAGCAAGTCGATTAAAGTTGAGCTGCAGATGTGAAGCAGAATTCCGGTTTCGTAAGTAACGTTAGCGTGATAAATCTTTTATGTTCATTTATCATCGAAGCTCAGTTTTTAGAAATGTGATAATAAATTACCATTACATTGAAATTATTTAATATTTATCAAGATCAGTCATAGAACAGGAAATAGGTTCCAACTTAAAATTAAGAATCATTATCGAACACGGTTATCGGACATTAATCAAACTGTCCAATTTCTTACTTCTCGGTAAATCACTTAACATCAAACCAGTTTTTTGACGCTCTAATTAAGCGGTCAAGAGGAAAACATTCAACATGTTAGAGTATTACCCAAGTTTATTATCAGAAGTATCGCGTGTAATAGGCTTAATATATCTAAAATACTCTCCCGTTATACCCCTTGTATTCAATATTATGATAATCTCATCAATTCTCTGTCATTGAATTAAATTTCCTTTCTGTAAGCGACAGTGTATATTTTTACCTAAATACTATATAAATTCGAAAAACGAAAAAATTGAGAAATTGAAAAATTGAAAGATCGAGGAACTGAGAAGAAAACCTTTTCCATAATTTTACCTTTAAGATCTTTTTAAAATTTTACTGGAATATTTAATTTTAAGATACGTCCATCATTCACATACGATACATCGATTTACGGTTCCTTCGTCGAGAATTTATGGAAGTCATTTATTTTCACCATGGAACGTGAGAATCGGCTTAGAGCGCTAGTTCTCGATGCGTTAACAAGGCGTAACAGCGAAAAGGCAAAAGAGGCGGGGAACGCTCGAAGGTGCTCGAAAAAGATGGCGATCCCGAGTTGTCGAAGGCCGGTGATAAGTTGTCGGGGATTCGGGAAGGAGCCGTGATAACCCTCGAGATACTTGCCGAGATCCACGATAAGCCTACCGTCCAGGATCTTCGTTTAAGAGTCGCGATTGCTTTTCACCGGACTTTGGAAAATCGCGATAGTTTTCCAGATGGTAGCCTCTAGCAACTTCGAAAGATATTTGGAACATTTCTTGGATCTTATAGCGTCTTGTATGAATCGTTCTGTGTGCTTCGAAATCGCTGTTGGTAAAATGTTTTGACAAGATTCGTCGGTTTACGAGGACCAAGTTCTGTCATTCGAAATTCTTTTATTTTAGGGACGGGATATCGATGTCGCACGTGTATTTTTAAAGCGGCATAGTTTAAAAATGGTCAATGCCGTGTGAGGAGTATTAAGATCAGCAAAGAGAAACCTCCAGGGATAAGAATGAAAAATTACAAAAATAATATTTCACTATTGTTTCCTAGAGTCTATCCCTTTTGCCAATTTTGCGTGTATAGTAATTAATTTTTTTTTTTAAATTTGAAATAATATTTCTTATATTATATCTTTTTTGTCTACTTTCTTTTGTACTTCTATCGGAAAATTTCCTTGAGTTGTGTCACTTTTAAATAGATGAGTTAGGTAAATGAGTTAGACTATTTACCTGCTAGATGAAGTGCAAAAGATGACGGATTTTATCAATTACTATATGTTCACTGGGTATCTTGATTTATAGATAACTTGAAAATTGCAATAATTACTTCATTGGAAAATAGGACTTCTCATTAAAGATGTTGAATTTTACTACAACCAGTTTATCATTTTCTTCGTATCATTTTTGTGTTTCTTCATTCAATTTCAAGTATATAGTCATTATTTCGTAACAGTAACTTCACTTACACTCTTAGTATACTGTAACTAGGTTAAGTACAGCATAAGCATAAAGTATGATAGGGCGAATGAGAAGATCGGATAAGGAAGTGTGTGATTGAAAATGGGGATTAGAATTGATCAGAAGTTCGCGAGATCAAAATCAGATAAATTATTATTATTATAACTTTACTTACAACATAAGAAACGCGGAGACCTGCAACCTATTTCATCATACCTAGAAAAATAAAAAAGAACATTAAATAAGACATATTAATTAAAGTGGACAGCAAAAAGTGACTGCAAACATTACCGCATGTAGTTTTATAGTTAACGGAGAACGATATCAAATATAACTTGTTAAAGATGCTAAATTTCGCTGTACCGACAACGAAAATGGAAAAACAGAATCGAACGATCGCGTTTCGCGATCCGGAAAAATTCAATTTCGTTGCGAACGTAATATCGATGGAATATAACCAGCTTGCTAATTGCCTGGAACAGCAGTTAATTGGTTCGGTAGATCCGGCCTTATTGCCGCTTAAATAACTTATTAATTAATTCTAATAGATTCAGGTTCGCCAACGTTCGGCGCCAGGTATTCCAAACGCAGTTCGTTTACGTTGGAATCAGTCCCGCCTCGGTTCGCACGGTACATCGTGCTCGTGGAATCGGGTCCGATCGGTCGGCAAGAATTTATTTCCCGGATTCCATTCATTTATAAAGGTTCACGATGCTAGCCGGAAATATTCGATTGTGCGCGTCGCGTGCGGTTCGATGGAGTTTATCGACAATCATTTTCAATGTAAAATCGTGAAATTAACGATGTTCGCTAATTTTCAATGGTTCCCTCGCGATACTGATATAGATATCCTGTATAAAAGATATACAGGTTGCGCTAGTACAAGTAGGATAAAGATATCTGTACGTATATTTTCATTGTATCTAACGATTTGAGAATTACCGATGTAATGGTAAATATAATGGTAAATTTAACAATTTAAATGGTTTTTATGGCAAGTAAAATTTATTTTTGCAAGTATCTTCGATACTCCTCGTAGTCTTTTTTGCACGAAAACATATATTTTCCTCTGTTGCATTTTGTAGCGGATATTAATTCGTAATTGATGCGAAAACGAAACGAAAGTAGGTTAACTCCCTGAAGTTATTTGAATTTATCCAAATTTAGATATGAACTTACAACTATGGCTATAAATCTCAATCCGGTTGAAAATTACCGAGTATTTTCTTCGGTAATAAAATGGTGATTTTGACGAAATTCAAGGAGAACGAATTGGAGAACTAATATTTCTTTACACGGAATTCCACGCTCCAAATCAACCGAATTATGCACTAACTGTTCATTTGTACAAAATTTAAAGATGAAAAGAATGTAAATGTTGCAATATTCGGTTGGTGAAACGAGTTTTTATTTTAGTTCTAATTATTTCGCTACGTTCATAAAAATGTAAACTTGCAGAAAGATTTTTGATTTAATATAATCTCCTGTATAGCTAACGGTATTCTAAAATATTCGCGATGATGTGTGAGTTTCCTACGCGACAGAGACGAACGAAACGCAGTGTCGATTCATTACGCGAAACTCCAGCTGTACGAATCTTTGTTTAAGCCACTTGCGTGACTTTCCGTGTAAGATACAGCTCCTCATGCAAGTATAATAATCGTAAAACTAGAGCTCATTCATGTTTCACATTTGCCTTTTATTTAAACAGTGGAACGTTTCCGAACTGTCTTATGATGACTTCGTTCGCCGTTTTGGTGAACTTTATTCACTCGAAACGACAAATGATCATTTCCAAGATTAGCAGATTTCGAATGCTCTTAAATATTCAATGATATTCGTTGCTATATTTTCTTCGAACGTTCATTGCTTTTACATAGAAAGTGTTAAAAATTTAGTTTACGGATTTTAATTTATAATTTTAATTTCGTATTAATTTATGGTTTAATAAAATAGAATTAGCGTTAAAAGGCAAGTAAACGTTCGCTAGCGTGGAAATAATATTACGATACGTGATTCGAATATGATATCTTTAATGCCGACTCTAGGTGACATTCCTATTTATTCCTTACCTTCAAACATGTTTATTAAGTACGAGGAGAAGTTTGTTCCTATGTTTGACAGTTAAAGATAGCATAGTCGAGCAATTTCGGATAAGTGAAAATTATTGTTGAAAGGAATTTCTTGTCCGAAGCACCGTAGAAACCTGATCGATGTAATTGTCCGCAATTAGAGACGATACTCTCCTCGGACTTCAGCTGTTAGTCTTACTATCAGGAGGAAGTGTTTCGTGTTATTCTCTTCTTCGAAGCTAGATCACTTCGTCTTACACGATTATTGTAAAACTACAAATTGAAACACTACGTAATTAGATCTGTTCTTGAAACCATCATCCGATATTTATCGGAATATTTTCAATCGTCACCCATTAATAATGCATTCACTTTTTAATAACTTTTACACTTTTATTAATCATCCGTTTTATTTGATTAATACAACAGAAACCAATCGTGAAAGACAATATCGATTAAACATATTCATTAATATAATTAAAACAAACAATCAAGTGCTAAAAATAAATCGATATCTCGTTGAAAATCAGCAAATCTGCGTTCGTCGCTGAACTTTCAGAAATAAATCGGATTTTCAACGGAATCACTCGCACATTCAAACGCGCTACGATATCTGACAGTCGCTATTCGAACTTAAAAGATACTTAAGGCGGATAATTTTTAATTAAACCGCCCTCTCTAAAGCTTTCTTCCATTTGTTCGTGGGCGGAAGTTAATCGAAGAAGCGTTCGATGGATTCCAACGTGAGTTCCTTTTTTTATTCTTCTCTTCCTTTCGGCTGACCATTGATCCGAGGAAACTTTTGCAAAGAGGACCATCCGTCGGAGTAAATTATAATCGGCGCATTGTGCGAGGATTTCCGTTTCACTTGTTCTTTCAAATTTCAGTCAATCGATCGATCGCAACTCGAGGCTTCCCAGCTTTTGCTTCCTTGGTAATTTTAATTCCGCTTCGAGCTGCCGAAAATAGAAAGAATACAATTAATTATAAGATTCTTCATATGAAGATTTTAAAGATTTAGTCTCAATTCGATCTGATAGACTATCTTATAAATAAAGCAGTATTTCAATGGCTGATCTATTTTTTTCCCTGTTTCTGAAATTGTCCTCCACTTTTTTTTTATTAGGTTTCACTATTTCAAATTGAACATTGAGAGAAATCGCGTTTCTTAGTGGATGCTCTATTTATCTAGTAATTGTTTTTCTATGGTACACGCATATACGTCTCGACCCGACCTAACTTAATCTAACTGAAATTTAAAAAAATACAATACGTGGAAGTAAAGACATTTTCACGTATATTTTTGTGATTAAGGCAGAGTTTGACAACATATCTCAAGATCATTAAAATCAGAAAGGTAAACCTTATTCCAAACAGTATATTTTTCGTTTCTACTCGGTAGAAATCTTTTATGAACATAGTACATGTGTTGTACAAAACGTTTCTAAACTTGAATAATACTATAATGGGATTTGACCGTCGTGATTGTATTGCTGAAATTTAAAATAAATCTGAATATACATATATGAAGATTATAAAATATTTAGTACAAGCGTATTGCAGATAACTCGTGTTCAAATAAGTCAATCAAGTTTTGTGTTCCACTGTGTTTCCACATTTTTCTAGCGAATGCGTTCAAATTCATTGAACATCTAAACCAAACGTATCTAATATACATTTTTTGATATTGTGGTTAATAAAAATAACTCTGAACTGGAAGCATAGAATTATTAGCCCGATTTTTTTGTTTAATGGAAGATTTAAAACTGATTCGACGGGAATTAAACCGGGACGCGTAGCGCGGTCGTAAATCGAAATTGACAGAGGAGAATCGCTTGTTCTGACAGTGACGTTGGTTTGTACGTCTGTCTCCATTTCCCTGTTAAATAAATTCACGACTGGATATAGTGGAAGTTGCATATCGCTGCAGCAAACGGAGGGAATTTTTCGTTTGTCGAATAAACTCGACTAATCTTTCGACGTGGAATAAATAAACGCCGGATTATTTAATATCGAGCGCGATTTACACGCCTTGATTGCGAGTACCGATGTATCGCCAGACTCCTAATTGGTTACCTTCCATTCTGCCGGCCTGTAAATTCGATTTTACGTTTTATTTCACAATGGAAAGGGGAATGAGAACATGTGTATCTCTTTTATCGTTTCATCGCTTCTTGTTTAAATATAAATTCCGTTTTGTAGCCAGAACAACGTTTCAGTAGCTTTAAATATCCGTTATCAGCATGAAAAATATGACGCGCGATATTCCCGCGAGTTTCAATGTGTGTTCTTTTTAATATAAGAATTTTCCTCGTAGATAGAAAAAGCTTCTGCGGGAATTTTTCTTTCTATGAAAATACAAAGCAAGTCCTGGAAGCTGCAATGGAAGACGAGGGCGAAGGAGAGGAAGCGTTACTTTCTTTCCAACAGGCAGTCTTTCAACGCTTTATGTGATGAATTATGTCGTTCTTATTCTTTCCTGCTATTTTTATTCTGGACGATAATAATTGCAATAAAGTACGATATTTTTATGAGCAATGATTAAAGCATCAATGCATGTATAAAACTTTATGAGGGTTATAATTATAAGTAGTTAGTTAGGGTTTTAAATATATTGTAGTTCCCCTTTTAAAATAACTTACGCCATCGTTGGAAAATCATTACTCTTATACTCGAACCTTATTATCATAAAAATTTCTTACTGAGGACGCGTTCTTGGTATAACAACCGCAAGAAAAACGAGAACGACCCGTTCCACTATTTCGCGAAATAATTTCCTGACATCGATCGTTTTTCACCGTCGCGTGTCCATAAATAAGCGGATGCGTAACCGGTTGGAAGGTGGTCACTACAGCCGACAGCGGTTAAGAAAATTGTCCTCTGCGTTTAACCTCTTAACATACAAGTTTTTCTCTGGTTCATCGGAAAAAAATTGTGCAATACACTTTTTAGCGCAAAGTGATCTGTATTATCTCTCTTGGTATACGAAGTATACGTATTTGCATTGGATGATAGGATAGAGAAAGAAAAAGGCAAGATGGAATGTCAGTAGTTGTTCATTAATTTTGTTAATTAATATATTTTGCGGAAGATTGTTCAAATCACACTATGTTTACTGGAAAATATTTGACGTTTCTGTAAGATCGAACCATTTAAATAAGCATTTATTACTTATTATCTGCGTTCATCGCTGCAGAAAATTGGTATTATCAGAAAGCCTCGACTTCGATCTTATCGATTATCGTCTGTGAAATATTTGAGAAGAAAAATCAAATATTGCTGTCGTCATTTGACATTCATTCATTTTCCGGATATTGTCTCATAAAACTGCAATGCATTAGTTTATTGCATATATGCAACTCTTATGGACTTTATTTATATAGACCTTATTTTTCCCTACATACATACGCCGTGGAGAACGGTGCCTCAAAAGCAAAGTACATTTATTAATACAAAATCTCCTAACATGAGAATGAAATGACTGATTAAAATAAACAAATTACGAAACTGTATATTTTACCACAGCCATTATCATTGCCATGCACAAGTCTGTCAATGAATTATACCAAAATGTAGTATAAGCGTGTGGTTGAAGTAAACAAGGGTAGTTAATTTTGCCTAAGGTAATCTGATAGAATTTATATTGTTGCGTCGGGGCGCTTTTATACGCTGTTTATTTACAGATTTTAATATGGTACAATAGTAATCGCACCGACATAATCTAGACGCTTTTATATATAACAACAAGAGCACACACGTCCGCGCTCCTCGAAGGTCGGAGAGCGATTCTCTTTTTAAATATTCGCGGTCGGTAATAAGACGACCGCCCGATCGAACAATCCATGTACCTCGTTTCCAGTGAAGTTGTGCACAGCGACTTCATGAACAATATCCGTCGCGACAATACGAATAACTCGGTTAGTAGAACAAGCGAGAAGATGGGGTGTTAGAACGAAGAATGTGGCCGCGATAAAAGCTGACGACCCTGAAAAGACGAGCATCCAAGTCACTAATGCTAACAACCACCATAATTAGACTCCGTCTTGTTGTTCCCCGTCTAGGGAACTTTTACGTGTTCGTTCATCGATTTTTCGATTGCTCGAAGGGTCTTCCCATTTCGTTCCCTTCGATTCAACGATTGCAATCTTTGCAAATTGAATCGTGTACCAGGTGGTACACGATTGCACATCCGGTTGATAGAGGTTAGGGACGATCATGTTCGCTGTTGTTCCCATTTCGCATCCAGCTATATCGTTTTACTAATTATAGATGTAGGTCAGAGGCCAGTCGGAAACGGAGCTTTTTTTCTACCTCGTTTGCTTCCTTGCTGGAAGTTTCGAGGAGCTGCAAAAGACATCGAGTTGATCCTGTTAAAGTTTGAAGATGTTATCGTGGATAAAGAATGATTTGAAGGTGCCTCCGATGCTTCTTACCTAATTTTTAGTTCTGGAGTATCATCCGTGCACTCAGTTTCCCGTTCTGTATGATAAAATTCTGTATGACAAAATTCTGTATGCTTCTTTTGTGTGAAATTTGCACACGTCTTCTTGTTCCAATAGATTAGGAAAGAACCAGAACGTGTTTGGATGCATTGTTGCAGTTTGATTGGATTTTTCTGTGGATCAATTTTCTTATGATTTTGAGTTTGCAGTGTTTAAATTCAATATTGTCACATTAATTGTAAAAGTGCATAACAAATTTAGCGATTTTGTCTCTCTTTTTAAAATTTTTAAGGGTTACTATTATATATTTTTAGATGTTAGAAGTCGATTTTATGATTGACAAGGAATTGTAAGGAGAATTATTTTTTTCGGTCAAGTATCATGCCGCTATTCCACTCAACTTATTAATTAATTACGATCTTGTATTTTGTTACTATTTATTAATAGTATTTATTAAATAACTTCTGTCTTCCTTTTCCGTATTATGTATGATATAGGTATATATGACTTTACGTTAAACATCGTTACAATTTTATTTCCGTTTCATAAGCAAAACCGATATAAAGTCACAGAATCGCGTTTAACAAAGAGACGAATGAAATAATAAAATATCAACGAAATCGTTCACCGATTTTGTAATTTCAGCTTTTTCCATTTATACGAGAATGATTAGTTCATATAAACGCTAACAAATTCTAGTTTATGTGTATAACCCGACAGCTATAAATTCACGTCCACTCTGATTCGATTCTATGCTAATTCGTTTCGAATTAACCGTGAACCATCGCCCTTATTCGTATCTCACGTTGACTTTATTTCCCAGAGTGAGAGAACTGGGTCAAAAAATATTCTATTTTATTCAAAGTTCTTTCAAAGCAAATTTCATTTTTAATTATATTGCGATCTTATATAACAATAAGCATTAATAAAATTTTCATGCCTCACGAGTACACAGTTAATTATGAAGTATAATACATCGTGTTAAAAAGAAAGGAAAGAACGAAGCAATTAAACGAGAAAATTTACAAAATTTCTCACATAAAATTTATTCGTCGAATTTGTACCAGCCAAGACTTTATGAGAAGTTTGTGGATGGCTGTCTCGTAATGTGTACATTTCTAATTTAAACTAGCGGTGGCGCGATATGCTAGTGATGCGGTCGTCGCGTATCGTCCGCTATCGTCCTGTCGTCAAAGGGGAAATTAATTCCGATTCATAGTTAATACAACGATTAATGTGTTTCCAAGTAATTCGATGATCCATGTCATTCCACATTATCACATAACAAGTTGAACAACGTGTGGTTTTGTTTAGAAGTCGAAATGAATTTTGCGAAGACAGCGAATTAGTTTCAAAATTTCCTGTTTACAATTACGTAAATTATTCTGTATTTAAATTAATTAATTCACTTGCCATTCATAATATGATGTTACAATAATATAACGATTAAAGTTTTGATATATTAAATTAAGTTTTTATATATTGCATACCTTATTGTTTGTCCCAGAAAACATTTAATAAGTTAAAATTAGAGATTTATGATACGTAATCGCTCTGTTCTGTAAATTAAAGATGATCTTTTTAAAACGGTTATTTTATTTTATTTTACTCAGTATGCATATTACTTAGCAAATTATATTATATGTCATAATACAATATTATTATATAATAAATAAATTAAAATTTAATTTACTTTCATATATATTTGTAAAATGGCGACAACGAAAAGTACAAGTTTTATGTTATTTAACAATATAATTTGCGTTTTAACGTTTCGTTTTGTGAATATTTGAATAACAAGTGTATCAAACCCGCTCCTTTTTGCACGATGGATTTTTATATCGGTTTATGATCTCGCATTTATCGGTCTAATTTTCATTCGTTATGAAACTCCTCGTTTCAGATGGTGTGTAAATATTTACGTAGGATAATTCTTTGCTTCGTTATGATACCATCTTTATCGAGTTTTTGTTCTGATAAAAGATAGGGAGATGAAAGGTGGCGAGTATTATCGAAAGCTGGTGCACTGCGGTTATCGTTATTTCTATTCCAATATTCCGGATGTTCGCAAATTTTTACTGCCGATACGCGATATTTCGATGGAGCAATTTTTTTTATTTCATCTTCCGTTTGTATTTAATTTGGAAGGAGATTAACGAAATATAGAGATTAATCTTCCAGATTTAGGAATTTGGGAACTTGAAAATTTGATAATTTGAAAACTTGTGGATTAAAAGATTTAAAAGTTTGAAAAAATGTTTTCTATCGATGTGCGATGGTTTGAAAAACTTCATTTTATTTTCTGACCACGGCCCATCAAAACTGGTTCATAGAACCGCAACACATTCAATTATGACTTTATTTGCGATAGAAGGACCAATCCATTAAAAGAGAATCTCTTTCGATAAAGCTTGATTAATTGAATGCGCAAATTTGAATATTAGAAAATTCAAATATTTCAATATTTAAAAATTTGAATATTTATATATCTGAAAATTTCCATGAAAATATTTGAATATATGAAAATTTCAGTGTATGAATATTCGAATATCTGAATATTTAAAAATTTTTATATTTAAAAAGATAGAAAGGTTTGATCTATTAAACACTCGAATCTCTGAAAATTTGAAGATGTAGTAAAAAAATTCAAAACTCAAGAATTCCGAAAAAATACATAGTATATTATTAATTATTACTTGCATATCTTCAAACTTTTGAATAAATTCACTCGGTTTCGTCGAAGCCACCCGATAATCGAAACTCAATATGAGACGATATTTCGATGCATTATTCGATATTTTAATGCATTTCCCCGCGAAATACAAGCAGTTTTCTCCGTTATCTCCCTCGTCGTGTCCTAACTGCGCTTCGGTGCAACGACTGACCCGTTCGAGCTTATTTTCTATAACGATTCTTCGGAAATACCATCCTCTTTCTCCGCCGTTTATCTCGTCGACGATAGTTACTCGTAGTGGGAGTGCAGTAATTAAAATCTTAAGTATAAGTTTCGTACCGGAGTTTCGCAGCGGGCATCGTATAATTTAAACTTAACCAACTGCCACTCTTAGTTTGCCCTGGCTGTCTGCTCGCTGGTTCCACGGCCTGTACCCGTCGGCATAAAGTGGCAAGCGTTTCTGAAAGGCAATAAACACTTATTACTCGGCTCTCTGTTTGCGCATCCGCATATTTAGCGGGTTGCATTTTGTCCGGAAGTCGAGCCTCGCCGCGCCTTGGCAAAAGGGAAACCCTTTAATCTTGGGAAACGTGACCGACAGCCCGCTTGATCTCTCTGCCCCTGTTTATGAGCTTCCTTGCCTTCCGTTTACGTTTTATCCAGCAATGTGCTTCCATTGTCATGAACCTGAAGCAAAATCCACCCAGTTTTCAGAGCCATTTTCAGCTCAGTGTTATCCACGCCACGATTTTATGTTTCTTTTAATCCCTTTTGTGTACAGGGAGGGAGATTTAATTGTTTCATCATGCAGATGGTGTTTATGTAAGTTTTGATGGGTTTAATTATGGGATAGCTGTACGGTAGAATCTAAACGAGTGATGTCATTTAAAGAATGGAAGCTAGTGGAAAATATCTTAGAGAAAAAAAAGAAAAATAACAGATTTTGAAGAATTTTATTTTTTATAGAAATCTTGATTATGTACGATATTAACATTTCGTTGATGAGGTGATTTACTAGGAACGATGCTTTGCTCGAATTACAGTTTTTAAATTAATCAGTATGTTGATATGAAAATTTAAGGATAAAAGTTGATAAATATGATTCTATATGATTTATTTCACATTATTTAAAATATATATTGTCCGAAACATGTGTATCCCGTGTACGTAAATGAAATTTAAAAATGAAGTTATATTAAAGTAAGGCGATATACCGTTCATGATCTTAGTAAATTTTTGGCCATCAATAGCGGCCGCGAGGTTAATGCACATAGCCTTAAAAAGAAAATAGAGGAACTTTACCCTGGCTTGGTTGTGCCATTCTCCAGGCCTTGGTCATTCGTGTCGTTGTTCTCTTTTAAAGGCAGTTCCTCCCTCAAAGCAAGGCTGTAAGAAAGTTTTAAGGTGCTTTAGATGAAGTAGTAGGTAGGTATGTGAGTACGTCGTAACGCCATTTTAGGGTTAATAGACCGGACTCTGACTTCCACCCGTCTGTACTATAGAATTTGAATCTTAAACCCCATACACTTCGCATAAAAATTTCATATTTTTTGAACGACATATTTTGTATCTCATTTTTTATGCAGCTCATTTTTCAGTTTTTCAATAGTGCCACAAAGTAGTAATTAGTAATGTAGGCCATATCCTACTTCTTCGAGAAAGTAAATTTCTCGGGAATCTTAAATTTGAAGACTATAAATATTTAAAGAATTGGATATTTAGAAATTCGACATTCGGTAATTTGTAAATTTGTTACTTCGAGGCTCTGAAAATTTGGCCATCCGAAACTCTGAAACTTCAACAGTTCAGAAGTTTCGAACTTCGAAGCTTCGAAGATCTGAAAAGTCGAAACATTGAAACTTAAAAAATTCGGAATTAAACATTTCGAAATTTCTCACATTTTAATAAGACTATCTATAGAACCGACTCGTGCAATTTTTCACGATCTGCAAATCGCGTTGCTGCGTGAATAATGATCAAACGTGAAAGAAACGTTGATGAAGGGTTGAAAAGGAACGTGTTCAGGAAGAAATCAAAACGGAGGCGGAAAGAGAGAGAGGAGAGACAGACAGAGAGTATCATAGAAAACTTACGAGCTGATAAAAAGAGGTAGAAATATAAGCATCTTTAAACCCAGCCTGATTTCAGTTGCCTCGGAGATACTCGGAAGATAAAGTTTACTCGAAACCTCGGAAATCTTTAGGCAGAGAGTTCCGTGGAATTGCACACACGCACATATTGTAAGTACTCGTACTTATACGCGCGTGACGACTGGTTACAACGGCGCAAGGTAAACTGCCGCGGAAGTGTGTTTAACGGAAGCTAAGGGGAAGCTCACGGGGAAACGCCGAATTTCAATTCCACGCTGCAACCCTGCCTATCGTTCCTCCTCAACCAGAGAAAAATACAATCATCGTGACGACGCGTATCCGCACGCGTACGTTTGCACAAGGAAAGGGAAGATGGTTTGATTGAACCAGATCGAAATTCACATTTATCGCGACAGGAGATAGAATGAATCGCGAACGGAGATAATGGTTGCTATTAGAGGATGAAGAATTAACCCCTCAAGTCGTAGTCTAGTCGTAGATTATGGTTTTGTTTTGAGAAAGATATATTACGCTCGTGAGAAAGTTTAGTATTAATTGTAATTTTAGGTCCAATTTTTCGATGAGAATTAATTATAATGAGAGTTAATTATATTAAATATATTATCATTAAATATTATTAAATATATTATATATAATTTGTTAGTACTTTGTGTTGAAGTGGTTAACACTTCTAAGTAAACTCTACATCTGTACCGACTAATTTTCTGACTCACTAAAGCCATCGACAGGCCATAGACAAAAGACAACCACATGGCAACCATAGACAAGAGACAGGCAACGATGGCTTCGGTGTTCAGTTACTAGGTAACACTGCTAGCGTGCGGATCTGCACCAGCTTAAACTGTATTCATATTATACCAACATTTCTTTGTTAAATATAGTTTACCAGCTGACAATTTATCCACGCGCTTCTCTCTCTATCTATATAACCCATAACCACAACACTTTGCATATGATATGGTATTACAAAATGTATACAATATAGAACATGAGTCGCCCAGAAACCACATTGATCGATTCCATAAATTAAAAAGTACAATAGTGATGATGCATACACTGCTTTTTTAATTTATTTTCGAATTCGCTATTATCTACGTTATCTTCTTGCGATAAATGAACTTATGGAAATATGGAATTTTCTTTGGATGTTAATGAATACGGATGTTAAGCTGGTGGAAAATTTTGTTGGTTTTGAAGAGTTATTTTAGACAGGCTGTTTGGTGCTAACTATGACTTTGATAATTTTTTTTTTTTATATGAGCTGTATTTATTTTTAGAACCTATTTTACGTATTTTATCATTTTACGTATATTCGCCTCGATACATATATGTAAAGCAAATGTTTGCGCACTGAGATACGCACAACACGAGACTTTGTTGGTCCTTCAACAGCAATCATCTCGGTGTCACGTGATTTACCAAACCAAATGTTTACCTTACACTTACGGTATATTTTAAAATAAACAACGCACATTATGCTATTCCACCAACTTCCAATAAATTACCAAGATGATGATCATCATGATAGTTGGCCATTTTCTTTCAAAAGACTCTTTTAAATCGACTATATATGCATAAACATCCACATTTTTCTCATTCTAATACAAATGGAGTGTCAAAAAGTTCTATGTAACACAGAATATCCATACAAATCTATAATAATTGTTCAAATCGCGAGCGTATTCTCTTAACAGGCACGAAATGGTACCATTTATATTTCCCGAGTAAAGCTCGATATTTCGTGGTTTTTACGATATTCCGTGACAATAGAAAGGACCAGTAAAGAATCGGTAAATGATATTTCAACGGAACCAGCTCGTTTCTTCGATCGCCCCTCACGATCGTTGATGTTTCATTTTCGTGTTCCGCGAGCTTGCGAGCCAATAATCGTTCCCCATCGAGAGCCAGCGTGGAATTGTTCCACGGGATAGATTGTCAGTTATGTCGTGCGCTGACATAATTGTTGCCGCGGCTACGAGAAAATCGAATCAATTTAGAAGCCATCGGAAGCGTTATACGTGTCCGACAAAAATGAGGAAAAAGGCGACAGGCGAAATGAAAGTAGCCAGGAAGGATGGAATCAGCTGTGGCAAATAAAAATTTAGCTCCGATCGTTCGATTTTTGGTCCCTGGCAACCAATGATATCGAGCAGTACCGGAACTTCCATGGAAGAAAAAAGTTGGAGAAGAGTAGAACAAATTGTAGTGTTTTTCCCTTGTCTTATATAAAAACTTTTAATAATATTTATTGAGTGCGTTATATTCGTACATAAATTCTATGCGGTGTTTATAAATAATGTTTTATATAAAACGATAATAGCGCTCGAGTATGGAACTGATAGGAATTTATATTGGGAGTTGAATTAAAGAAACAGTAAATTGAAAACAGTGGTTGCTCGGTTTCTAGTAAAACTTAAATTTAACGTTTTATTCTTAGAGACGTGTATAGAATTTTGATATGAAATTTAATCTCTATTTTTTAATATAATAAGGTATATATCTGTATAATACATACTCATTGTGCAGCAGCTGTAATAGAATGTAACAGTCGCAATTCATATTAATTATAGCTGTTGCCTCAACTATATTCTAAGATAAAAGTTTCTAATTTATGTCTTTATACGCATATTCTACACATAAGACCATTCATCAACAAACTACTCTTTAATAAGGAATTCTTCCAAAAAAAAAAGAAAAGAAAAATAAGAATAAAAAATACAGGACGATATTACGAATTTTTTAAAATTACTTTTCTATATCATTTTGACACGTACATTGCTAATTACGAAATATTTTATTACACCCAAAAAGATCATGTATCTGAAGATTAAATTTACATAGTTTCTGGAAGTGAAAAAAAAGATTCAAATTAAAAAAGATCAGAAACAGAGAAGTTAATAAAAACAATCGATCCGCCGCATCGAAATTTATCGTCATTATTTCTAATTCTAATTTATTAACTTCTAATTTAATGTTTTTATGTCCGCCGAGTGTAAACCGAAAACTTCAGGAATTACGTGCACACGTTGTTCGTACTTAAATTTTTATACCTAGGATTTCCACGGTGTTTCGACGTGGCAAGTTTTTCCAGACGAAAAAGCAGCGGCACGCAGCTGTTAATGTCAAAACTAGTTCTTACCAGGAACGAAGAGAACTTCTCATTCGGGCTTTCTATTTTGGTAAAAGTTTGAAATGGGGAGCCCTCAGGTCCAGCGTTCTGACTAACATTTTTGGCGAAATATTAGTTTCGAGACCTAATTGCCATCAATTAGACATCAGCGGAAAAATGCTTATCGTTGCGCCCATTCTTGCCGTTGAATCGCCTAATGCGTTCTCCGTTTCAAGAACAACATGTTTAGGTGCAAATTGTTCCCAACAACGAGTCGCTCGAAACTTTTCCCTTGCCAGGAAAGTTTGAATTCAATATTCTGAGTGTTACGAGATAAGTGTCGCGCGAGAGTACGAACGAGCCAATAATATTACTTGGTACTTTTATTTCTTTTTTTTTTTTTTTTTTTTTTTTGAATTACATAGTATCGCGAGTAATTTCCTACTTCCAGTTTCTTTCTTTTTAAAGTTCCTTTAAATGATGCGAAAGAAGGAATTATTTACATGAACAAGAAAAGTTTAAGTCTAATATATCTGCTATGTGGAATAGCTAAATTTTGCCTGAGAAGATGAATACGACTGTGATTTTATTAAGCAATGATAGTTTTAATCAGTTTTCTCTTTTCTCTTTCTTTTTAACGTATTGTAGAACCTCGAGTATAATTTCTTTTAAAGTTCTTTAAAGTGAAATAAGAAAAAATTATGTAGCTTGAAACTTTGCTAGAAATTCTTTACGGTATATTTATCCTCGATATTATTTTTGAAGATTATCCACAAGATATTATATTCTATATTATTTCATAATTAAAGTCAAGATTTATTTTAGAATAACTTAATGAGCCTGCAGGTTGATATGTTTATGCAGGAAGTTTATCCATCTACTGGCACCTCATGTGAAATTTTATTAAGCTTCACTTAATTTCACGTTTCGTTACAGATTTCTAAATTAGAGCGAAGAAAAATATTTTTGGTGTCGCTTAAATAACACGTCAAAGAAATTGGAAATCTAATTTCAAATTATTATTAGATTTGAGAACATGTTTTTACCGAAACAAAATATAACTTCATATCGACGATAGAATTTCTCACTATCGTGCCGATCTTTATAAATCCTACGGGGTATTTCTAGATCTTAAAACGGATCTTTTACGGAACAACGATATCGTTACGGAAACTGAAAACAAACGAGTCGTTACGAGAAAACGTAAACTGTGGTTGTAGGTATGAAATCAGAAGATAGAATTAGACACGATAAGCGCCGAGTCGTATCGGCATCGTGATCGTTCAACCAACGTTTTGCAAGCACATGCCGTCGTTAAAATACGCGCCATTCTTGATAGAGATGCTTCAAAGTTACGAGATGTTTTCCGGTAATATTCCCACCGAAGAATCTCTGCGATTCGAAGGCGGACTTTGTGAACGTTCCTCCAATTAAAACCCTTTCTACCACAAATTTTCCTTCGCATTTCATCGACGACGTTCCAGGAATTCTACAATCGATTAAGTCACAGCTTCTGTCACGTCATTTCTGTGATTTTACCAACGTAAAATTCAACAATTCAAAAATTGTCTGGATTTTCCTTGAAATTTCATCGGCAATGCTCCTAAAATCGTACGATGGTGAATGTAGGTTCTCGTGGTTTCTGAAATTTTATACACTGAATTTTTCTGGAAATTACATGCAGGAGTTTTCAAGATATTTGGTGTGGAAATTATGTATTCATCCGAAGGAAATGAAAAGTACAATGGATCGGTTGTTTCTATTTCA
This sequence comes from Bombus confusus, assembly GCA_014737475.1. Lineage (NCBI taxonomy): Eukaryota > Metazoa > Arthropoda > Insecta > Hymenoptera > Apidae > Bombus > Bombus confusus. The sequence goes on along the minus strand of JACXIV010000056.1, from coordinate 622,865 downwards.
TCTGTTTCATTCATTACTGCCAAAAATTCATTTCCTTGAAAAATGAAATCTTTCACGTAAAAAAGAGATTTCAAGTTGCTCTCCTCATTCCTCTAGCAAGTAGTATAATGCCCATAAAACATAATCGAGTGCGTTTTCTGTCTTTCAAACTTTCAGCTTACCATCTAAACAACACTAAAGAATTCGACTCAACATATTGTTTCATGAAATATCTAGACGTTGCTTCAAATATCTTTATCTTCCTTATTAAATCATGTATCCAATATTGTATGATAATTCCATCAATTTCTAACCATATCGTATCTATCACAAATTTTCTCCAAATTTCACTAACAGTGATTTAAGAACCTTGCGATAGTACAATCCACTGTCAGCAATATCTGTGATATAGTCTCTGTAATTTTACATTTCATTTTCCCATTGAATAAAATATCGACGTTTCTATTGTAATTTCATCAAATCAACTTCCAGTCATGTCGTAGATATCATAAATTTTTTCCGAATTTCATCAACAACGTTCCAAGAACTTTACAATAGGCACAATTCAACGTCATGTACGTCATCAACATTTGCAATATAATTTCTGTAGTTTTCCATCGTTGGCGAATGCAAAAGAATTTTACGCGTTCCATTTCTCATAAAAGAACTCTTGACAAGCTAATATGCCACTGTCACGAATCCCGTCACGCTCATAATTTGACTGTTTACCGCCAGCTTCATACATGCGTTTGCATAGTAATGCGACGACATCGCGTAGCTAGCACGCGAAACGGCTACGACGAAAGTCAAGTCCGCCGCGAGAATAAATCCTGCTAGCCCACATATATCAACCGGCCTCTCTCCATTTCGCTGGTAATTTATGAAATTTCCCAAGCGCCGAGCTAAATTCTGGCTTTCGGTTAAGAAAGGAGAGAAAGATAGATAGATAGATAGATAGATAGAGAGAGTGAGAGAGAGTGAAAGAGAGAGAGAGAGAGAGAGAGAGAGTGAGAGAGAGAGGGTGAGGGAGGAGGGAAAGCAAGGGAATACCGGAGGATCCTCTTGTTCATATCGATCCTCGGGAAAATGTACTTGTTACCCACACGATGAAACTCTTTGTTATTGCGCCAACGTTTTCGACACCTTGGTATTATCGTCTTACCAAATGTGGTCTGCTTTTGTAGTATTCGGAATCACCTGGTGATTTATTCGAATATCATTAAAATTAGGATAGTAGGAAAAGTTCTGGGAATAAAGGCGGTTTTGAGAGTCAAGTCGGATCGAAGGAGGAGGTAACTTGGAACTTTTGAGAATTCAGAATCGTAAAATGCTTCGAATAATAATTTTCACTGGACGTTACTATCTTTCGGAGTTTCTGCTTTTCTAATTTCTTCAAGCTGCTTCTCGATTGTTTAGAATTTTAAGTAGATAAAGAGGGTTTAAAATATTTGAAGTTCTATCTTATATAGGGATTCTTATGTGAAAGATATTCTGTCTTACAAACAGCGAAAGTTCCATCTGTTTCAAATGTTGCCTGAAAAAAATGTACAAGTCTAAATACATAAATACATAAATTAATCGGATTACCGCAAAATGTTTATTTTGAAAATATATTAATGCAAAGATCTTGAAGAATCGTTTCGCTTCTCAATTCAAACGTCTCAGTAAAATTTCCAGCGCAGTTTGCTCAATTCACCATTTTACCTTATGGTCCCCTTTTCAAAAAGTTGCTCAACTACCCTTTAGGTAAATTCAAAGCGCAACGATAAAAGTTATTTTCTCTTTTTATCAAAATTTTCTTCTTTCTCTTACATCAGTCGTAATTGATTACCCTAACCGACAAAGTCCATAGAATTGTAGCTTAACTCTGAAACCGCGAGCGGTGGTAGCCGAGTTCCTCCATGGTGGTTATTCGTCGTTCAAGTAGCGACCAACGCTGTTTAACTTCGCGGCTTTCTGCACTGCGAAGCTGCTGACGTCTCTTTAGACCGCTACAACGACGTATGAATGCCATGTAATTAAAGGCCTCTTTATACGTTGTAACGTGCCGTCGAATAAGTAGTTGCATATCCATCTTCTAATGCAATTGCAAGCCAAGATACGACGTTGATTATCCAAGCAAACTAAGCGACTGTTTGGCCCGATAAATCGATAATAGTTCGTACGTTATCGAGCCGTATCTCTGCGTTACGTACAGGAATTTCTATTTACATATCTGAATGCTCGATCTTCAGGTTTATCGAAAGCCGAGACAATCTACCATCTGGTATATAGAGTGTTCGTATCCTGTAGATCTTACGGATGGATGATTAGAGAGGATGAAGCGAATTTCTTGATAGAAAGAATTATCGAATGTAAAATTTAGGTCGCATTACCATTTAATGCTAATTAGCCTTTGATGCGGAGTCACTAATAGCTTTCAAGATTTATGATAATCTTTAGAGGTAAAAGTTTTATTGCTTCCAGTCATTGTTCGAGCAAAATGTAGAAGTATGAAAGGAGATTCATATGTCAGGAAATCGATATTATTAGTTTCTGGAATTAAATATTCCGAACTTATTATCGAACTATGTTTCAATTCTCGTTTGTTTTTAAACCTTCTCATACCCATTGGTTTATGATTTAATATTGATTTTTTGTTAGTACGTTATCTTGGCACTAAAAACAAACTAAATTGGAAAAATGAAGGATAGATTAAAGTCTGAAGAGCGACTTCCAATTTTCTTCTAATCGATACTCTTCGAAAATATAACCATCTCCTGTGAAATTAGAATTCTACTTCTATAGCTCATTGTACAAATTACACAATGATATGTATGACAAGAATTGTGTCTCATTTCCCACAAGGATTTAGCGTTTCAACGAAATATTTCGTCTCGCGGAAGCTTATTAAAATGCAAAATCCGTGATGGTCAGATTTTCCCCTATTATTTCTTCCGAATAATGATAACCGCTAATGGTAAACGTATTCGCTTTCGGCAATTAAACTGCCCTAAATCTTCGGACGAATAAAATTCGAGAAAGCGAAACAAATATCATCATCGGCGATTTCAGCCCGATTCCATTGAAAACTCGTTTCCAAGCCAGCAGTTTCCAGAGAAATCGCAATTCCCTGAATGTCACCGGCTATACAATCCCCGGCGGCACTTGATCCGGTCGACTTGAAAATCGTCTTCACCGGATGCGCGCAACACACAATGCGCTCGCAGAAAGCTTGGGAACAACCGTCGACGAAGCAGCAAAGGCCAAAGCGAACCACTTTTCTCTTTGAACACACTTCTACACCCTTACGTATCGTTTGTTTTCTTCCACGGTGAATCCGATACGTCGCGGAATCGAGCCGCGACTTAACCTCCGTTGCACTTCGACCTCTCGATGAGTACGGTCTCGCGGACCTTCTTTCACGACAGATGGTGTACTGGTTACGCGACTCGCGTCTCCTGCGTGGCCGTTAAAAGTAGAATGCATGGAGCCTTCGTGGATTCGTCGATATTCTGCATTCGCGTGTCATATATCTTGTAGTGAAAAATTTGCGAAAATTGGGGACTGTAAATAAGAAATTTGAGAAATTTGAAAGTTCGATATCAGGGGCGTCAAAATTTCTTTCTCTCGATATCCCAGTTAGCTGGATTTTTGTTGTACTTTGGTGTTATTATTTTGAACAAAGCACGGGAAAATTCTTATCTTCTCTTGGAAATAAAAAATTTACGAACTATTATGCTTCCCAGCGAATGTAAAAATTTCTGATAACTCGTTAGCGGGTCTAACTGATCGCTTGTCTTTTTAGTGCGAATCAGAAACTCGTATGACGCACATTTGGCTAATTATATATATATGTAAATAATATAGACACCACAGAAATATTCAGATATTTTCAGATAATTCAAAAAAATAACGCAATGTAACATTAGAACTTATGTTGAAAACTAACGTAGTTACATCGATTACCTTAATTTACTTTTCCAGATTACCACAGAATTATAAGTTACTGGTACCTAATTTACAGGTACAATTACGGATTAATTACAGATTAGTTTTCAATACATCCACCTATAAAAGAGACGTTAAAAAATTTGCTATTGGTAACGTATACATATTTAGAATCGTTAATTTCGTCATATTTTAAATGAAATATCTCGCAAATCATTTTTATACAGATCTATGCACAATATCGCTTCGCGTGACATTTCGTCTATAGGGGAGAGTAGGTTGATTTCAGTTTTTTATCCACGATGATTGGGCACGAAACAAAGCGTGACAGATTCGAGAAGTATCCACCAATCGTACGTGACTCTATTGACCACCATAGGATGTCGATGAAACAAGAAATCGGTGCCAAACGAAACCAGTTGAGCAGCTTTATCGGAGCCTCATCGATATTGATATCGCGTCAACGATCATCGGAAAAAAGATAGACAGGGCGAGGAAAAACAGACGAAGATCGTTTCTTCTTTTTTCCCGTTTTAATTGACTGGTTGATCGCCAAGCAAGAAATAGATGCGGTCGACAGTGGCGACATTGCGTAACGCTTCTTGCACACTAGCGTTGTTGTGTCTTTCTTCTTTATTGCAACTTGTTTTTCTGTGTGTGTGATTGGTTACGTGTCGGGAAACGATGTTACTTTAATCGAAGTTTATTGATGCAACCTATATTGAAATTCGAGATTTATCGGACGTAGTAGCGTGTTGTGTCTGATCACACAGTACCTAGAGAAATTAGTAGCTAAAATGTTTCCTGGAAAGATAAAGAATCTTTTATTACCTCGAATGATGTGATAATTTAACAAATCGAAGATCGATTGTGTTTGCTATACGAATCGACTAATTCTTTGTCCTAATTACATACAGCCAACTTCATAAACTAATTTCCATCTATTTTCCACGAAACATTCTAATTACACAACTTTCCATTCCAAGCTCACCCCCAGAATAAAAAAAAGGTGTTCGCTTTGCTTACTTCACCGAATTCACAATTTCCACAAAACCAGCTATTTCTACTCTTGCCGAGCAAACTACCCCATGTCCCAAGACACAGATTCCCGGCTGCCTCGATGCAATTGGAACAATATACAACATTCCAGGCTGATTGTTACTACACGAACAACGTTGATGAATACACGTCTCTCCGAAATTGAACGACAAAAGAATCAGCGGACGATTAATTATTCCACACGGTATAATCGCAGCCGCATCCAACTCCTAGCGCGCATTAATAATTCGCGGTGAATTAAGATCGCTTCCCTGGACAGCGTTGTCGCGAATTCTTCGCCGTTTTCGCACCCTCTGTCACGGCGAGGCTGAGTTTTACCGCTCGTGACACGGAACCGCCGCGGTGACACCCTGTAACCCATTTGTCTGGCTGGAAGGCGCGAGTCCGTGAGTCGCGACGCGCTCCAAACAATTCGTTACACTTGAAATCAATTAGCGCAAAACGGTGGTAAGTGGGTAAAGGGTCTTATCCACGGCGGAAGCTACGGGGGTTGCTTTGAGAAATGACGTTTGTCCTACCTGGTTTGACCGGCTGCGAAATCGTTCTGCCTTAACGCCGACTATCTCGCAGGCTATTTTTCTTTCCACCCTCGAGCGTTTACTGTGTGTTGTGGTTTGGTCAGCGAGATTGGTGAGGTGGTTGAGATGTATGATAATTTGTTGGGGATTTAGGATGAGGATTTGAGGCTTTAACGTAAAATTTGGAATGGCGAAAGAAAATGTTGCGCTGTTTGATATTCGAAGTGAAACAACTATCCCAACAGCAATGTAAAATTAAAGTTTAATCGAATCGAATTGAATTTATGACAACCATCTGCTGTTACATCCTCTAAATTTTAGAATGGTTTGGTTACTGAAATTGGAGAGGCGATGAAGATCTATAATAGTTTAGAATTTGGATCGAAGGTTTTGAAGTTTGGCATAGAATTCAGAGAAGAGAAAGAAGTTTTTGTAGGAAATCGATATTACTCTACCAGGTATTCGGTGAAACATCTATTTTAACAACTGATGAAATTGAAACCAAATTAAACTTTAATCAAGCCAAATCGAATTCAAATTCAATTCACGATAACGATCGTCTATTACATCTTCCAAATGGTCAGCGAGATTGGAGAGGTAGTTAAAATTTATGATAATTTGGAGATTTGGATTAAAGATTTTGCATAAGTTATTATAAAAACAATAAGCAATAATGAGTTATTATTCGACGAATAATATTGAACATTCTAGCTATAGTTCAAAATTTCTTATTTGCTCTTCATGAATATACGAAGTTCGATATTGTTCCACTGAAAAATAGAAATTCATTTTACTGATAATAAAAATTGTTATGATTTTCCTGAAATTTTTTTTTTTTATTATCCAACCAGGAGTGTTCGTTCGAAAATTTCTGTATTTCATAAAAGTTCATGACAAACACGCTATCGAATTTTTCGAGCCATCTAATATTTTACAGGAAAACTTATTCAGATCCTACAGCCCAGCTTCTACATCCTACACCCACAAATCCTAACCAATATATCATAATTATAATCAACAAAATTTCTTTAAACAATTCTGCATTGGTCACTCTAACTAATCTACTAGTTCCAGTGTCAACCAATGCTTTGATACCTACACCTCGAAATCTACGACCAATTCAATGTTAACCAATACACCGAACAAGGTAAATCGAGCGAAAGAAACAGGAATTCCTGTCTTTGCACGACTGCCACCGTTTGTCGTGTTTGTCACGTCCACCACAAGTCCCTCTGATTCGCTTCCACGAGATTGTTTACCGGAAAGTTGAGCCTTCGGATTTTGCGTTTCCACAGTTTTCCCAGCCGTGTAGAAATCTCCGTGAGATCGTCGCCGACTTCTGACGAAATTCGCGATGTTACGTCTTTTTCCGTTGATTTATGGCCATGACACGCTGGATTCCTGAAAAGTTGGACACTTTTGACGAGATAAGTTGAGAAGGTTCGGCGGTTTGACGCCGTTAGGAGTGCGGCCATTGTTGGGAGTCGCGTCGATCGAAACGATACGGCTAACTGCACTTTTACGTTTCGATATAAATATACCGTCATTCTTTTTAGGTAGTTCAAATATCCTATTTACCAGTCAATGATCATAGAAGAAAGATATAACAAGTATATATTTGTTGATTTCTTCTATTTTAACATCATTGTTACGACTAAAAAATAAGGTTTTCCAATAGTAAGAGATAGGCAAGGATGAAAGAAAGATATCAGATTCAACTGAAAATATAATAAAGACGAACAATATTTCGATATTTTAATCAATTTCGATATTTTGACCTTTAACGAAGGTGCATTGAAATACGTAAAAATTACCTATAGGTTAAAATTAATTATAGGTTTATGTATTTCGAAGAAATTGCATTGTATTTGGAAAAATATAGTTAAAATTTTATTTGAAGCAACATTACAGCATATCACATACAGTTTGCAACATATACAGCCAATCTAATGTAACTTCGCTTTAAAAAACATAGTATCCTTCAAATATTTCAACATTTATATTTTGAAAGATGGAAAGATATTAGATAGGGAGTTTTAATTAAAGAGGGCGGAATATTACTTGCGCTCCAAGTTTCGGTTTCTTTTTCCCTTTGAGGTAGCTCGTACCAGTGATTCGTTGTCACGATATCTTTGCGTAGACCGTAATGATCTCTGTCCACGCCACTTGGAAGCAAATCCATGTAATTTCGTTGGCATTTTTTATTCGCAAATGGTTCCCGGTGTATTGTTACGCTCGGTGATTAATGGAACCATCGTTTTGTATGATTTAGTAAGATAACATCGTGTAATCGAATGAAAATTCTAACGAGTAGTTTGCTTTGAGAAATGATATCCGTAATGAAATTCAATTGTGTATTTAATTTTCTGTTTGGTTGTCAAGGTTGCGTTTAATCTATGTCATTAAAGAATTTAAGTCTGCTAAATTATAATGAAATTTTTGTTAAATTCTTTAAATAATTATCATATTCTATCTAACTAGTAAGGTATCAATTCATAAACATGAATAACAACACTTACGTTTTCTAAGCGAATGTTCGTGATCAGTTTCGAATATTCTGTTCGAGTATGTTCAATATTTCTTCAAGTAAGTCTGCATTTTGTTATAAACTTTCTCACTGTTATAAAATATCTAGAAATATTATTTAATTACTTAGAATGTACGATATTTACGAATTCTTCTTAATGGTACAACTTATGGGCTATCACATATAACGGTGTCGTGAATACCACGAGGAACCTTTTCGGAATCAATGATAAATTACGATCATGGTTGCCCTCACAGCATGCGACGGTAATGTCTAGTAGTAGTCGACACCCAATACAAATTTCCCTTTAAATCCTCCCCCTTTCAACGTTAATGCACCCCATTGACAAAAGTATTATAGCAGCATATTCTTCAACCCCAAACATTCCCCACGAATTCATTTTTGTCGTCTAATATCGCTACAGTATTAAAGAAAAATGAAAAATTAATGCACGAACTCCTCTCTAAATCTTCTCTCTTTCGCCATTCACATACCCTGTTCTCAAACATATTGTAACACTAACCTTCGATACACAAACGTTTTTCATAAACCCTCCTTTATAGAAAAGTAAAAAATTCATGCAAATTTCTCTTTAACTCACTTGTATTTTTTTAGTCGAACATTTACGACATTGAATTTTGTTTTGTAAGATTGTGCATAGGAATCTAAAGATTTTGCTTAATACTTTCTTCGTCGTGAATTCTCCTTCCATCTAAGCCGTATTTGAGTATTTATTTCTAGCACTATGATAAAGTAGAGTTTTTTAGATCACGTGATTTTTTTATATTTATTTGTGTAGTTGACTTCTGTATCTGTTGCACAATCTGTCGCAAAAGTAACCGAACATCTTACGATCAAAAAACACCAGTGGCGACATCGAATAATGGAAATACATTCTTTATTATCATTACGACAAATTTTATGGCAGTTACGTCGTTGGAAACAGAGTTATAAAATTAATAATCAGAATAGGGTTCGTACACGCGTCGAAGAATGTGCTTCTGTTGCGTAATAATGCATCGGCTTATCATGCGGCGGTTGTAATTGTCCTTCTCGAAAACAACCAAATTAAAATTTTACACCGTCCAGCTTATTAGCCAGATTTAGCACAGCGCAATTACTTTCGTTCTCCGCGACCTTAAAGCAACAAAGGGGGGACGTTATGACAACATACAAGACATCCACAAGACTGACGAGCGCTTTCAAAGAATTCCATAAAAAGACGTGCAACAGTTATTTGACACATTATGGTGCGAATCGTCGTATCGCTGCGGGAGAAATGTGTTTCGAATAAAATAAAACATTCTCCTTGAAACAATGCCTCTGCTTTGTTATCTTTAGAAAGTACGGTTATTTTTGAAAGCTTTTTTGAAAGACCGTTTTATGTTATATTACATCGGTATATTTAAAGTATCTATTATTCCAATACATATTATGTATCTTGAAAAAACAAGTACAAAAATTGTTCCATTTACTTTCTATAATGTCATAGTAATATGACACGAACGTAACATTCGGACACTATTTCGTTGCTTGGCCGTTAATAGACTAACGCATTATCATTCTCAGAAACATTAACGTGATACATTCTTCGACCTGGAACATTCCTCAGAAATCCTTATCGTGCAATATTACCGTAGCATTATAGAAACGTAAAAATACTCTCGCAACGTTTAGGGAGATCGTCATAACAACGGGACAACGTTTCATCCACGTTTATGTAACGGCCTGTTTCCCAGGGGCGTTTCGTTAGCGGTGCTTAATCTATTTACGCGCGCCGGTAACACGAGCGCGACGTAAAAAGCGAGCGCGCCGTGATACGCGCGAGTATCGCCCAAGCGAGATTCGCTGCGCGATATTTAACGCGGCCGCGTCGCCTCGTGCAATTATGTCGTCGTCGACGGGGATGAATTATCATGGCGTTACCGTTACATTTAATAATTCCTGTTGGAATTATTCGCCACGAAACCGCGTCTAATGTCGTCTCGCTATTGGCCTTGCTGAATCTACAGCGGAGTACAAATGAAATTTTAATACTTGCACTTGTATGTATGTTAGTAATCTTTATGTTTTATCACGTTTGGTAATGGTCATCTTAGCTGAGATTCTACGGAATATCTCTTCCTTGCTTCTGTTCTAAGATTATTTGGAATGTAATAGTGCGTTTACGTCAGACGAACGAATGCTCGTTCGCTCCCCGTTCTGATGAAATTAATAAAAATGAAAGTGGAAACGTGTGTCCCTTCTTGTTTTCGCGAGGTAAGCGTGTAATCTGCACGAACATTTGTACAAGAACATTTGTAATCTCTGCAAACGTTTGCACGCGTACGTCTTGAAGGCATGAACGAACGCGCGTTTCCACTTTCATATTTTAATTTTTCCAGAGTGGAAGGCGAGCGGGTATTCGTTTGCCTGGTGTAAATGCACCGTAAGAGAACGAGCAGAAATCTATCGAGTAACAACATCCATAGATCAATAACTCGATTCATTTACTAAAATAGTGAAAAACCAGCGTATGAAATATGAATTTGGGATCCGATAGAGAAACGTCTGAACTGCTTTGATGGAAATATTTGTTTCAAATGTTTCGCGAACGAATGATTTTTCAATTACTTTGCTATAACAAATTTTTTGTGCGGAGTATTGAAAGAGTTTGAGCCATCCATAAAAAAGTAGAAAAAATATAGGTTTCCATGTGACAGAGTTATATAAACGTGAAATGCTCGTAGACAGCTATATTTAAAAAGAATATAGTATTCTATTTGGACTATTCGTTCTTTTTTCACTGATAATCTTTTTCTAAATTAGATGAAATAAAAAGTATAATTAGCTCTAGTTCTTTAGGCCACCCTGTACAGGCTGGCTACGCTTGTTCACCAAATGCAACGGGAATCTTTATTGCTGTTTGAATTACGTTGTTTTTGCAAGTGAAGTCGCTGCGGCATGGTACCTCTATCGCGGGAATAAAAGTTTGCTGAAATGCATGAACTTTCACGAGGAAGGAGTGCAGTTCAGCGAGCCACGTTATAATACAAGTTGGATCGGCTGTTTGGTTCGATTTGAGGACGTGTATATTTACGACAGAGTTTCGAGATGTTTCTCAATTTGTTCATTATACCGTGCAGAGTGAATCGCTAAAATCCAACTCTGAATTAATCATTTAAATGACCAGAAGAATTGAGGAAAATTGTTTAAAAATTGCTTCTTTTTCCTTTATTACCAAATTGGTCGGAGAAATAATTCCAACTTAGAGATAAATAAAAATCTACGACGAATTCGAAAAGAACACCGTAAAAAATTATTTACATATAACGTAAAGAATTTTCAATTTGCTTAAATATTTAAATGGATTGAATTCGTGACGAATTTAATTCACAATTTTCTCTGCCTCTATATATTTTCTTTTCTCATCAGACTCCGTCACCGCACAAATTTCTGCAAGACCAACTATTCACCTTCCTCTTATACTGATATTTCCACATCAGGTTTCGCGTCAGCTTCTGCAGGAATCGCCTCACGTAAAAATATTACTTTGATCAAGGCTTCCTAGCCGGGAGCGTCATTCTATTACATCTCCCGATCCCGAAGACAGTCGCGACGATTTTATTAGAGCTCGCCATATTTGTTGAACGAGAACGACAGTCATCGATTTCAGTAATGAAATTCTTAATGAAACAGAATTGTATACCCACACCGACTGTGTTTAGTTTGTACAGTTGAAGAATATAAGTTTTGTAAATGGTGAAACTTTGGTTAAATTGCTAAGCTAATTATTACAGTTGAACTTCGATGACCTCATTAATTCGAAAACCTGTATAAAGAATAAAAAACCTCTAGAAGTTGAAATAAAAGTTAGTTTAATTCGGATTATTCGTCACATATTCAGATGCAGTATTTTACTTCTGTGGTTCAAATTTAGAATAGCCAGATCTCTATAAGTCGAACTTCTATCGCCGCTGTCCCTGCAACTCGACGTGTAACGATAGTCACGCTATTACGATATTGTCTCCTTTCTTCCAACTGCTAGGATTGTTTCAAATAACATAAGACCATACAAGCTTTATCCCTACATTGCCCTTCGACCACGATGCTCACGTGCATATACATGGAAGCTAGTCGTTTTCTGTCAGTCGAACGCATAATTGCCATTATCTCTCGCGTCTTTAACCTTTACATTCATGTACGTTGAACAAAATGAATTCTTAGAGGAAGCTTAAGATACTTACACTTTCCGAAAAACTTTGTTAGGCCTCTTTTATTCGAAAAGCTCGATGAATCGAAACATCTATAACTCGAAGATTTTAATTCCCCTTGAGATTCGACTGTATATCTTAACTAACAACAACATAATAACATACAAATTTTCCAAATATTATAAATTCCTGGCTCCTCTCCTATACGTACCTTGTTTGGATATGTTCAATATTTTTCCGAATACATTCCGACTGCCGTGGTGACTTTCCCAGGATAAATTTTTCAGATCCACACTTTCAAAATTTGATAAATTTTTCATTAAACATGCATCAAATTACTTTGTCAGTCGCGTCATTCTATTATACACGTATCCTAATCCCGAAGTCGTGACGACTTTATCAGAGTTCGCGATATTTGTTGGACAACCTAACCCAAATCATTCCTGGCATTGGATATGGTACCCCGGCGGATGTTCGCGCGTTGGACGCTGCGCCATGAGTAATGCAGCTCGGGGTGCGTAACAATAATGCCGGTAATAATGAAATACAAGCAGAGACTGAGGCGGGTACTTATTAGGCGCGTGCCGCGTGGCCGGGCGTCCTGATAGAGCTTTAATTCTGGGATACCGTAATATCGGGCCCGCGTGTTTTCGAAGCCTAAACGATGCATGGAATTACCGTGGAATGTGATCGGTTGAGCTGTGCGGCCTCATTACCGCATTAGCGTAATTAGATGTCTGTTATAGATCGGCACGTACCTGCGCATATTTATTGTTAATGCCGCATTACACGTGCGACCGGCATCTTCTAATAATTGAGACGCGATCGACAGGTCCCCGCCGGGAATCGCGATCGGCATCGAAATAGTTTACAGGAATGCTATATACAGAAGCTTGGGGTTATGGATAGGACGCTATGCGGTTACACGGAGAAATACGAGTCGTTCGTGTAGAGTGTAGAGTATGGTAAATTGATGGTGGACGTGTATGAATTTTACAACAAGCGTAGATGTTTTAGTAAAAGTAAAGGAACATTGTAATCGATGTAATTGTTTTAATAATTAACATACAAATGGCGCAAGGAGTGGTATTTTACACATGTCCTTATTTTCTAACGAGGTGTTTTGCTCTATCAGGTTCGACAGATTTCATGTCCACAGTATCGAATTTTTGTAGTCTTACGAAAGCAATGCTGGATGATACGAAATGAATCGATATCGACATGATATGCAAGTGATATGGTAAATACAACGACGTGCAAACAAATGATAAGCTAATGTGCTCGAGAGCCACTAATATGCACATAATAACGTAGGATGTATTTGTGCCATAGGTGCAGTGACATAGATACATTCTTGTTAAACTTCGTAGAACGAAGAAAAACACAGATTGAAATTCTAATGCAGTTAAGTCAGTAACATAATCCTGTTATAAAAAATTCTTAGAAAATATAATCCGCAAGACAGTATTATATAGATCGATGACAATTTTTCCAAACTTCATAACAATCCCAAGAACTGCTAAATGTAGAAATACGTGATCGCAATATCATATATTAGCGTGTATTACTAAATGAGATAAAATCTCCGTGATCGAAATCAAAAGATGAATACTTCACGTTAATCATTTATAATCATTTATAATCACAAAAAATTTCCGTGAAATACACTCGACGCAATCTTCAACAGATTTCGAATGGACGTTTCAATTCTCCGCCAAATAAATGACGGAATTCACATTCCTCCGGGCAAAGGAACGCATCGAACGCGATTAAATTTTCAGCAAATCGCCCCTCGAATAAAACGATCGCTGTGATTTATTCAATTTTCACCCGACAATCCGTATTATAGCGCATAAAGGCGCGGTCGTACGCGTTATATAGCCGCGTTCCATTCGTCCGGAACAAAACTCTCTCTTGGGAAGATCCACTGATATACTATTGCGACGTTTAACAAAACCCTTTCGTTTTCGAGCTTTCAACTAAAACAACGAACGAAGTAAACTAAAGCATTCTTATCGCGGGAATCGCGTTCAAAGGAGGGCGAAACGTTCGTCGAAATCTTTCGGACGATTGTCCGCGCGTACATTTTAACGAGACTTGTTTAAAGCCTTAAAAATACGCTCGCACTATATCGATTTCAGTCTCTTCTCTTCGTTTCGTTCCGTTTCTACGTTGCTCGAATGTATTTTTCTTGGCTGGTACGTTAGCCCTGTACGGCTATCACGCTGGGACTTAATTGAAACGAAACGAAACGAAACGAAACGAAACGAAACGAAACGAAAAGAGAAGGGGAAAAAAGGAGGAAACGGCGAACTAGTCCACAACGATCGTTGGATAAGATAAATCGAAGATCCGACGATTTCCGCCGTTGCCAGTAACTGTATTTTCTATCGAGTTGCTCTTGTTAACTCAGAAAACGCAAAGGCAGATTTCGATCGACAGAGTATGGAACTGGAGTTACGAAAAAAAAAGGAAGGAAAAAAGGAAACCAAAAGGGAACTAAAACTGTACTTTCTCGGCTATTCTACCTCCCTCAAGAAGTTTCTTCTTGGTACTTCAACAATTCCTCTATGAATCTTAAGGAATGAATGAAGTTGTTGAGCTGCTATCTGTTGGACAATCAAGTTGCACTTCTTTGTTATTCTTTAAGGTGACTCAATATGACAGAATTACAATAAATAGCTTGATGTAAATGCAAAGTTTATGTGTATTTGTAGGTAAGCCTTTTCATGATAAATAGTTGCAACTGTTTAGACGATAATCGGATTAGTTGGAAATCGGTTTATTTACGAGGTATGGAAAAGAATTTTTAGAAATATGATGAAGGATTGTAATCAGGTTATTTTCAAAATTTAATGAAAGCTATTCTTGCAATAACTAAGGCGTTGAAAAGGATAAAAGAGACACGTAAATATACCAGGAGTATTTATCAACAGGAAGTAAAATATCATAAATTTGCTTTTACGACTTCAGCTTTCTCTTGTAAAAATCCTAAAAGCTACAATAAAATACACTAACACTTTTATGAAACGCAGTCGTACGTCCCATAAAATATAGAATTTGTATCATTTTCCAAAAAAAGTGCTTTATTTTTGGCACATCATTTGTCGTTTATTACAAATCTCAAAATAACATATCATATCGATCACTTTTTATCATTTTAATAATTACCAAAACCAATTAGAACTCACTAAAAACAAGTATTACATCTCAATTAAAAACAATCCTTTTTTCTCAATTTTCCTCGATAATTCCAAATAATATTTACTAAGAAGATCATAAATTTCTATAAATCTTTTTCTCCATCAATTGACCAGGTAAATAGAATTCGTTAATTAAGCTATCAGCGATATATTATCTTAACACAGGCTTTAGGCACGTATCGGGGTGGACTAATTATTGTACCGTGGGAACAAGGCTGTTTGGACCGCGTTACGCCGAAACGCACAATGTGGCTCGTTTACAAAATTATCGCTCCACGTAATAATTATGTACCGGCAGGTTATAGAGATTTTTTAAGGAGCGTTTATCGAGCGGCCCTCGTGAGATAATTTCATTAAGTGGCCAGGGGATGACGTGGTGGGTCGAGTCGCTTGTTTATCTCCCGGGCAAGTTGATTTTGGACGGTGTTTAATAATTGCGTAAGCCGCGCCGTCGGAATTATATCGGAGTAATTAGTATATCGTTACTGCTATGGCATAATGCAGCGTTACAATGCGGCCGAACGCGTTAATACGGGTTCAGGGTATACACGGTGGTTGGAGGATAATTCGAACCGAGCCAAATCCGATATTAGTTGACTTCGTTTAATTCGTTAATGGATCCGTCTGAATCATTGATCAACGATTTTTTGCAGCGGCGACGTTTACCTAAATTGTGTACAACCGAGCAACTAGAATAATTTAGAATTAGGAGTTGGGGGTACATAATTACACATGAAGCGTATTAAGGACATAGGGTGCTGTTGTTTTGATTTGTATGCAGCATCTGAATGTTTAATCGAATCGAAGGAACAATTATTTGGAAATTAAACATTTGGAGTATTTAAAGCTATGAATAAATATATGAATAATATGAATAGGAAGAATGAGAGAAAGAATTTCTATTCTTTCGCTATGATAGCCTCAGAAACAAAAGCGTTAAAACTATTTGTTGTGAATCCTTTAATGCTCATATTTTTCTTTGGTTTACTTATGAAAATGATGGTACAATCTTACAATAAAAATAATTTACAATGCAAATAGATGTACGATATGTTGTTTGTAAGATATATATCGATATTTTTGAGCTATAAATTTTATACTATAAGATATTATAATGCCTGAATCTATAAATATCAACGATTAAAATAATCGGTTAAATTAAATGGCGAGCATATGCGTTATGTGGTTGGAGAAATATAACGTATATAAATATTTAACAAACTTGTGGTCACCTGCGACCCAATTATGTTTCATGTTTAGCTTCTTGTTTCTAGAACAACTTGAGAATAATTGAATGTTTCAATTTTGACTTTTAGTTCATGCTATTATATCCCATAAATTAAATCGTAATTTAATGGGATTGCAGATTAATGCAACTTGATATAACTTGATGCAAATTGGCCTCTAATTTAATCTGTAAAGCTGTCCCGTTGTGTCATTCCGTTTTTGCTGATTAATATTCGATATTTGGGACATCGATGAACAAAATATCAATTAATTTCATTGATCTAATGCCTAGCTAATGTTACGATAGAGTAACGTGCAGAGGTAAGAAAATATTTTTGAAATAAGTACAGAGGTTTTGTAATCAGTTCGAGTGATAAGTTTAGACAATTGTAAATTTTTAAATATATGCAAAAACTTATTTCAAACGTGAACTATTTTCTTAGAGGTCATTATTATACTTAATAAGATCGTACTGTTTAACAAGAAGAACGTCATAATTCAAAAACTATGGAACCCTTTCATTAATAGGAAGCAATAAACATATACAGTGAAGAGTCAATGTCTGTTATTTAAATTGTGAAAAAGTAAAAAATTATTTTGTTACTAAATGATCGAACTATCAATAATCTTCTACTACAAACTTTTTATGCTTTCAGAAATCTTCTTCTAGCAAACCGACGATATGTATCTACTTTATACGATTTCTATATCTAACAATTATGCACACTGTACTTTACTTTAATTTTACTTAACTTTACTTAACTTTAAAAATCCATTTCTTTTCGACACAATCTAATTTCAACACACAGTTTTCGATCGATTCACGAGCATTCAGTCTCGCGATTAGGCACCCATTACCGAATCGACGCCGTCATCAAACGTTACGTCATCGTGTACACTAACACCAACGCCGGCATTACACAGGCATTACACAGGCATTCTATCAAAAACCACGCTCGTGATTCCATCAAATTATCAGCCGTTTTATCAATTCCCCTCGCTTTATTCGTCCACCAAGATTCATCTAAAAAGGTAGAGAAACAGCAAAAATAAAGTGCATGATCATTTTATCGGAAAAGCAATCACGAAACGATTTTGTTTGAACGCGTTTGTCTTTTGTTGCTCCCAACATGTTGCACGTGACAAGTACAGTACGAAGCCGATACAGGAACGTGTATTGACAGCCGTTGACTCGCTGTTTTCCAAAATTAGACCGTTCAAAGGCGGATGGACAGATGAACGGCGGAAGTTGGCGCGAAGTTCGATGCGAGTTCGCGTCGGTTGAGATTGACGAAGTGTGCGGTGTGATTGGGATCTCGAACTTACGAGTTGTTGAGTTATTTCGAATTCAGTTGTGAGTTTTGATCAACGTTAGAAAGCCAGCGACTGTCAACGAACGTTCTCAACCATAAATGATCGTTGTAGCCTTTGTAGTCAGTGTGTCCTTGTTGTCGGCGCATGTTGTGGGAGTGTTACTTGGTTTGTGAAGTTCTCATAGCATATTGGGTGTAATCAAATCCATGATTATCGATTGATGGTGACAAGATGATTCGAAGATTATATATGTAAAATTATATATATAATTAAAAGAAGTTTTGGTTTATTATTAAAAGAACTCTCAGTAATAATTAGTTTAAGAACTAGTCTATTGAATAATGAAGTAGAAATTTTAGGGAATAACTTTGAATTATCTTAAATTTTCAGAAGATTGCATAATTGGGCTAAAATAAATGGAACAGTAGTATGATGTTAGTAAAAGAAATAGGACTCTACGTAAAATACATTTTGAATTGTGTAACATAATTTATAATAATAAAATCTAAAGTGTGAATTTAGTCAATTTAGCTCTATAGAATATATTTCTACGATAGAGATCTCACTACATTATATACTTTTTAATATCCCATACCTATAATATCGATCGCATATTAAACTATTCAAATTGACCGAAATGAAAAACTTGGCAATGTCAGACATACGCAACTGAAAAGTTAACGCATAACTTGGACTGCTATGTTAAGTGAATGATTATTACTAAAGGTAGTTCTAATAAATATTAATGCATTGTTATTGCATAATAATAAACGCAGTATGAAACTAGCGGTATCTCGAAAGTTGTGGCATAACACGCATAATATATTCATTAAAATTGCGTTTATCAAATTTCGCGAATTGCGGTACGTGCATCAGTATACTGAGAGATAGCCATAAAATCATATTTTGTTGAAAATCGCAATTTAAACCAAAATATTTTCTAACTACGTAGGTTGTTCTGGCAATCAAAAAATCCCTCTATTTCAAATTATATTGCTAATCACTATCTCTGTACTCTGAAACAAAATCGAAACATTTTACCCTCAATTTCTATCGTTGGCTCATGTATTTGTAGCAGTTTGGATTCAACTTAGTAGGTTAGCTTACCCAGTTTCGAGATATTTTAATTTAATGTATGTCCTATATCTTATAAGGTAAATACCATTGATAGTTCTTATTACGCAAACAAAGAAACACAAAAACAGAAGACAAGTGAAAATATATTTTATGAAAAAGTATTTTATAGTCGAGTAACTTAATTTAAGCTGTTATGGGAGACCCATGATCCGAGGATACTAATTGAGGGTTAACATCACAGATCACAATCGTTGCGTGGTAATCAACTTTATCGTCATTTACAATTATTAGAGTTCTCTTCCACAATTGAGCTAACAACTATTATTAGTGAAATTTTAATAGCCACAGGTTGCGAGTTAATAGCGTTATTAAATTCTCTTGCATAAGGATAATGAGTTTAACAATGAGGCGATTAAAACCCTAAAAGTGAATTTTACAAATTATAAGCCAGCTTATTGTAAGTTAATTTATAACAAATAGATAGTACGTACTTTCACGCTGTCATGTATAATAAATTTTTCAACAGTTTCGTCAAGTATAATGTTTAACAATTATAATTGGAAATACATAATATCCGAATCTCTCTCGAACTAAACTATACAAGAGCTAACGTTTCCTATTTCGATTTTTTCTTACATCTAAAATCAGAATTAAGTTTCTCTTTTATTCACGCACTAATTCGAATCATCCTATCATCCTACACCGATCCTTATAAAAAAGACATTGAAGAACAACAATGAAGAATGAAAAATGAAAATAAAAAACCGGTACCATTCGTATCTTTTCTTATATCTAAAATCACAATTGCATTTTCCCTCTAATAACGTATCTATTGGGATCATTTTATCGTCGTTCGTTGATGCTTCTCAGGGAAACCAGCAATAAAGAACTAAAAACAAAAAGCCAGTATCACGCATATATTCGCGAAAACGCGAAGTTACACGCTACCAGGGATGAAACGAGAAACGAGATCGATAATCGCGTGTAACGCGCGCACAGCTCGGTGAACGGTATCATTGAAAACGTGAAAAAAAAAAAAGGTTTATGACTGATAGGACGGTTTTATTTGGAGAGTGTTTCGAAATTTGACGGCTGAATGGAAGGTATAGCGGGCGCGAGGAGATATTCCATTCCTAAATGCAACGACACTCGAGTTATCCCGGCTGTTTGCTACGTCGTGTCGCATTCGATGGGAAAAAACGTGAAAAACACGAAATCATTCCCGTGTGCATCACGGGAATGGTTACAAGATGTTTCCGCCGCGATTCGGTGTTATATTCGCCCGTTTTCGGTATGCGCCAGGGGAACTGGTTAAAATTTCACGGAATATTCACGTGTAATTTAATTCATCGTACTGTCAAAGTTATAACAGGAATATGTGCACGTTTACGAGAGTATCATGGATTGATATTGAAATCGATACGAAATATACCCGAAATTATCGCTAGAGAACCTAGTGTCTCGGATTAACTGACTTTGGTTAAGCGTTTCGTGAATAATTGGTCTTGAATCAAGGTACGTTGTAATTTAATCATAAAATCTCGGACAAATCGAACAACAATGACTTTGTTATTTGTAGCTACGTAATACATAGCAGAATACTACAACATGACTAATTTAATTTTCCAAAGCCAATATGCATTGCAATAATTTGATTCTATGGAATTGTTATACGTGCGTATAATAGAATACTATGACGCGATTAATTTAATTTTTGAACAATAATTCTTTAACTTTAAATAAATTCTTTTTCCTGAAATCTTTTAATTTCTGAATTATAGAAAAGATTAAAACGATTCCTATGAATCGATAAGAAGACTTTCAGCGTCGAGATAAACTATTATTTAATAAACAATTTTTACGCAAAATTTGCTAAATTCAATGAGAAGATAGTAAGTGCCGCTTCCAATCATTAACTGATCACTGATTTGAACATTTTGCTGACATTCGAATATTGTTATTACAAATCGACCAAAGTGTTCTACATTCTGGATATTTGTGAATTGTAGTGTACGTTGAAATGTTTTAGAAATTATTTTCAAACCGCGTTTACGCGAAAGGGCGAACAACCTTGAACTTTGACGCAGCTTCGTCGTTAATTCAATTCGATAAAGTTGAAGCGGTCGGTTGAACCAGGATTTTTGAAGCGTTCAATACTAATTTCAGCGCGTATAACCGGTGCAATATGCTTGGCAAAAAGTCGTCTGGCCATTTATCCAGGAAACTTTCTGTAACGTTTGTTCTCGAGAGAACTCGGTTAAACGTTTATTTTTGATTTCCGTTATGAAACGGATATTAAAGTAGCGGGGCGGTTTCCATATAAAACGCGTGCACAGCCAGAATTTATCCCCGAGAGCTGTCATCATTGTAAAGTATAACGTTGTTTATTATCGTCTGGCTTCGAATAAATTCGTCGAAGTTGCATTTTAAGCTTCGACTATGCTATTTCGTGTGCCATTATGAAGTCCTGAAGAGAAAGGTTCTTTGATAAAATGAAGTGGAATAGAATGAAAACGTTATTCGACGTTCTAACACAGACATAAATATTTGGAAAATTTACTATCATCTTTAGGGTTTAATAAATAATACAAATAAACAAGTATATGATTAATAAGAATTGAAAATCGAAACCTTCGCAAGTTAAGATTTCAATCTCACAATTTTAATATCAAATTCAACATTTTATAACAACGTATATGCCAAAGACTTCTTTTATGTATGAGAAGAATACATTGAAAGCTACATATAATTGTCTTCTTGTAAAAATTCATGAAAAATCTGCAATCCTTCAACGAAATAAAACTACCTAGATAAACAAGAGAATCTGCAATCCTTTGACGAAATAAAATTACTTAAACAAACGAGAAAACCATTATTATATAGGTTCTTATACCATAACAAATTTCAACGCTGTTAAAACCAGATAGCTGTACTTTGCAAAAGAATTGTAGATTTTAATAAATTTTTAATCGGTGGAAAAACACGTATGCGCATTAATAAGAAACCTTCACATATTTAGAAATTTTTGTCATATACATAACTACAAAATGTTCGGTATTAAAGTTACGAGATTCAAAAGATTTCAACAGCATTATACCTTACGTGGAAAATCCCAGCGAGCCACGACGAATCGGAACGCAGTAAGAATGAAACGTAAAATCGCAATACGTGACAGCCGAAAAGGCAGCCAGCCGGAAGTCGGCCGTCGGTTTCTTCGGCTACTCCCCAAGGTGTAATGGACGATCGTTAAAAACGGAGTCGGGCGTTAATGCCGTTTTAAGGGAAAACTGCGTGGCTGCAAGTGCTTAATTCTCTGCTAGCCTAGTCTGTCGGAACCGTGGTCGGTTTTTCGGGGCGCGCGAACGCCTTCCCTCTTCTTTATAGCGACTCGTGAACTTAGGCGAGGGAAACTTAATCCTCCTCTTGTGTCCTTGCCCTACTCTTTTCCATCTTTCGCACATTGCCCGCGTCAGTGACCTTTTTCCCACCTAACCGCCGATTCCCTTTCGTTTAATTTCATCCATCACGTTACGGAATTTCGAACGATTCTATAATCTTGCACGTTCTTCTTTCACCGTATATCATTTTTGTGCCTTTTAAATATCTTTGTCATGTTATTGGCTGGATAAATGGTGTTTCGACTTTGACTTGAGATCTTGACTTCGAAGCTAAGAACTTGGTAATCATTAATATTAACGAAAATGATAACTCTAGTCAATTCGTTAAACCATTGGGCCTGATCTTCGTAGATCCCGACTAATCTGTCACCATCGTAAAATTAAAAAATAATAGAAAAATTGTCTTTATTTGTCCAAAAACAATTGCTCTCGTTTCACAAAATATTTTTTCTATCTCATTGCAAAATCCTATCGACGAAATTCTTCTCTCAAAGAATCTCAAAAGAAGGAAATAATACAAAATACCCGTTTCGTATCTTAGAAATTCAAGCGCTCATTCGTAAACATACAAACATCGAAGAACGCTATGCGGAAAAAGTTATTCGATCACTCGATTATTGCACAAGAAAGAACTTGAAAATTTTTTCCAGAAGGAAGATCGAGACCCATCGGATCGAATGGTGATAAACGATCGAAATGTGATAGGAAATGTTTCGTAATTAATATTCCTTTACGGAAGACGCGAAAGTGTCCATTAATAGATTTTGGAGTAAAAGGTAACTCGAGGAACGAATTTATTGCATAGAACACCTGCCGTTTGATTATTCGCCATCGAAGTCGAATGCACGAGGCTGGGATTTTCAACGCCGTGTCGGCCGTATGGACATGTCCGATCACGAACTGGTTTCTGTGTCCTGAATAACCCGAGAGAATATCGCTCCCATTACGCTGCTAGTTCGTGAGATCTGCACGTGACGTTTTCGTGTATTTCCACGCGATTTATCAGCTGGTACTTTAAACTGTTATGTAAAAAAGGAGGAAAAAAGAGAAAAGCAGGAAAGAATCCAGGAAAAGACGTTTCTATCCAATTGCTTCTCTTTAGTTTTTGTAGAGTGAATAAATAAATCTTACGTTAAAAAAATGAAGATACCAAAGTATGGGGATTAACACGTTTTGTGTTTTAAAGAATAGCGGATGTTAGAATATCCAAGTAGAGGAGATTTTTTAATCTTTTTCTTCTCTGAATAAATATTTTTACCTTGATGTAAATAACATCTTTCATTGGGATCTTTTAATCTGTCATAAGCATTCACGGATACAAATGTGTACCTTTTAACACTCGGTAAAGTATGGGTCAGATAGAATAAGCAATTTTCGTTGCGGATCACATTCGCTGAAAACGCTCTATCAAGGCTTAGGTGGAAGGGTATTAGGAACAAATGGAAATGCAGGTTCTCGCGCGGAAATCGACAGAGTGGCACGAGAAACATCATCGCTCTCTCAATCTTTGGCCGTGTAACGGCACTTTGTTCAAAAACACGTCACAGGGAGTCCCCGTTTGAGTTAACACGGAGACCTAAATTCCCTCTGTGCGTCCAAAAGAGCGTGGCTTTTTTCGCGAAAGCCCCGGCGAAATCGTCGTGTTTTCGTCACAGAGAAACGTTTTGCTTCCTGACGCGTGTTCCGGCCGCGAAACCTCTTCTATGCAACGCTGTACGATCGAGCTTTCTGGATCGCTGTTGGTTGCTCGCCTTTGGATTTTCACCCCCGCGGGTGCACGGAATCTATGCACGCCTGCGGTGAAGGAAATAGCGCGAGGAAAGAGGCAGGTGTATGAAACCGTTTCTTGAAAAATAAAGTAGGAGTCGAAGCTCCCTTCCGGCTGTTTTCTAACGACCCTTCGACTTAGGTGGAGCAAGGTAATTTAATGATTCAAGCTCCGTTCCGGTTGCTGGGCTTCTCCCCCTTAGCCTGCAACGCGCTGATTTCTTGTTCACCTGCATGCACCCTGCGCTCTCGACCCGGGGATCTAATTTCGGATATTTTCTTCCATCAGCTGCGCTGAATTACGACTCGTTATCCGAACAGAAGCTCGCCGTGCTCCCAAGTTTCTCATTCACTGTTCATCGTCAGCTAAGTGGGGATGATTCATAAGGCTGAAATTGATAAGAGGATCAAGGATGGAATGCTCTCGAGGATTGTTTGCCGGGATGTGGGATTCATTTGAAGTGGTTGCTTTGATCGCGAGCGTCTTGTGTGTTTGTTCGGTGGCTTGCGACACGTGATACGTGGATGGGAAGAATGGAGAATTTGAGATGTACTTTGAATTTTCTGTTGCAATTAGAAGCGAAAAGAGAGTTTGACTGCGTATCTCGTTATAGGAATATGTATGGTAGTGGTATAATATTATACGATGATGGTTTTGATGGGAAGCAATTTTTAAATTCAGTAGCCTGTCAGTCGATCTGATAAAAAGCGTAATTTTACTTAGTTTAGAAATTAGTTATACATTTTTATCGCCCTCTTGTATATTTCAATACTAGATTTTTCTTATAAAATTTCGTAAATTTATCGTCTATCCTTAGTAGGACTATATTCTTGAATATCTCTTATATTTTGAACGTTAGAATATATTTTAGTTATATTACTGTAAGTATGCGAGTTTATCATTTAACTTCTTTAATCTTTCTCAAAATTTATTTCCTCACTCGTTCCCCACAGTTATTTTAGCCACTGATTGTTTTTAATAATACAGAAAGTTCGTGGATACGTTCAGATTATCGTTTGTAATGGTGTACAGAGTTCGATAAATGACAGAAACCGAGCAGTCGATTAATGTGTAGAGAGTATGTGGCTATTCGCCTTCGTGGACGATCATAAATCCCATAATGGAACGATGTGGAAACATCGTCGAGTGTGCCAATGCATCACACGGATTTACTTTTACGCGGCTGGCCAAGGGAAAGGTAAGGAACCAATTAAAGTGGAAATCGCGTAATAAAATGCAAACGACGAGTGGGCAGGAACAATTAAAGGGGATGAAACGCGCGATAAAAAGGCAAGTCTGGCGGACGCTTCGGCCATTCTGATTTAATGGTCATCGAGAGGCTGAAAAGGTGACCTAATTTATTTCATTTATTTTGAGCCTCCGTGCATGAGAACGCTAAACAAATATTACATAATATCGATTATGCAGAGTGCCAAAAGTAGTTCTATATTCCAATTTTAACGCGATCGATAGTATTCATTTGAGAATTCTGGATTTTCTCTTGTCAATGATTCTTCGAGTTCTTAGTAGATCCAAGTTAAAAATACATTGAACGAAGGTGTACAAGTTAAGGAGAAACATATCAAATAAATATGAAAATACAATTAATATTATGTATGGAAATTTATTCTATATATACTTACATGTATTTTCTACACTTTCTTTCAATGTATTTTAAATTTATTAAAATAATTACTAATAAAATTGAAGACAAGAAAAATACGATCCATCGATGCTGCCACCTACATTAATAACGTGGAAATTGTTTCTTGCTTATCTTTGTCGATAAGATATGGGAAAAGGAAGAAGATGTACGATATAAATAAATACAGAAACACTTATATCATCATTCTTGCCAAAACAAATCTTTCGATTTCAAGAAGTTTGGCTGTACGAAACATCACGCTTGAAAGCATGTCACAATTATACACATCTCTGAAAAGTAAAGAACTAATATAATATTTGAATATAATTGTTACGCCCAGTTAGGCTACCTATAGGCCGCGTTTCTAACCGTCTCTTTTGGCACTACAGTGTCGCAGACGGATCGTCTTACACGACCTGCGAAATATATACGATATATCGATAAGCGCATAGTTGTCGTCAAACGGCGAGTTCTAGAACCTTCGATTCTTCTTTGGTCCGTTATTTTGCCAACACAAAAATGTGGCATACGTGTGCATAGGCAAAAACGGTTACGAGACTCGATCGTGGCGGGGATGGTCTCCAAGAGAAGACAAAGGAAAAAATCGAAGGGCAATCAGTCTCATACGAGGAGTCAAATTGAATGCATCGAGAGGTTCAGAGGAACAACATTAAGGTCGCTTAGTCAAACGAAAACGTCGAGAAATACAATAGAGTCGAGTCGAATTATAATAGCAAACCAGTTGTATCATTGCTAAATTATTTGTAACGTGTTGATGATAATTTTGAATATTGTTAAAAAATAGAAGTTCATATTAACCCAGTTAATTCAGTGTTACAATCGTTTCAACTACCTCTGTTATCCTAATCGAAACAGGGGAACGACTGGTTCGTGGCGTCGATTATCAAAATCGTAACGAGAATTTGAGACTCTCGTTGTCGCGTTTACTCGCGACCGCGTCTCTCCGCGAACGGTCGTAACAACGAGGAGACTCGCTAGGCCAGGGGAAAGGGGTAAGTGGAAGTTGTTTCGCAAAATCCTAAAAGAAGAACATATAACAATTTATAACAGTCGTTAAAAAACCGATACCATGAATAATTAAATAATCCAAAATTCCACTTCTACCACGCTATTCTTCCAACCCGGAAAACAGCAAGTTTCTTCGTCGCATCGTCGCGTTTCAAACTGCAATTAATTATCAGCCAGCGACCGAGGAAGAATTAGATGGAGAATATTTCTTCGATGGCGCGTCGTGTCGAGTAGTTTTCTCGGTACAAAAAAAGGGAGTGTGGGAGAAACGACGCGAGTAGACGATGTGAGCGCGTCAAAGGCGAACAGTTTTTTTTCGGCGAGATTTCACCGACTTTTTCCATCGTTGAGAGAAACTTTCGGAAAATTAATGGCGCGATGTACCGCGACGATGAGAGAGCGCCGATCTCTCGTTGGAAATCCGGAAGAAATCTCGAAAAGTGGCGATCCACGAAAGTTCGGGGTCAGGTGGTTCCATTCCCCTGGCTTCGACCAATCTGGAAACTTTCGACTCGACCAGCTTTCAACGATTATTCTAATGAAAATGATGGCACGCGGCGCACGTTTTATTTCCAAGCGAGCGTTTAAATAGTTGGGAAACGTATGGTGGTGATGGTTCGTATTAATGTAGCGAAAAAATTCGACGGTTTTCGGGCGTTCGCGGACTCTCTTTTATCACGATTTGATTTCATCGTATTTCTTGCTTTTTTTCGGCTCGAGGATAATCCGAAAACCATCCGTATATTGAATTAAAGCATTTTTTTTTCTGTCGGTAGAGTCGGGAATGGAATGATACTGGTTCGTTGTGGAAATTTTAATTATCGCCCTCCCCCTTTCGTATGGCTCGCGGTAATCCCGTTTGAGGGTAATTCGGAAAGTTTAATTCGGCGCAAAAATTGTTTTCCACGTGAAAATCTATCAAAAAATATTATCTGTGATGTTACATCGCAGTAAAATGTGAAAATTATATAAACAGATATTATTATGTATTTAACAATGACTGGTAAAGCAAAACTTCTTGCGAGAGAAATGCACGGCTCGTATATTACGAATCGTCCTTTTCGAAAAAATTCCGCGATTATTAATTTAAGAAGATGAATTTTTTAGAATTTAATTAGTTTCGTATAAAATATACGAGTGAAACTATGCTTCTTTCCCTTCGTTATAGTGTTTTTATAAGTTAATTTCTTTAATATCAATCTTCGCAATTTTCGTCCTTTTGTCGTTTGTAATCATGATGTTAAGCGAGACAAAAGATCGTAAAGTGTAAACGCGTCGTGTTTAACTCTAACGCAATCTGCACGCATCACCGGCTCATTGTACAAACGTACGAAATGCACGTACGCCGAGTATGGCGGCAATAAAGGAGCAACGATCGTCGCCGTAGAGAGCAAGCTACACGTTTTAAAGTATACGAGCCTGTTTTATCTGTCGCTCTAATAAGCCTATCAGACTTTACATCCTTGACTATCTGGAAATTATTTCACGGGGACGAGCTGAGTGGACGACGCGCAACCGGAAACGACAATCCGGAAACGGAAACTTTTACGCCGGTGTCGTGACTTAACCTCGTAATCTTGGTCCCGTGAAAATGGACGACTTTCGAGCTCCTTCGCGGAAAATGAACAATTTTGTCCCCGTGGTCACGTTCGTCGCCACCTTCTCCCCCTTCTTTTTTCTTCCCGACAAATTGCGAAATTTTTCCAGTCGCAACTAGCTCGAGTTCGTGCAATTAAATTGTAATTTTTGCAAATAAATTTCTCCCTTTATTATTTTTATGCGAGTTGTGTCTTTATTTTGAAGGTTTTATTTTGTCTGTTCGCTGCAATCGTAAGCAGAGGAGTTCCTTGTCTTTTCTTTATAAAATGTTACGATGGATTCAAAGGTACATGATAAAGGGGATGGTGCACGGAGTTCATGATGCTCGTACTTTTTCTTTTTCGTTTTCCCTGTGCTGTACTTGAAAACGTTGATTTACGACGATAAAGAGCAGATACGTAGGCGCGGTCTTAACACTCCAATCGATTTATGGCGATAATGATGTACGACCTCGAGCGCTAAAAGTAAGTCTCAGTCAGTCTCTGGCAAAAGGAGTCTTGCTAAACTCGCTGGCTTGGAAGGAAAATCGATTTCCTTTTTAATTATATATAATTACTGGTAGCAAACAAAAACAGGCCTCTGATTGACCAAACTGTTAAATCATTGTATAATTAAGTGCTTGTTAATAACTTCTGAGTAGATCCCTATAATGCAATTTTAAAACTCAATAAATTTTACACACAATTTAATAAGGAAATATTTTCTCGAAATATGATGAATGTAATTTCCATTAATTGAAGATCTCATAATGAAAAGGATTCTTATCCATGATTGCCCTTTTCCAGGAAAGAGAATGAGTAATCTAATGCTTTTAATTCTTGTTCTATACACTTCGATATTTTGTAACGAAATCTTCGTCGTTCTAAACAATTGCTATAAACGTGTCTGAACCTACTTGTTTCACGGAACAATTGTATTTAATTAAATCACAAAGTGATGGAATCACGAGGGTTATGTTTTTAATGCCACTTAATTTTCATTCGACGGTAAATCAGAAATTAAATCATTTTTCATTATATCCGTTCCACCACATGGTGTAAGTCTAGATTTAACTATTAAAATTTGTTATCCGTTATCTAAAAGGTCGAAAAATTTAATAATGCTACCTTTGTTACAAGATTCTCAATTGCAAATAACAAGAATAATTGAATGAAAATTCCAAAATCACTGAAAGAGCAGTTAAAAACATTGTTACGAGCTTCGACATTTTCTCTACAGCAGAAATCAATTAAATTCATTTGAAATTATACTTTTATAATATCAAATTCCTTGCTCTCTTCCTACAGTGAAGATTAATTAATTTATTGGAAACTATGCTTTTATAACATCATAAATGTTTCACAGTCATCGCGTTAGCATGAAGCTTGTGATTTTAGCTCTTTCTAACTTATCAAACAGAAATGAAAATAAAAGAAAACAGGAATGGAAAACCAGTCACGTTACTCTTTCGACGTAACGAGAGGTTAGTTCTACCTTAACTCGATTCAGCCAAGAGAATTTCCGCTGCTACCGAATCTCCGCTACTCATCAACGTCGACCGAACGTCCACAGCATTTATTTAACGGTTAAGTAAATTTTAATTAATCGTTAATTAATCCTGCCGCGGACGAATCCTCCTAACGGTGGCCATTTCATAAATAAATCCTGCCTCACAAATAATCAGTTTTTATCAAGCGCCTCTCTCGCTGAGTAAATATATCTTTCGTTTTGGGGGGCCGGTATTAAAACTGCAGCAACGTCAGCATAAACTGGAAGGAAAGACAAAGAGAGCCAGTGGAGGAGAGAAAGGGGAGGAAAAAGAAAACCAAACGCAGCGCTAGAACATTCGATAGAGGATACGATCCGTGATTTCTCGGTTATCTGAAATCGACCTTTTTGAAAAGCCTTCAACATTCTTTAGTGGCTGTTTTTTCGCGATTTTATTCGTTTCATGGCTTGTAAATTTGGATTTTGGAGCAGTGTACTTTAGAAGAAAAAAAGGTTTAAGGGAAAATGATACTGGCTGAAACAGATAAAGGAATGAATTTTTATAAATAACTTCTATACAATATAGAAGGTATTTACGTAGGTTGATAGGTAATTTAATAAATATAAGTTGAAATTTTATAGCAGATTTTATATTTATAAATTTTGATGGATTTTGTGTAAAGATAACTAGTAGAATAACTGTGTATACTGTCGAATGTTACATATCTGTGGTATGTAATATGAAAACCATATTATCTCATTGATCATCCCATAAATGGAAAGGATCTATAAAAAAGTGACGATATTACAGACAGTGCTTTTTCATTTCCCTCGAAATTCACTATTATCCATTCAATTTTCTTGCGATAGATTAACTTATGAAATTAAGTAATTTGTTTCTTAAGAATCAAGAACGTTAATTTCGATCTCGCATAACGAAATCGAGAAACTTGGAGAAATGGAATTAATCACTTTGGCTTCCTGGAGATTAATGTATCGTCTCTAACATAAATAACATAGATAGCTATACAATCTCAAAAGTTAGAAACGTTTCGCTCGATCGTATTACGTGGAATCTAACTCATATAAAATTGGAAAGAGCTAGATCATCGTCGAATGAACGTAAAAGATTTGCCAAGAAGGGGACGACGTATCGAAAAGAAGAAAGTAAATGTAAAGTTCTTCTTTCTACGTTGTAAGAAGAAGTAAACCCTTCCTTAAAACGGAAAACAGAGAAACGAAGGAGAGTAACGATGGAAGACGGTCGAAACAACCATGCTGCGACCAGCTAGGAGACTGTCGGGTCAAATTAATTGTAAACAATCAAGGGAAACTGCAGAAGCTCGTAAGATGCAGGCTGCACAGCTGCACGTACATCAGCCGCTAACAACTCGTCGTAAATCGCCGATTGCCATCGTCACGAAGCTCTATCGACGTGCTGCCTTTCTCTCTCTCTCTCTCTCTCTCTCTCTCTCTCTCTCTCTTTCTATTTCTTCTATACCCGTATATCTATATTTTTATTATGATGGATTACAAAAATCAAAATGATGTGATTACATTTTTTAACGGTGAAAAAGGTTTGCGTCTAACTGCTTGTAATTCAAGCGTCCAAAACATATAATAGTTTCTATCAAAGCAATTTTTGAGGTTCTACAAGAGTTCCTCTTGGAACAAAAAAGCAGTTTAAAATAAATAGATTTTACTACAATTTTTCATCCTTAATATTTTTATTTCTTGCGACATTTAAACTATTTATTACATTGCCAATTATAATAACTTTTTCTTTATATTTTGATATTATAGACTTGTTGGTATTCTATAAAACGATGTTTGTAACATAATAAGCAAATCAAGAATTCTTGTGAAATAACAGATTTTATTAATTTATTTCTAAATCCTTGCTCATATATATTGAAATACAGCGAGAGAAACATAATTTTTTGAAAGCAAGAGCTAAGTTACCAAAGTCACAAAGATTCATAAAAGTCAAACTAGGTTAATCTTTAATGTGAGACTTACGTTTCAAAGTAGCCTCGTCGTAGTGTTAACAGAGAAAAGCTCTGCCTTTTGTACATCTGAACGATGTTCGAAGGGAAGTTTCTAGTTTTTCATGGATGCTAAAGGGAAACTGTCCACCTGAGCTCTTTTATTTGCGAGGAAAAACGTTTTTATTGGATCTTGCTAGAACAACATTTCACCGTCCCTTTTGCGTGGATGGAGAAAAGTTCGGTTTTTGTTACATGTTCCATGCAATCCAGTTTCCTTTTGTTTTTCAGGCTTGTTAATGTAATGTGGCGAGTTTTTACGGTTGACTTTTTAGAAGAAACCTTTCGCCCTAGTCTTTTGTTCTTAATGTCGGGAAAATGATTTGGCTTCGCTACTGTTTCGCAGTGGAAAACTTTACTTTCGCTTCCTGTTGCTCGAATGAAGCTCTGTTATCTAATGAGAGACCAACTAAGATTTCAAACTTTTCTTCCTCGTATATATTTATAGAAAAACAGATTTCATGATATCTTTTCTTGATAGAGATATCTTTGCTTCATATTATAGAAAAAATTATTTCCGATTTTTCTTAAAAATTTTTGATTCTATTGCTTTTCATCAAGAGATTTTTTACTACCGTAGTAAAGTTCTATTCTCACGCCTCTAATGTCTAAAAGAATGTCTATATTTTTTATATTCACAAGGAAACTGCAACCTTTTTACAAATCTCTCAAGAAACAATTCCTTTCTCCTTTCTCAAAAACCATTATTTTCACCTTCTACTCTCACGGAAAAAGTATACTAAATCTTGTATAACATTCTGTTAACAGATTCCCACAGAAAAGCTCTATCTTTACTCTTGATTTTCGCTTAAAAAATTGGATCTTAGTCTTCACTTGTTTCCCGCTAAGGAATTTCTTCGCGTTAAATTGAAACTACTTCCTCCTCGTAAAAATATTTCGTTTTAGAAAGAAATATCTCCTGTTTCTCTTCTCCTTTCTGTTATACGATGCTTGTGCACTGGCGTACACGTACCTGTAAGTCCATGAATTCAAAAGGGGAAATCACTAGGGATAATCGCGAGCTTCCGGAATGCTGCGTTTCGCGCGGAATTGCGCGCGTAAACCGAGCCTTGTAAACCGAGTTGCGTCGCTTTCTCGTGTGTCGCGCGAAACGCAATCGAGGATTTCAGACGAGAATATTTCTTTCGCGTCTGTTCTCAGATTATTAATTTTTCTCCAGCTCCTTCTTAAATTTAATTTGTCCACTCCTATAGAAATCGTGGCGTATCTAACAGATACGTGGAAGACGTTTCTATATATTTTTAAGGATTTATTCTATTATTTGTTGTAGAACATTTCTTTCTCGGTGATCTTTTTTAAATAGGTTTTAATGTCGTATCAATCGCATGTAC
The DNA here is from genome assembly GCA_014737475.1 of Bombus confusus. Lineage (NCBI taxonomy): Eukaryota > Metazoa > Arthropoda > Insecta > Hymenoptera > Apidae > Bombus > Bombus confusus. The sequence goes on along the minus strand of JACXIV010000056.1, from coordinate 589,535 downwards.
GTATTTATTAGTGATAATTGTATTTTGTTATCGATATCGATATATAATGTCGTTATATTTGCATATAATGTGTTGTAATTTATGTAATTAATATGTTATAATTTATATTTGATAGTTTAACTATATGTAATGTGAAATATTTTAAGATAGTCGTTTCGGTCGAAGTTCCGGAAACGACACTTTAAAAATTAAATGGAAAGAAATTAAGTAAAAGCAAGCGGTTTGCAGGAGAATACGAGATATCGGAGTATTTGGAACCGTATACGATCACGGAATATGATGGTATCATACTTTGACGTATCGTAGTGTCATACTCGTATCGAATTTAAAAAATAAACGTTTTTTATAAACGAGAACGTATTCCGTGAATTTTTTATCTCTACAGGAGAAAGGAGACAATTATCAACAAACATGCCACTAGATAAAATTTATAAATAATAGAAAGCTACATTCGTTACGATGAATGAAAACATTTAATTGAATATTGCGCTCATAAATAACAAAAAGAGCGGTTCACTTTCGTGTTTTTTCATATCGATGTTTAAAAGTAATTAACAACGTGCCCCTCTCGCAAATACCAATCCGAAAAAGTAGCAAGTCCCACGTGTTGATCACATCCTCTGTCAATCCAACACATCCTCTCGATTCCCTCGATCAACCCCAATTCTTTCAATAATTCCATGAAAACACGCAGTTGTCCCGTGTCCCTCGCAATCACTCTCCAAAAACAGTCTTTCGATCGTTCATCGATGAAATCTCCGGATCGTACACATCCCTCTGTTCACACACCAGTTTCGCTTTGAAACGAGTGGGGAAAAAGATAGCAAAGGTCGAAGAAGGAAGGAAACAACGAGGCGTGGAGGAGAAAAATAGCGCGTGAAGACGTGTGCGTTCGCGCGAACACTACTTTTAGGATCGTCGAGTGCCTTTGGGAAATTGGTTCCGCGCCTCTTCGGTCCGTCTTCTAACTTTTATTCTCTCCCAGGGACCGGCGACAAGAAAATAGCGCAAACTGAGAGCCCTCTAGTCTTTCTTATCCCGGTTCTGCCTCTTCTATCTTCTCGTCTGTCACACACTAACCCTCTCTCCTTTTTTCACCCTATCTGTCTCTCTCATTCTCTTCATCGGTTTGCTAGCTTGTTTCCTTTTTCCGTTCGACCAATGATCCAACCTTGGGGTTAGGTCACAGTAAGGCCGTTCTAACCCCCTTTGAGCTTCCGCGATGCTCAGCTCGTTGACCTTTCGCCTTCTCATCGACGGATCTCGCGTAAATCCTTGGCAACTCGTGGTTAGCTCTCGGTCCACTCGACAAGATTTCATCGATTCGATCGCGGCGAGTAAGTGTTCCTGCCTGGGCCATCCGGCCTCTTCCTCCTGGCCTTGAATCACTTTGACTCGAAACTTCTGCTTTCTGGGAAATTTCCTGATTACTGCGGAAACGCGATGCACCATCTCCTTCCCCATTCTCTTTTCCTTTTTTTCTCTTCTTTCTTTTTTCGCTTCAGAGTACTCTTCTTTTTCCTTTTTCTTTCTTCGCGTGCTTCCTGTTCCTATTCCTCTTATCCCGTGGTCGCTGCGGTTTCGGTCGTTCGTAGCCACTTTTTCATCCTCCGATCGAGTGGTTCGTCGAGTTTGCCGTTCCTCCTTGGTAATCTTCCCTGGATCGTCGTCTTTGTGCATCCGAGTTGCTGGAAGTTGCTTGCGGACCCAGGAAAATCGAATTTGACGAGGAAAAAATTTGATTGGTCCGTTTGTGTTTGGACTTTGAATGGGGAGCAATGTCGATGCTTAAATAAGGAGCTTTTATAGAGACCATATGGAAAATGTTTCTGTGAACTGATCTATTAATTGAATAGAAGCAGATTTCGATTAATTAGTCAAGCAATTTTTTTGTTTATCAATTTCATTTGCCATTTACTGTCTGTAAAAGAAGGTAAACAACGATAAATAAATGTGTATAGCTAATTGAACTATAATAGCATTCAGCTCGTATCACTAATTTAGGGACAGCATTAACTGTGCAGTTAAGTAATTAAAGCTTCGAAATAATTTTGATATTTCTCTTTGCATAAACGTTTATCAACGTAATTTGATTAGAAGTTTATATTATTTAATTTCGGAGAATTGAGTTTGGAAAGAATACTTTGTAAATTTCGCGTTTTTTCTTGCAGAGTTTCGTTTTTTTTTCACGAGAGAAAAACACTTAGGATGCCCCCTCTTTATTCATGGGTAATTTTCTTTTCCAGCAATTAAACCAGCCATCTTGAAATTGAATTCTCTCTCTCTCTCTCTCTCCCTCTCTCCCTCCTTCAGAGGCTTCGCATTACCATTAGTTTTGCTTTTAAACTCTATCTGCTGCGAATGTTTCTTTTCGTACTGCTCCAAGAAATTTTAGATAACGCAAAACATTCAATTGGGATCATGAACAGACAGATATTTCCTGTCCTTTTAAAAATTCGGATCTGAAGAAATCGGCATCAGAATTTTCCGCTTGATCTCTAAACTCTGCTCTTCATCATCTTTCTTTATTATTTTAAGAAATCACTCGATTACTCATCAGAATGAAATTTTGTGCATTTATCGATTCACGAAGCATAATTTTTGTTTAATGTGTTATAGAAATATCGTAATATCCTAATATCTTGGTAAAAATATCATAAAAATATTATTCACCTCTGTTTTTCATCGTCTCCGAAAATGATAACTTATCAGAATCCTATGCGTTTATCAATTCACGAATTATAATTATCCTTTACTGTAACATAGACATATCCTAATACTCTAAGATCCTCATAAAAAGATTCTAAAGTCCAAAAGTTTTTGCTAAATCCTTATAGGCTATTTGTCAGTCTTTTTCGTAGTCCCCAAAAATGATAACTCGTTTAAATTCTATGCATTTATCAATTCAAGAGGTATAATTTTCGTTAGACCCCAAACATCAGATATCAGCCGCATTCATCCGATTCATTAGGGCTCCAGTTTCTCGCGATTTCATCCCCGCTGGGCAGCGAGATCGATTCGCAAACCATCGGAGAAAGAGACGAGACGCGGCGATAAGGAATTTAACGGGGAGTTTAAAGTAGATTAAATTTCCCTTCCGGTTTAATCGCGTCTTCGTCTGGCCTGAAACCGGGCCAGAATAGATTTAATTTTTATGAGAAACGGGGGCCGTGAGCCGGATCTTCCTCCACCGCAGACACGCGCAGGTCTGTTTAAAATTCCCCGTCAGTTTCGTCGCTTAATTTCCTCGCCTATTTTCTTTCATCGATCGGACAGTTCCTCCGGGGGACAACATTGATACCGATAACGATAATATACAACAGCGGGCAGGCCTCCTCGTCAAGTTAAGTAGCTCGTAACTTCGCATTAACCCTGGAAAAATGTGGCTGAAACTGTATGGCGAGCCGCGTCTCGTGAGTGGGATAACTGAATTACGCGAAAGGTAGCTTAGGGTGGGTGTCAAAGGAGTGAAATTTTTAGATGGGGGAAATTTGTTTTATATTCGTGTGGGAAATGGCTATGATTTCTTACGATTGGATTAGTTGCTTTAAATTTACTTTTCAAGTGAGATGAGTTTGTTGATACTGTGAAGGGAGTGGCTTATTAAGTTCATTGTTATAATATTTTATTGTATCTATATATTTTACTGCCTTTTAATATTATAATTTTATTATAGTTTTTTCTACTTATTACAGTATGAAAAGATATTTTGTAGTTCTATTTTTATATCGAACGGTATTCCAATTTTGTATGAATGTTTTTTAATGCATAGTTGTTATTTTCATGTTTAATAGGTTCTATTTTAGTCCCAGCTATATATTTATTTTACTACTCATATAGTTTTATACATTCTGTTAGAACAAATTTGATATTTACAATAGATTTTGTATGTATCAAGTATTTTATTATTGAATTTTTCCTTGTCAGATAAAACGTAACATTTAGAGTAGATTTTTTTATCTGCAAGGAATATTTTTCACTTAAAGTCTGCATCTGTCATAAAAGTAATTGTATGTATTAAAAAGTGACTACATTTAGGAATAATCGCCATTCTGATCCACATATACGTCAATGGGTAATTTTATCGTTATCGTTATTTCGCAATAGTTCAGAGAAATTTGGAAACTTCAAGTTACAAGTGCGAACTTCTAAGTATTGCAAGTAACACAAGAACGATCGTTTTACCACCCTTCATAGAATAATTTCACTTTCACTGTTTGCCAAATTCACTCACTTTTCGGGACGAATTGGCGTCTATATAATTACATCGCCTATCTGAACATACACGTGCAAATTTACCGCCCTCTTATTGGTCCTTTGTGTGTACTGCATCACGCCATACCTTTCACAAAACTACCTATAAACTAGTACCAAACAAATCTGCCTCTGGCGTGTTCTCTATCGAGGTGGCAGTTCCTGGCCGAACAATACGTCATTCAATCATTCCTTTTCACCGGTCGAAAGCAATCGAGTTCGTCCGTTACCTCTGCAAGAGGAAAACTCGAGCTGTTTCGCCGTTCATGTTACCGAAACAAATCCAAGTAAATAACAAATGTCCATCATTTTTGGAGAGGGATGTTCGATGACCTAAAACAGCGATTCTTAACCTTCTCAAAATCATGGAACATTTTTGAGACAACGAGAAAAGTTTGCGAAACGCTAAAGTTACTGAAATCATAAAGCTAACAACAAAAATATGAACGTACTTCCTGTTAAAATTTATTTCTAAGATTGCTTTTAATTGCAAATTACATAACATAAATGAAAAGGCAAACATTGATTTAACAAGAATATTATATTTGCGTAAACTAACTAAACGAGTTCTTTTATAAAAATGGAACACTTTATTTCGCGAAACACCAGCGTTTCAAGGAACATCGATCAAGAACCACTGTTCTAAAAATACCAAACAAGTAGAAAAGGGCAAAGAGGGAGGAGGTGAGAAAAAAAATACGAGCAGATTTTTCCAGTAGAGCTGACAGCTCCCGAGTCGAGTAAATTTCTAGTAAAAATGATCGTGATGGCGTTCCACGTCGAACGTTCTACCCCTCCAGAGAAGATATATAGACGGCTCTCCGCGTGCAGCGGCGCGACTCGTGGTTTAAGGTGTCGGCCATTGTGAAGAAAGATGAAGTTTGTTATCTCTCATCAGGCCGCCTCCGGTATCCAGCAACTTCGCTCCTTTTCATCATGCCGAGTCCAGATTTTTCGTCGTTCCGTTTTTTTCTCCCGCTTCCAACGCAACTCTGGCAACTTTCACGCCATCGTCGCTCTTCTGGATTTCCTTCCTGGACGACCGGCTGAAGAACTTTTCGAAGCCGTTAGCGCGGTCTTCGCTTTCTTTGCTCGCTGCGTTGCCGGTGTCTCGAAAGCGTAAACGGCTGGAAAGACGTCTTCGCGATGTTTCCGCTTCTTCTCCGTGTACTTCCGAAAACTTTCCAGCGATGGTTAATTGGGAGCACGAGGATCGTTCGTTTGGAAATTTTGGGATGGCGGTTCGTCTATAATCTTCTAGGTCTTTGAATACCAGAGGGGGTAATTTTTAGACAGAGGTTTATACGTTTTTGAAGCGGAAATTTTTGAAGTCGTTTGGTTGGAAGGATATGCCGAGCGGATTTAAGAATTTCATGATTTGTGCAATGGTGATTTTTATTCGTTGTATTTTATTACATTTAATACTTTAATATTTAATTTTAATATAATTTTATATTATAATACTTTATTCTATCTTTGCTATTTGAGTATCTATTGAGATAAATTATAATGTTTCTTTTATATACATTCGCAGTTTGGATAAGTTCATTTACGTGAAATGATTAATGAATAAAATTGGATAACGTGCTTATTCTGGTATCTGTAAAACTTCACAGCTATTTCATTAAACAAATGGAAACAAAATATAATGAAAACGAAGAGGAAAGAGGAAAGAGGCGAAAACAGGGAGGAGAATTAATGATTTATTTTTTCCCATAGCATCATTTCCTGCGATACTTTTATGAAATGTTTCCTATATCCTTAACGAGTACCTATGTATATATCCTATCCTAAACTCCGATTGAAAGCATTAATGCTATTATTACTTTCATTTCCTACAGAAAGTTAGAGGTATTTATTTTTTATATCTGAAAGGTTCAAGAAACCTTGAGGATGCACAAGTAATTGTTTTCTAAATTATTCGTTCTGAATCTTCCGTCACTCTGTTACGCCGTAAAAGGGTTGATAGAGTGAGATACCAATGACTGCTATCCCTATAAAATTATTTTAATCATTCTCCGATATATATCCGCTTTATAAACTTCTTACTTCTGCCGTAACGAAAATATCAGGCTTCATTTCACGTAATAATCGTAGGGACCAATCTAAACTTTGAGACTTAACTTCTGGATTCAATAAAGCGATCTTCGTGTTGCGCTAATTAGCCACGTAATTAGCGAAAACAAGAAGACCCACTTGAACCGGAGGCTCCATCAGTCAAATGTAGAGAACCTTAACTCATCTACGAACACCATACACCGGTTACACCGTATTTAATTAAGTGAAAACAACGAAACCGTGTTCGTAAATATAGCGTCGTTTCTCGGGGTAGTTTGTGGCGGATAAGAGTTTATGGACATAGCACAAAGCGGTTAGTCAGACGACGACTTAAAGAACGTTGATTCACCAATATTCCGCTATCGGAACTGATCGTATCTTGCACTGGAGATTTGGAACTTGTTTTATTCAGATGTGGGATAATCGAAATGATATACCACTCGAAACGATGTAACAAAGGTGTTTGTTCGCTGGAAACCAGTATATACACAGATATACGAGTGCTCCATTGTATTCTTGGAAATAGAATTGTGTGATATAAAACATGGAAATCGTTCTTGTTGCTTTGGATACTTTGAACTCACTAATATGAAAAACCTTCGCGAAAGCTTTTTAGTTGATAGTACGTAGTTATATGTTAGATACATGCCAGTTTTAAACTGTTTAGCGTTAGAAAACTTTTATGAATAACTCTTTGCAAATAAAGTATTTCCCATTATAAAATCTATTTGGCTACGAGTATTAAGACGATTACTTGTTATTGAAAAACTTTAATAAACTTCAATTCTTTCTCTCTCTCTCTCTCTCTCTCTCGCATTTAGCATTCTATATTATAAGACACAACACAGCGAACGATATGACAGATAAGCATTCAAGCATGCAAGCATTCAACCTCATATAACTTTTATCATATGTTACTTTAATATATATATGTATATATTTCTTTACATATAGGTGACAAAAAAAAGAAATTGTTCAGCACTTTTAACGATCTCGTAGAATCTTGAATAATCCATTGTCTAAATTCTCGTTAAATATCAAGCAGAAATACCACACCACCATAAAAGTCAATTCCACTCAACCACTCGAACAATGTTCACCCAATCTTCATACAGAAAAAATAATCCCCCAAAAACACGCGAAACGATAAAACCAAAGCAATAATGAATGCACTTAAAAAAAAAAAACGACCAAAACACACGAAAAAGCAGTAAAATTCAACCCCAATTACCTTTCGAACTTTTATACAAAAATTTACTTGCGAAAAACATGATAATAATAATAAAAAATACACGCAAAAAGTAACAGAAAAACATACAGTCCGTCAAAAAAGCAATAAAGGACAAATAATCTATAGAAGGCTTCAAACGAAATTCGATCCAGCACAATCTCTTCGCTCTTCTTCGCTCTAAGCTCAATCTACGCACACATATTTTTATCGTCTGTCTCGAATAAATCGACGATGTCGGAAAAACGTGACAAGGCGAAGGTTTATTTATTATTCGCTGGAGCAACGGTGCGCCACTTTGGTAGTCTAGTTACATTTTCGGGTAGCGTAGATAGCGAAGGGAAAGTTCGAATCGAGTTTCGGCGGCGTGGGCGGCCGTCGATTCAGCGGCCTCTAGCCCTTTTCATTCGGGCCAGAAGTTACACCGACGCTTAATGGCGTGCCTTTTAGCATTGGCCGCTCCGGATTATCACCTGCCTTTGAGCTTGTATATAATTCAGCGCTTGCGGTCTCTTAGCAAAAGGGCCGCTTCGAACGGCAGCTATTAACGACTGCGTCAGAATCGCAGCAATGATGGACGACGGCCGACTAGCTATTTCATCGAGTATTCCAGATCGCAAGAAATCAGTCTTCCTGTCATTCACCGTGTTATCCCGCTATCTACTTCCGCCAAATTTGGATGCATTTTACAAAAGAGTGAAGTACACCACATGTACCACAAATTTTGTGTCGCTTTATGGCTACACTTGCACTACCTTCCTGTGTCTACCATCTCGAAATAGAAAAAAAAATGAAGTTTTATAATGTTTGCGCAGTCGCTGTTGTTTTTCTTCGCTCAATTTAAAATACTTGATCATTCTTTCTTGGTAACCTGTACAATATAGCTTAGAAAGTAAAAGACAGGAAAAACTTCAAATATTTTAATATACATATCCTGAGAAACGAAAAAATGCTAGCCATGTTACCCACAAAAGTTTCCACGTATTCCCATAAAAAGGTTACTTCCAGTACAATAAAATGTAATTTTATGAAATTTCACTACGACGTTAGTAAGTAAGTTAAAATATTATAACATTAATGCGCTTTGTTTGAATATAAATGACCTCTTCGTAATGTATGTACAGAATTTTGTGACGTGTATTCACTGAATCATCCACAGATTTCATTAATCTGAAATTAACAGTAGGATATTAATAAACATATCCTTTATTTCAGTAAACTTTAGACGAAAACATTTTTTAGTAACTTCTAAGGAAATTCATCGTAAAACACGAAATTTTACTAATATCAAATTTCTATCGCTTCGACCATTGTGCATTGCATAACAAATTACACAGCATCCATTAAATGAAATACATAAAAACTTCTTGGCACTTCAAATACTTTATATCGAACATAAAACTAGCAAATATGCATTAAATAAAACTCACATACCGTTCCATTCAATAAAAACTTTTCAGCAGTTTACAACGCATATAAAAGTAGTAAATATCCATTAAACAAAATACAGGTCGTATTACTTCAATAAAAATTATTTTCGTTTCTAGCAACTACTAACTATTACGAATCATAAATTTTTCAAATTTTTCACAGAAATATATTGCTTAATAATATTGGTGAATTGAAAAGTAATAACTTGTAAATTATATTTCGACTCAAAATCATATAGGATAATCAGCTGATACGTAGCTTATCAAATTTATCTACAAAATTTCACTGTATTTTATTATCAAACTTGTTTCGTTTACTGTCATGTCAACCTACAGCGCGCGAGGTATTTCATTAATAATATTGATTTCACTACGTAATAGGCGTAGACTAACTATTTTGTTCTAACTATTATATTATGCAGTAGCTTTTATTAGTAGTATAATAATATTAATTCAATTTTATATAAGAGCGTCTAACTTTACACTAGACAAAACGGAATTAATATTCGATCGACTTGCAGGGTTAACTGATCGTGATTAAGCTTTCCAATCGAACTTTACCATTTCGCGAATCAACCTCTTCATACATCACAAACGTATAAACAGCAATCCTAATTCGAATCCGAAAATCTTTAAACTCGTTCCTCCATCCCGAAGATTGATCATCGCCCTTCGCGTCATACATCTCAAGGCACTTGGGTTCGCACATTCGTCGTTCCGTATTCCGCAAATGTTCGTGCCGTAAAAAACGTTAAGCAACCATTCGTTTCGGTGGGAGCTTAGCTCGTGCCGTGGGTAAGCAATATAAAAATGAATCTTACGTATCGTTTCCGTTGGCAGTGCTTCGTAATCCGAGCGCACCTTCTCAAATTCATCCATTAAATTTGCATTTCCCTCATTACACTCCGGTGTAACAGGGACAAGGGGGAAAAGAGGAGAGTAGTTTGTGCGGAAATTCTTCGCAACGTATACATCAGCGGCTATTATCTGTCTGCAAATACGAGTGGCATGCAGAGCAATTCAAAAATGCCACTCGCGAAGTTGGAATGCCTGTAAAATGAGCATGCTACAGCTTTCGAGGTCTCGCGAGCGTCGATAACTTTTGTAAATCGTCGTCGATGGATTTGGTTATTGATAGCGGTGTGTCTAGTCATCGAATTTATGGCGATGCTTACGCGCAATTTATGTAGTCGATCGTGATGTTATCTTCGCACTCATCGTTGCAATTAAATTTCGTTAACGATACTGCGCGAACGGCGCTACTAATTTTCTCCGCGATATCTTCGACGCCTTATTTGGCGAGAGGCTGATCTGCTGTGGAACGAGTGATGCTAAGTTTTCGTGTTTGGGCAATTATGAGAGCTGTTCACTTGATTTTGGTAATATATTTGAAGATGTTTAGGATGCATTACGGTACAGCGATAATTCCCTATATTGAATTGCTATCTCTTTTTTATTCAATATATTTCATATTGACTTGCAGATAAAAGTAGATCTGTATATATATTTCATATTATCACTTTATTATATTGATTCGATGATATTGACATTGTAATTCCATGATATTATATTAATATTTTATAGCGTAGACATTTTTTTAAAATGTAATTTTAAACTGAAACAAAAATTATACAAATTTTGTTAGAAGAAAGATACACCTTTATATCTATCTTAGATAATTAAGTCATAACATGGATAAAAAGTATTTTTACATGAACAACGCGGAATGTGTTGAAATATATTTATTTTTGGAAAAATAATCGTTGACTTGTAGATAAAGAATTAAATGGAAACGTGCTCCCTATCAACGTTCCGATAGTTTACCGCTAGTTTGGTAATCCGAACTATGTTCTCTGACCCGCTATGTAATTTAAATCCCAAGCTCCAGAAACTACCTTCTTCCCTAATAGAATCGTACATTCATCAAATAAACAATATTCGTGCGGGTCAAAGAATTTCAATTGCTTCCCAGAATTAATCATCCCTTTTTAATCAGACACGTCAGAGATCGTATATTTTAAAGCTGAGTTTCGTCGACTGCATCTCATAATGTGAAAATCATCGAAATATCAAGCGGTTAGGTACATAGTTTCATGAAAACAAATTACTTGGATCCGTCGACATGAGCTGCAACCAAAATCGGACGAAAGGTATAACACAACGTCCAATAATCTGGAAGACATAATGGGTCGTCGAGTGGCGGCTTGCTGTGGATGACAGTCTCCTCGGGAGACCTCGCCCTAATATATCAGCGTCGTCCTTTAACCTCAAATAATTGTACGAGTCTCGCCGGTATGCCTAGCCTTCCGTTCCCTTGGTCCGGTTGCTTTCGAAATACCTGGCGGTATCACCGGACGTAGCGGTAATTCATTTGCAAACTCACGCCGTACAACGTCATCCCCTCGCATGCCGAGCAGAATTCTTCGATTATTGTCCCCAAACACGGGGACATTTTTGTCGTTCGTCGACGTTTTTCGGTTCAGAGGGTCAGGTTTCGTGATAGAATTTTTGTCGAAGAATATTTGGAAAAATTGAATTCGATTGTTTTGTACAGGTAGGGATATATCCTGTTCGTGATATGAAAGAAAAGTGGATGATTCATGATTCGGGAAACAATTAGAACTGTTCTATCTGTGAATGGTATTTAACGATATTTCGAATTGTTGTATTGAATTGCAAGTATTTCTATTTAATATAATTTCTTGTTGAAGATATATTTGTTGAAAAATGTTTGTATCGGACAGATCATGGTGATACGATCCATGAGATCAGAAGACATTGCATTTTGTCTTGACATTTATGGAATTAAATTTTAAAAGTATTTTCCAAGAACATATTAAATATCGTTCGATTATGTCAAACTTTGAAACAATAAAATAACATTATTTTATATACTGTTTATACCTCCAACGTATTTATAATGAAAATCGTCATTAACGATGTTTATAAACAAAACCATATAAACAAAACTACATATAAGTTCAGTGATTGAATTAAATTGAACTACTATTAATAAAATTATATTAACTTCAAGCAAATACGTTACATAGTAATAATAAATAAACTCTAGTACCAACGAAAAAAAATTAAATGAGTTTAAAATCGGTTTTGTCAAAAGCAATACCTAACAATCTTTTTTCAATTGTATGTACAACGATTTATGTCTCACTCTGTAAGTACGAGAGAATAACGTGCATTTAATTTGAGAAACTTTAATTATTCGAACAACAATCTGGTTAAATTGAATCAGTCGTGGATTTCCACACGGTGAACTTAAATTTATCGCAACGCGAACAGAGAGATGTTTTAGCTGGTTTTCTTCGTCGCGAATTAACATGGACGCTTCTGAATACCCGGTCGCTGAAGGGACAACGTTCTTTCATTCGTCCCTGGCAGAAACTTTAATTCAACTTCTCTTTTGTATGATCTTATTCACCGAATGTACACGTACCTAAGGGTTGTACAAAATTTTTCAAGAACAATGGATTATTTCATTCGCACGGCGAAGGTAAGAGTAAATCAGTGGAAAAGGACGATGAAAGGCCGGTCTTGAAGAGCGTTGTATCGATTCCATAGAAATTATTTAACGTCTTCGTCGAGCTGAAAGGTGAAAAACTGCCTTTGCACGTTTCGAATCTGCTCAACTCGGGAATTGTCAGAAATGGTAAAAGCGCTAATTTCTCTCTCCGTTTAATTCCGACTAGTTGATGCACATGTACCGACGTACGCGTTATTGAAATGCAATGTATATTATTCGGCACACGTAGCCGATACCTCCAACTCGCTGATTATGGAATCGTTTACCGAAAAAGCACCGAACAGGAATCCGATATCCAATTTGACGCGCATACAGAAGCAATAGGGTCGGTGAATAGTTCATTTGACGTTAAATATGGAAGGGAAAGTAGCCGCGGGGCAAAGGCGACGTTAGAAAAAAGAAATTTTATTAAGAAGTTAATTCTTAACTAATATTGTTGGATCGGTGATAAACTGTATTTGCTTATATAAATTCATATTTTAAAAAGATAAAACTTAAACGAAGTTTCATCTAGTGAATGTTATAACGTTCTGTATATTTTTCAATTTTTTAATCTCTTATAAATCATGAATGATAACAATCATTTAGATTATATTACTGAATTTTAGTTTGTGTTTTATATGTTATATTTTATATCATCCGTAATCTCAAATTAAAATTGAAATTGTGTAACTCGTCTAAATTTAATGTAAGCTGTTGTTACTTGTGATTCAACGACGCAAGCCGAAGGTTAATGTTCCGTGAATTAACATAGATACCGAGGAGTACGCTTTGAAATGGAAGACAAAATGGTGGTATCTGTCAGTGTCTCAGGGATGTTATGGGGAACAGATTGAGTTTGGGAATTGGACTCATCAATATTACATGGTATTGTAACAGCTTTGTGGATGAGGTGCTAAGGGAATGTAGAAAAGAACAATGGAGACGAACTGGAAAAAGGAAGGTTCATGTAAGACTTGTAGAGTATTTGGTGCAATTTATTAAATTATTACATACTAAGAATTAAGTATTAAATAGTAGTTATTTGTCAAATATGCGGATATATGCACATCCAAGAGAGAATAATTTGGTACAGGACATCGATAAACCTGAATGAGCAACACGTCGGAAAAACGGCTCATCTGTATTCAATTATTTAAGGATACGGTCGAGGGACAACAAGAGCAACCGCTTCTTAAACGTCCTCTCCAAACAGCAACCGATAATCTCAAGATGGCCATAAAGCCAAGCCAGCTTGAGAAACCCTAGAGAAATCCGATAACCCATTCGAGACATACACAACCTATCTCCGACCACGAAGTGTCTCATCCGACTCTGTATATAACGGATCTTCTCTCTTTCTATAGAAAAAAAGGAAAAAAGAAGAGGGATGAGAAACAATAAAACTTTATCGACTCCTCGAGTCGTAAAACAATGCAATTTTCAGATGGATATCGAATATTAATAACAAGAATCGAACGCACAGTCACTTCTACATTGGGAGAAAGATGCAAAATATTTCGAGAAGACTGCTTTTAACGACAGGGAATTACTAGCTCGAATCACTTTAATATTCAGTGAGGAATCCAACTGTTTAATGATTCATGTATCATAATACTTGTTGAAGTTTCCCTGTATTTATTTATGCTTCCTCTATGTATGATCCGTATAATTTATTCTATGCATAATTCTTCGATTGAAAGATAACCATAACGCAGGTGTTTTAAATTATAGTATATCTTTTATATTTTATATGAAAAATTTCTAGTTTCATGAACACACGTCTGTAATTTCTTGCACATTGATTCATATATCTGCCTGACACCACATCGCATATGAAATGTATCATTTTTCCACCTTTTATTAACACCCCATCCTTAACATAGAAATCCTTTTCGCTCTCAAACGCAAAAAAATTCTCCGAGCTATTTACACTCACGATCCAAGCGAAAACACAGACACACCATCCTCAAAGACGATTGTCGCCTTGAAAGCAGTCCCCTAGGAAGAGAAATTGGTCGCGTTAGCAAGGAAGCGAGCACAAAAGGGATTCGTTTGGCCGAGAAAAGCTGGCTGTCTCGTGCCCTCTTTGTCTTGCCGCCTCCACACCACGCGGAGTGCGATGCACGCGCGGCCAGAATCGAACGCCTTCGGCTTTTCATCGTTCCCATCTCATTTCCGCGTGGCTTATCCGATCGGGGTCGCGTAGTTTTATCGCGAGGTCAGGATCGCCGGGGAAAGAATGACGCCATAAACCCTCGTGTTCTCTTCATTGTCGAGGCGAAACGTTTGACGCACTAACTCCGTAAATAAAGGCCCGTTTTTGTTACCTTCTGTTGCCTCGACCACGGGACCGCAGCTATCGTGGTCGTGGTACGGTTTTAAAAAAATTTATTACTTCACCCCTGGATCCGTGCTCCGTTCTCTCTCGACGATCCATCCGATTTACCACCGGTACCCGCGATTTGCCTGAATACGTTCCATACTCTCTCTCTCTCTCTCTCTCTCTCTCTCTCTCTCTCTCTCTCTCTCTCTCTCTCTTGATACGAGTTTCCATCCCTCATTCTCGTTCATCGTACCTACACATGTTTAAATATATCTATTTACATTTATCGATGTGTGCGTCTGGTGATCTCCTCTTGTTGGATAAATCAATAGACAAAAATTCGCGTAACAGACACGCTCAGGAATTTTACTCATGGATTTCTACCGCGATTCATTTAATTCTTGTGTGGCTTGTTGTTGGAGGATTTGAATTTTTAATAGCACAATTTGGTTTTGTTTAGCATTTTGTTCGTATTATTGTTTTAGTATGAAGATGACTATGAGACTCTATAGAATTTGGAAGCCGAGATGGTAGAACGTGTTGGATTTTCTAATCTTGTTATGAAATATTACAAGAGTCATTGTAAGAGAAGCATATATTGTTATGTTTATATGGAAGATTTTTAGTCTCGTTGAAAGAAAGAAGAATACTGGTAACGAAAAATATTTTCATTTGTTCAATGAAAGTTTTAGTTTTATTATCAATAGTCCTACAAGTTGATTTGCGATTACGATGTTTTCTAAAATAATGTTTTCTCCTCCTTTGATAATGTCCTCTGACTTACGGGAATTTCAAAGAGCGCTGTAAAGTAGGCCATACATTCAGAAAAAGCAAAACTTTTATGGTACGACATAAAACGATTGAATATTTTCTACATGAAATGTTATTTAAATTATAATAAATTAAGGTACATTAAAGCAAATTGAAATAATATAAAAGTGTGAAACGTGCGAAAGAAAATGTAATATAATACTTGGTAGTGTAAATAAAATACCCACGGTACGAGTTCAGAAACTGGAAGAAATTCATAGAATGAATACAAATGGGAAGTGATCGGGGTAATTATTTTAAATATTCATTACGCGCAGTATCAGGTAAATAATCGCGTAAATGCTTTCTCCGATCCTGATGCACGAGTAAATACTCTACATTTACCAAGTAATAAATTATTAATTATTTCGAGTACATTTGTTAACGAATGCAAACAAGAGGTTAATAAATTTTTGTCTAACGAGTGCAGGAGGTATTTAATAGGGTGAAATATTTTTCGTTTGCGATATTTCTCAGATAGCACGTATTGTAATATGGATCGAACATTATCTGACACGAGCGAAATTTTATTATCTACGCAAGAGAGGGAAACAGCCGTTGTTCTAGCCACCATAAGAAAACGTTGGATATATCTACGTTACTTGGCATGGAAAACACGGTTTGCCATAGATAGTGTGGTTTTAAAAAGATATTACGAACCTCCGAGCGATTCTGTACAATCCATTCGACTTATCATAACGACCTTCAGTTATACTCGTATCGTATCAGTTACGCTCGTTTCGAAATACACCTGCTAGTCTTGACGATGTTCTTCCCGTAAGGGTTTCCTCTTTTCTAATATACCATCGTTATACGTATGCTTACCCTTCGATATTTTTGTACGATAGAGATCTATTAGGAGGTACTAGCTTCATATCCTAACAAATAAGTATTGCATAGTTGAAGAAAGTAATTTAAGAAGAAATAGATTGCTACGAAAAATTGAACCAAATATTTTGCAAATTATGTGCCATATATACGTTTCATTATATTGTTCTATAGTGACTATAACAGTACGTTTCTGTAAATTTTATATCATTATATATTTTATCACTATATATTCTTTATATGTTATATCTTCATAAAAAATTGGCAAATATCGGCATTTGAATTTCATAAAAACTTCGTAAAATAAGATTCAATAACACGTAGTTATGATTTCATTCACGGCGATGATTTTGAGCCAATCAATAGTTTTAATAAAACGGTGTAACTTATTAAATTACACCACCTTATTCATAACGATAAGAAACAGATGAACTATAACCCTAAATTTTATTTACTTTCATAGGTCAATTTATAAAAATATTTGTAAATAGTTAAATGTTGCATGAAATATAATGTAGTTAGTATATTATATATTCAGTACTTTTATAATATTTAGATTCGAGAGTTTTTAAAAACGAGTTCCGCTTATAAATCTCAGAATAACCTATAATCTTTTTTCAAGATTTCCTCATCAGAAACTCGTTATTAGTTATTTTCTGAAACAAGAACCCATAAAAGATTCTATTGTATTATCCTAGAAGCTGAAGGCAAAAGAGATTCACTTAGAGTGTCTTGAAGAGGAAAAAAAGTTCTTAAAAAATCAGCCAATTTCTTCTGTTCAGGAACGATATAAGTTTGAATTTCCCGGCATTCGGGGTCAAGAGAGCGTCAACAATGTCGAATTGAATTTGCGAGCGTCGAATAAAGCGAGAAAAAGACAGGGAAAGAAGTAATGAGAATGTAATTTGTACAACAATGCCGATCAAATATATTCGACAAGCAGGCAAACGGGCGAACAATGCTGGTCACCGATCATGGAAACTTTAATGCGGTTGACAGAGGCACCAATTCGCCATTTTATGCGCTCTTCGCGAATAATGGGTATTGTTCGCGTTCAGCTATCAGAAAGTCATCTTCGTTGGTGGCGCTCACGACTCATCGACTCGCCAGTTCGAAAGTTTTCGACGAACCGCCATTGACGGGTGTGTTTTCCCATGATTATCGTTCACTCGTGTCCGTCCTTGGTCGTCAATTGGTTTATTCACCGTTTTCCGCGTTGTTCTTCAGTTTTACGTGTTGTGTGCCGTGGAAGTTTACCGATTGTAAACGAGACTCGAGCGAAGTGCAAAAAAGGTTAGGCTGTGTTCCCATATAGAAGTTACATACTCGGTATCGCGATTCATTTAAATCCATTTACGTAGATTTATTGGAAGACCGTTGTTATATAAATCGATGACTAACGTTATTATCTTTCAATTAGAGTATTTATGTTGTATATGGTTCGTAATAGCTTGGATAATTTAATAATAGTCGACTATATCTTAAATTGTCATTTGAAGTATGTAAATACATACAAATAATAGAATAATAGAGAAATAATATATATCTACTATACGTACCATTAATGCTATATATACAAGTATATATATATATATACAAGATACGAAATATATATTAAAATTAAATTAATTCAAAGAACTTAACACATGTAGATCTAACCTAAACTCTTGCAATCATGTGTGACTCAATACTGTTGAGAGTTAACAAGAGCGAAATTAACACGTTCATTATCACGTATGACATATGAATAATCGACCACTATAATATTCACATGTTCTGGTGTAACAGCTTTCTGTAATATATTGTGCAATTTCACGCAGATGCACTAAACAAAGTGAGCAAACTGAACGTATTTCATAAATTTCGTAATTATTTCGAGTGTATTTCGTAATTAAAGAATGCGATCTATAGCTAAGATTTCATTCCACGCGATTTATCCATTTTTATCCACACTAGATTTAATTTGGATCACGTGACTAGAAAACGAAAACATATCGTCGACAGCTTGCTCTCACGAAAAAATGAGAGCGCCACTCGTATGCATACGTAACAATGATATGATCGTGTTGGTGGTATCGTTGACGTCAGTCGTGCGATTTCAAATGGTGATGTTATGGATTCGAGGGTTTTGCTTGGAAAATGGTGATTTTCGGAGACTTGCAAATACAGTGCATAGGACATCGCGCAGATCTTGGAGACAATGTAGCAATGTAGGTAATAATAATAATAATATTTGTTATTATTTGTTACGATGCATATGTGTACTATACGAATTATAAAATACTGCATTTTCATGATGCTCTTTCGTAACAATTAAACTTTTAAGTGAAATTAATAATTCATTATATTTGATTTACAATTTACTACATCTTAAAGATAAAATATACAATATTTCACAGTGGAAATGTATGGAAATGTATGGAAATATATGGAAAGCGGACTTGCCTCTTTAATCTTGCTTTCTGCTAAATGTTACATCTTATTTAATAACAACTTATTTAACTGAGTATCGCTTTTACTCTTGTACATACTTATGCTATAAAATTATAAGTAAAGTATTAAGGTTGGGGATAGTAAGATAATAAGGTTATAGTTAGGTACACTGTAGCAAATGTAGGATTCATAGGTTATGAATTCGCTACACAGTGGAATAGAAATGCTTCAATAGAGATTATGTAATATCAAAGAGGGAAAGTTACAATGAAAATATTTCGAAGATACAATAATGATTAAAGCAATACATTATAATCTTATAAATCATCCAGTAATTATAGTATATTCGAACTTGTGCAAAGATCCAAAGTATTAAATTTTTAAATATTAAATACAGTTGTAAATTTTAAAGTATTAAGTATTCAATTTACAGTTCAATTAAGTATTCAATTTCAATTTACAATTTATTTTTCGTAGAATTTATTTTTAGCGAATTAGAGGATTCATAAGATAAAGGCTTATTAAAGAAAATATAATTATAAAAGAGATAGGATATAGCTTCTATGATTTTTATACGGTCTCCGTCAATAATTATCACTCCACAACGATGGACCAATTTTAGATAGATGGATCGTCGGACGAACAAAGATTAGTCGACGTTGATGAATTCAGGTTCATATTGTACCGTTTCCTAAGTGGCTCTGTGATAGCCGTCTTCTTTGATAATAATTAATATCCCATTTCTCATCAATTGCCACATAAACTTGCACTTGTAATACGTAAAATGAATTTGGCTTGAATTTTGATCGCAATTAACGTGATCTGCTTTACGGTTTAATTGAAATGTATTTCACGAGAATCAAGTTGTAATTTGGCGACGAATTAAATCGCGTCTTGTTTACATGAGTAATTGAAATCGAATTATATCTCGAAACGTAACTGCCGTTTTAGTCGTACATCGCCGTTTTACATCAAATTGCATTTTAACCACGTTCAATGTTAACGTTGCATTCTGGCTATAATTATCATTCATTCCCGTTTTGACTGGCATTAACATTATTTCGCATTTTCGCTTGCAATTATCGCTAACCACCATTTAGATTAAAGTCAGTATGAAATCAAATTCCGTACCGTAAAACTTTTCCTGTTGTGTGTAGCTCGTCTTGTATTGTAATTTGAATAAATTCTACTATGTTACGGTATATTATGCATGAACTAAATTATATTTGTTAGTCGTCTTTAATAAATCCTCCGTTCTGTGACGCCGTAATAATATTTTAGAGAAGCCATGTTCCAGAGAAACGAATAAAATTGCTCAAAGAATTTTTTTATGTAGATATACTATCAGGCGGAATATGTTCTGTTTTGAAATATTTTATCTGTAATTACATGTTGTTGATAATTTCAATTATGTAGTAGGATTTCAAATCTAATGGAAATTAAAAGGGAGGAATGCAATATTACTATATTAATTCTCATCTCTCGTTTGTATCAATTTGATACCTTAATAGAAATAACTTTTTTATTTATAGACCATACTCATTTCATTTTCTTTCTGTAATAAAACAATGTTCGAATTCAGTGATTAATCCTTTCGTTATATTTATTAATTTCTTATCTTTGCGCCAATTTAACTTTTTCACGTTGGATATGACTTCTTTGGATATTTCTTTGCATATTATGTGCATTTTGTATAAATGTGCAAATTTATGTTTCCCATAAATTAACTTACTGTCTCATCGTTTCTTTCCTCTCAATAAGAAAATCTCTTTTATCTTTATATCAATTTAACGTTTCACACTTGATTTTACGTACAATATAATACAATTTGTTCATCTTTCAAATATTATAGCTAGTGCTTCGAATATTTTGCATATTTGTACCTATTACGTATATGTTACGCGCAGTCTACGTATTTATAATAATCTGTATATACAGTAAGGAGCATAACTGAACCAATAACCACAAATTTTGTATAAATCATTATTTATTGTTAGGAATATAGAAGAATAACAAAAAATTAACATTATAATTACTTTTATCATAGTTAGAAGTAACTTAAGAAATTTTTTTCAATAATTAATGTCTCCTCGTTTAGCAATGGCAAAAAAATAGATTGACTTGGTTTTTCACCGGTCCGTAAAAAAAATGTTTACGTGGAATGTTATAGTAGTATGTTTACATGTAGTACTTTGGCATGTTTACAAAATATTATTCTACGTCTTAACACTCAGTTCTGGGGGTGCCTAACGGCATTTGGTGTTGGATCACTGCACCGAATTAATGGCATCATGAATCAGTATCTGTACAAGGATATTTTACAAGATCATCTCGTAGATACTGTTGAAAATATGCCTTTTGAAGAAAAAAATGTAATTTTCATGCATGACCGAGACGACCCTAAGCACACTGCTAAAAGTGTAAAAAATTGGCTCAGTACTGAAAAATTTTCTGTTCTGAATTGGCCTGCACAGAGCCCCGACCTCAACCCCATAGAGAATCTGTTGGGTTTACTAAAAAGACGACGTCGGGATTCATATGACTCCCAACCAACTTCAATCACAGATTTGTATAATAGAATTCAAGAACAGTGGTAACAAATATCTCCGGATTATTGCAAAAAGTTAGTAGAAAGTATGCCAAAGCGGATTAGTGCAGTTTTACAAGCAAAAGGGTTGTGGACCAAATATTAAAAATAAGTAATATATTAAATATTGCCAAGTATTGGACGTGATGCAAAACCGAGTCAAACTATTTTTTTTTTTTTTTGGCATTGCTAAACGAGGAGACATTAATTATTGAAAAAAATTTCTTAAATTACTTCTAACTATGATAAAAGTAATTATAATATTAATTTTTTGTTATTCTTCTATATTCCTAACAATAAATAATGATTTATACAAAACTTGTGGTTATTGGTTAAGTTATGTTCCTTACTGTATATTTTTTCGCACGAATGAAATTCCCGATTCTAATCATAACTTATAAAGCATTCGAGGCTCCATTCGTTTTCCTGTATGTGTGTTACACAAAAACGTCGTCGAAAATACCAGTCTCCTAATACAGGAAATTCTTGTCAGTAACGCGGGCGAATTATTAATTATAGTCCTCGTGAAATTTCCTGGAACACCAGGCAGTGAAAGGCTCGTTCTATTAATTATTCTCCGGTTTTTTCGTCGGTCTGATGTCGTTGAACCGCGAGCGGTATAATTATGCTCGACATCGAACGCGTAGCTTCCTATTACGCGAGTTACTTGCCGAAGTTACGACGCTTGTTAGACAAACCGAAATCAGATTCGACGTCGGAGTTTTGGTCCTTCCGCGTTTGCCAACCGCTCGACTCGATCCTGAACCGATCGAGCGGACTAATTAGGAGATATTGAGCGATATAACGAGCACGACACAGCTTCTCAGCAACACGAAGAAATTAATTGTCGCGTAGCTCGCGGCGTATCACCATCGAGATCGTGACTCGGGTGCCGATGCGAAGGAAAATTGCTGATCAACCTGTATCTACCTATACCTACGCTTCTCTACTGGAAATCGTGGGATTTCTTTGGAGAATTAGATTACTATTTGACATTAGTATTAGAGTTGTTATTGAAGGCACTATCCGATCCTCTATGGTTCTTTAATTCTGCTACGGTTTCACATTTTTTTATGGCTCAATTTTGATTTAGTTTCAACCGAAAAAGGGAGTTTGAAAATGATTAACGTACGATTGAAACGAGAAATCACGCATACTGATAGCGATTCTTTCCTCTTTAATAAATTTCTTTTAGGTTTCAGTCGTGTTTTCTTAAAATTAAAAACGATACGAAAATACGATTTAGACGAAAATAGCAATTTTCCTTTGCATACTACGTTTATTCATTAAAAAAATTTTAAGCTTGTTTTATACAGAGAGGTAATTGAAATAGATAATGCGGATGTAGTATAAAATTTTTTTTTCGTAAACAGGTAGAAACATTGTAAATACTGTGTGTGCGAAGTTACAACAGAAAACAATCGTCACCTGTTTCGGTATTTGAAAATAGAGAAATATGTGTGTAGTACTTTTGCTGAATTACAAAAGTAAACATAGATGTAGCGTTTCGTTTGGATAATATTAAATTATGGTACGTTCTAATATTCCATATTACATTATAGCTTCGAGATCTTTTAGAAGAATTCAAACGTATCGTTTTACGTTCGAGAGTTTTGAAGATCTTTAATGGTAGTTCGCATTTGACAAATTTTACACAAATTGCCGGGATACACAGAGCAGTTAACGTCGTTGCTGCGAAATGGAAGGCAATTTATCCTTTCGTGTTCATCCATTCATTGCGTAATTATATTATGCAACGTTAATTATTCGCTACGCGTCACCATGCTAAAAGCAACGTGGATCGATCGGAATTCCTTTTCCTGGAATCGCTTTTCATTTATTTCTTCTGGTACGAGACTGTGTTTCACGTTGCGTATGATTTGTCTCGATTATTTTTTTATATCACGCTATCAATATATGATATAAAAAAGCTCTGCAAATAGTGTTAAATTTTTTCAGCTTGTTGTATACCTGTTGAATTGATTAATCGCTGTATGTGGTATCATAAAATCATACACCGGTGTGAACAACGAAAAAACTGAAAATATATTACATTTTTTTATTGTTTGTAAGCACATATTTCATCGTTTGTATAAAAAAAACAACATTTTTAAAATATTTAAGAAAGCACGTATTTAATCTTCCAGTCAAATAAGAACACTAGTTTTAGACATTAAACTTATTCTCCTACAAAAAGTAGATAATATAACTTTTTCCACAGAAATCGGCAAATAAGATGAGATCTGAAAACATCTTTATGGTTATACAGTGTCTAAATCACATAGCGCTATAGAAAGTTAAACAAAATATAGCTACGCAGCACCGACTTATCACTTAAATTCCCATCCACCACTCACACACCTTTATTATCATAGAAATCGCTGCGCGATAAATCAACCTCCATTTGAATAAAAAATCAAAACTATCTATCTTCTGCATAATCCTTATCCTTATCTCCTTTTTGACCTATATGTAGTTGAATCGTCAACAATGTCGATATTTTTCTTAAAAACTTAGGATCGCTTTCGTACCAAATCAATTTGTTCAGCTTGTGTTACGTATCGAAAAGAAAGATAGCAATATATTCGATGTTATCTGATAATCATAAGAGATGCATAATTGTGTATATTACCGATTTGTATTTTTAATTACATATACATGCACAGCATCTCCGTGTGTATTGAAAAATTCCCTGTGACTGATCATCTACTTCCACTTAATAAATAAATATAATATATAATATTTCCCATTTTCCATTATTAGGCTGTGGGTGTCCATGTAGTTATGAGAAATTTAAAGTGAAACGGAATGCACGTAATGTGGAAAAATATACAGATAACATATCTAAAGCAAAGTACCCTACTTGTTACAACATTAGAAGACGAAACAAATTTCTCTCTAGGTTCCAATTATTTATACAGATAAGAGTATACAAGAATATAAAATTGCATAAATATCGGATGTAATTTATGATTTTTTTTTCTCTAACTTGTTATAAAAACGCAATAATAACTTACACACGTAACATCGAAAATAAGATTTCCAGTCGATACTAGACTATTACAATCAAATTTTCAGAGAATGTAGAATTTGTATGCACGTAAATTTTCAACTGTGCGGTTAGTCGTATCAAATCTCTATATTGTTCAATAGTTAGCTATATACACCTCTCCATCGTCAAACACGAAACCCGACAAAACGAAGCGTTGGATCGGAATTATTCGCGTTCGTCCTGCTAATTCCGAAGCTAAAGACATTAGCCATGGCGGATTGGCGGTAAAATATGAAAATCATCTCGTTACGCGAGCCCGCGGGTTCGCGGTCGAAGCGATCTTGGCGACCGTTAAGCCGGCAGCACGCGACACGCTAAACATTATCGTAGCCGGCGCGCGTACGCTAATTTCAGGCTACCGAGGCAATCTGCATAATTCGGTTAGAGCAAACATCCGGCTCGCGCGGTGTCCCGTGTCGTTATCTGTGACTCATCTGTGGATCAAGGCGTCCTTATCGACCGATTTCATTTCGAAATTCCACGATTCCACGATTCCACGATTCCACGCTTGCAGACCTGATTTTTCTTCGGTTAATTCCACTTAATATCTCGCGTCTCGTTAGCTCGGCCAGATTTCGATGTCGCTGCGAGCAAACATGTAAAATAGCACAGAAAATAATGACGTTCGATCGAATCGCGTTGTCCTGGAAACCGGTTGTACGCATCGACGATCCCGGTTTTGAATAAATCATTCGGAGAGCAGGTTGTTATTCATTGTTTTCAGTAATTTCAGGTGTTTCTGTGTGCTAGAACTTATTTGATTTGGAGCCTCTTCCATATAATTGAATAAATATTATTAATGAAATTTTATAAATTAAAAGTTCTAAATTAGAAGATACTCTTACATAGAGATTCTCGTACATAATCAAAATGAATTAATCAATTTAATAATTGACTAAATCTAAGCAATGATTTGTCTCATTTGTTAAATATAATAATGAATACTGTGTTTTAGACGTTTTGTACGTATTATGTTTTCCATAATATGTTAGTTTGTGTAATTTTGTTCAGATATGATTCCTTTTTTTTTTAATGTTTTTAAAATTTCATTTTAGACTTGAAATGGTTCAAAGTATTTTTCATTGGAGTATTTCTATTTTCAGTAACGAATATGTTAAAATCGTGTTATGGTTATAACAATTTTGTACACGAAATACATGAAATACGTTTAATTCAAAAGTTAAAATCGTTAAAAATTAGTTTAATTTTAGGCATGACTCAATTAATAATTGTAATATGAATTTCTATTCAAGGAATTCTTGAATGGAACAAATATTTGTTTGAAAATTTCTACTTAATTGTCAATTTCTTTTTCTTTGTTAGGTTAAAAGTTTACAGTTCCGATTACATTGACTAGAGAATATTTATTGATGTTAGCTACAATATTTTATACATAAATAACAGTCGTAGATGTGGTTTTTCTTTTATTGGATACGACGATACGATTTATGGAAGATATGAAATTCTATTGCCGAACCCCGTACAAGATGAAGTTGGAACGTGTCGTTACAAGTTTCTCGTGATCGATAGAGTTGAACAATTTTGCTAACGTGGTTTCGATGCGGGCGTGTTCGACCTAAGTAGATACCGGAGTGACTCTGATGGTTGATTGATTAACTTCAACGAATCACTTTGTCGAAAGCGACGAATCAAGAAACTGTATTATACTTTCTTACTCAAACTCTATTTATGGAAAAGAAATTGCTTATTTTATTCTCGACCAAAGTTCGAAACCTCACTGTTGATTAAAAATATCGATGAAACCGCATTTTCGAGATTAAAAAATGTAGACGCTCTGTTCCAATTGAGATACGTATAACAGGAGAAATAAAAAATATCACAAAATTATAAAATTTAAACGAAATTTTGTCTCAATGTTTAATAAGTTTTCCATTTTTTATTTAATTTATCATGTTGCAAATCGATAGTTAACTTTAAATAAATACTAATAATAGAATATTATTAACAAATAAACTTGTTCTATCTCCTCTATTTTTATATTTCGATATTTGCATATTTTTATATGCTTTTTGATTAAAAGATGTTTTTTCCCCAATATAGTAGCATGCAAGTACTTTACATTTGCAACTTTTAAAATTCTTAACGTTGTGCATATTTTTCTACATTTTTAAGGCACAACTTGACACAAATACATAAATATCCGCAGTATAGTTATGAGCAAATAGCTATTTATATATATACAAATTATCGTGCCATGGTCGATTTGCCCGATCAATGCACTGTCTCAAACAAAGGCATCGAAGAAATCAAAAGCCCTCCGCAACAAACACTATCGCCAACTTTACCTGTCATACCTGTGTTAAAACACGGAAATAAGCGATTAATTCGATGGGCGAATTGAGAAGTATCGTATCTGTTTGACCTGGAGAATTCGATGCACATCGGGATAATTTGCTAAAAAAAAAAAAAAAAGACAATTGAAATATCTGAAACGAGAATGAATCACATGCATAGTAAATCGTTTTGGTTGTAAATGTTATCGATTGGGAAATTGAGCGCTTCGACATAATGATTCGAGGGCGGGAAATTAAGAAGGGAGCAAACAAGGACGGGGATCGAAATCACAATGCGGTATCGGCGAATATTTGCGTGAGGCCGATGGTTCGCGTGCCGTAAGTGAATTATGCAAATTAAATGCGTAACAACAGAGCGCATACTGTTCATGCTCTGAAAATGTTCGCGCGAAATAAGCGATTATTCATGAATTACCCGGCAATTTATTAGTGTGTGCGCTGAATGCACGCTGAATGTTTGTCACCGTTTTGTTACAGCCATTTGACGTTTATGAAAATCCTCTTGGACAATATTTATACCAGCGTTTTTCGTAAATTATGTTAGCGAATTAGAAGACTGCTGTCTCTTCCGGTTTGATACCGTTTTTATATTGCTTTTTGAAAAACTTTCTATCGAATTGAGTTGAAGATTTGTTGAAATACAAGTTATTATATGAGACAATATATATACACGAGATTATTAGGCACGGTAGAGATATATGTTATTTTTTATCTTGGAAATTAGAGATGTTTTTTAGATTTTTAGATTTTTTTTAGGTTTTGGTAAATAGACTTTTTTGGGTTTAATAAGTATTCTGCTTGGTGAGAGAAGAAAAAATTTGAATTCAACTATGTACATGTTACGAATGCGTCGTTATATTAAAATGTAAAGGGAACGGAAAATTATTTTAATGGAAGGAGAAATAGCGCTGTGATGAGGGAAACAGGGCGAAGCTACAAGATGAGTCGCGATTACATTTACTTTGTTTGTTATTAGAGAAATGTTGCTTTGTGGCGGAGAAAGTTAATTTCTGTATGATTTATTTATCAGATAAATGGCTTTTCCTTACATATCTATGAGATAGAAGTTAATTTCCTTTTACTTCATCCTGTATAATTACTTGAAATATTGTACTTTTGAAACGTGTCAATCATATCCTAGCTAATTTTCAGCAAAAAAATCCATCCAGTCAAATTATTGATTTTTTAATACAACTTAACTTTCCCCGTAGTAATTAAACGATAATTAAATACCAGCTTCACTTCGTAACCGCAATACAGAATTTTCTTCTCTCTAACTCCGATAATAACTCCAATCTCCAAACAGGAATATAGAAGAAAATGTCAAATTCTGAAAAATAAATCGTCCATACGAGCGAACGTAAAAATCTTGCAACTCATTCGTGTTAACAAGCGGCGGTAACAGGCGAGATTCCTTTGAAACGAGGCTTTTGATAGTTAAACCTGGCCGCTTGGCAGCCAGGCCAGCAAAATCAAGCCGCTTTTTACGGGTTTCCATTACGTTCTTCACAAAGTACCTGCCATAACAACAGCATTTCGACCGGTAACAGCAGAACTTTCTAGATAAGATATAACCATTGGTGACAAGTTATTAATTGAAAACTTTGATTCAGTCACTTATCGAGGAACCGGTCGTCATGGAACGTGGCCATTAGCATAATATCGTTGACGCGTTGCTCCGCGGTGTTCTAAAACGAAAAGTTTTCCGCTTTCTGTGCCGCGCCGGCGACAAGTACAAATTGAAAGCCTATCAAGGAAAACAATAATTCATAACGAGACGAAGCAAGACCCCAGAGCAGCCTGTTAGCTCGGCGCGACCACCCTTCTTCCCCGGCCTTCTCCTCTTTCCTCTTTCATCCTTTCGTTTCACCGCGAGCGACGTTACTTCCGTGACAACGTAATCCCTTGAAATCCGGTTTTCCCCGTGAAGAAGAATGATTTCCATAAACCTTTTAGCGAGAACGGGGAAACAGAATTAGCCGAGTTTCGAGGCGAGAACGCTGAGACCCGGCAAACGAGAAACCTTATTACGGGAAAAACGTATCAATTGCACGGTCTTCTGTCATGATTTAGTTCCAAATGGCCTCCTCTTCGATATTATTACGATGCGGAGGGCAAAAGGGTTCCGATGACGCATATGCAGCTGATAAAGAAATATGATAGGTTACAGAAGTTGCGAAGAGTGATTCGACTACCAATTCATGCTCTATTGTTAACGATGTAGGCGTTCCTCTGTATGGTGTTTGATATTTTAGGTTTTCGATATTCGTGTGTTCTAATGTTTCGTATGATATTGTTAATGACTGATGCTTTTTTGTACCAACAGAATAGAAGTGATAAAAGGAGGGAAAGGCTATTGTATAACTAAACATTCACAGTCGTTTATAATTATTTTCTTTTATATGCAAAATACAATATTATTTGGTTTCAAAAAATTTCAATGCGAAATTCTGATGGAATTACTATCTTTCTGAGATGTAGAAGATTAATGTATATATTTTATATAAAGATCTTTTCATATGTATAGAGATCTTCGATATGTTTTATATCAAGATCTTAAATATAAGATTTCATATTGAATGCTTACCAGGAGGTCCGAGAATATTACATCAATATCGTTTCTAATCCTTTAGCGAAGTCGATGAAACTTCAATTTCATTCATGTTTTACTCGTAGTCTTTCAGTTTTCAACTCCTTAATTCTTATTGATAGATCGCGAAACTTGAATTCTTTAATCAGAGATAACGTAGATAAAAAAAAATTAAAAAATACCTAGTATCTTCCTTATTTTAGTTATTTTTATATTACAGTTTCTACAATTATTAATCCATCGTTCAATCTCACATCCTGTTTTATCCTTATTCTAAACTCTTCAACCTCACTAAAGTTCTCTAATTTCTGATAGCGGATACGCTTACGAAGAATAGACGATCAATCGAGCCATGTTGTCCTCCGGAAACTTTAATCCACAGTGTGTACACCTCGAACGAAATTCCTGGACGCTTGATCGACACTTCGTTTCGGAGAATCTTAAGGCTTTAAGCCCCGATGGTCGGTCCAGGTTTCCTCGAAAAGACCAACAATACTGATGACAGATGGCAAGTCTATGGTTTCGGTTCATCAATCCAGAAGAGTTGATTAATTCGATTAATTCAATTCAGTAATTGTCTCTCATCGATCCTGTTTCGACCAAGTCGAGCTTGTATTATGTGTATTGTGCTGGCTGCTCCCATTTCATCGGACTCTTATCTTCGTGGAAACAGTCCCTCTCGATATTTCATCCCCTTTCTCGAACTCTGGACGTCTTTCCTGGTCAGTTTCTACGATCTGAGAGATTAACTGGTAGATTGTTTCCTCGATATCCATCGTGTGAACGTATTGCTCTGAACCTTTAGTGGTTATGATGATAGAATATTGGAATGGATTTGATTGGAATAGATACCGTTAGTCGGTCAGAAGAATCACACGTTTGAAAAATTGATATCAATTGTACATATATGTATTATTGAATATAAGCATCAATATAACAATTCGAAATAGTATTGTTTTAATCTTTCTTTTAATAGCAAGCAGAACATATAAACGATATTTTATCAGAAACTCGTAAAATTTGGAGACTATTAGTTAAATTATAAAAGAAAAATGATCCAATAATTAACAATTTTCTACTTCGAACCTTTTCTCCAAAAATGATTTTCTCCAAAATTGATTATCTTATTAGAAGTTTTAAAGTCTTTGTCATATGTATATCATTAAAAATATAGCGATACTTTTTGTAATGAAAAAGGATTGATTTTAAGAGTAGGTACTTTCAATCCATATTTAAATTTCAAATAAATAATAATTTGACCATCCATTATGTTTAAATATTGACTGATTGGTTGATTCTTGGTATACTACTGTATTCTGTTGCTTATTACTATATTGTCAGTATTCATCCAGTTTAGATTCTTTTTTCCAGTGTAGAAATTTTTAATCATATTGAAGAAAAAATATTAATATGCATACATGTATCATAATGTGTTTCTGTGTTTTGGAGAGAAGGGATATTGTAGCTGGAATACCAAGAAAAAAAAAAGAAATTAATTTTAAGGCAATTTTCGTAAATTTGACAAGATCTTGGCTCTGGTTTGTAGCACGCGGAATAATGTAAATTACACTTTCTTGAAATTGATAAAATTTTTCCCGAGGGAAATGATGTCGCAGTCGGTTGTGTCATTGAACGCAGTAATTGAACCGATTGTTTCTGCTTGATAATGCGTCGTCAATCATAATAGATGGATGGCAAATTTCAACTTGACCCGATACTCCATGATATTTTCAAACTTTTCGACACGAGTTCTCGAGAAGTTTCTTCTTTCCTCCACGCAATCTGTTTACAAGGCCGCGAAGAGGCAAACAAATCGATCATCCACCACCGAAATCCTACCTGAAAAAGTACCAAGTTTACCAGTGTTTCACTTTTGCCACAAAAAGTAACAATCCTTCTGCACGAGAGAAAGAGGATCCAAGAAAAGAGATTTTTAGGTACAACTTACTAATCCTTACGTAAACCAAGGAAACTGATCGAGATTTATACTCACCGCCATTCAAAATCTTATCGAACTTAATCCTATTACGACTCTTTAGAATGTTGTCTAGTTCCAAAAGAATTCTCGAAGTTTAAAGAATAATAGGTAAAGTAGTTTATTTACTATATCTTCTTATTATGATTTTAAGTTAGCAAAATTTGTTTTCTTTTTTAAATTGATTTCATTTTAAAGAACCTACTAATTTAAATTTTAAAATGCTTGAGAACTAGAAAACTTCAATTCAAAAGCTTGCCCATACATTAAATATTCAAGTTTAAGAATTCTTCAAATTTAAATTTAACGTTTTCGATTCTAAGAAAGAAAACCAATAATAATTGTATAATTACACTTTACCCTCTACTCCTATCTCCTTACACAAATTCGATTAAAAAACTTGCACCAAAGCAGTTACAGAACATTGACAAATTTGACACCATCAAGCATATCTCGAATGATTACAATTTATCAATTCGAATGAACGGAACAATCATCCACGAGTTAAAACTAACAATAATTTTCTAATTACACTTCACCCCCTGATTCTCTCTCCGTACACAAATTCGATTAAAAAGCTTGCACCAAAGCAGTTACAGAACATTGACAAATTCGACACCATCAAGCATATCTCGAATGATTACAATTTATCAATTCGAATGAACGGAACAATCATCCGCGAGTTAAAACTAACAATAATTTTCTAATTACACTTCACCCCCTGATTCTATCTCCGTACACAAATTCGATTAAAAAGCTTGCACCAAAGCAGTTACAGAACATTGACAAATTCGACACCATCAAGCATATCTCCAATGATTACAATTTATCAATTCAAATGAACGGAATAATCATCCGCGAGTTAAAACGCGCGAGAATTCCATCATGTTGGTTGATGTAGAGAGAGAGGGGGGGAGCCATTCGAGGAGGGATGGAAAGCTTAATTGACGACGAAGGCGCGAAACGTAAAGTGCGCGGCTTAATTGCCAACATCGGTAATTACAGTACTCGAGGGGATCGTGGGCATTTGCCAAGCCTGTGAGGGGCTTTTATTCTCTCCCAATGGATTCAACGTTGTCCCCGCGTCGGTTGGTCGTGCTCCGTTAGGATCGTTGCTGCCGATGATAGCTCCGTCCCGGTCGAATGGAAGGTTGGCGAAGTCGAGGACCTAACCTAGATTTCAATGAAGCTCTGCCTTAAAACAACTTTCACCCTATTCACGGTTGCTGATGCTTGAGGGGGAGGGAAAACAGTTTTCAGTAACCGACAGCCCGCGGCAACCATCAGGTTTTCGTCGCCTAATTGCTGTCGCTTCCGGCATTTACTATAGAAAACCTGTATGAAACTGTTTGTTTTCAAAATTCTGGGCCCACAATTTTTTTCAATTTGTAGAGCACAAATAAAAAGCATGATTAGTCACATTTCCTTGCCTGTCCTATATGAAAATTGTTTTCCCATTTCATTTTAGGATCAAATATGTCTGTTTCTCCCTCTCTTAAACATTTAAAAATATTAATAATTTGGGTTATTAATGTTACGTAAGATCGTGTATATGTTATGTATTTCCAAATTTGTATCTGAGAATCAGGTTATTCTCTTCAACTATTTCATAAAGTACTTCGATTTCTCTAAAATACTTCTCCTTAATTACCAAAATGACGTAAAAGTAAAAAAATAAACAGAAAAATGGGACTATAATATTTTTAGCGTGTGGTCTTCACTTCTGAAATAAATTGCGTAATCGAAATTGTATTTACTAAATGTCTTCAAAAACATAAAATAATTGAAAAAGAATGAAAAAGTGACAAACACTTTAATATGGTGACAAGTAATTGCCAAATAGTCGTCGGTTTTTTGTTAAATTAATCTTGAAATAAGCATAGTTCATGGTCTCACCTGGGTATACAGCTTTATAGATGTTTTTCTTACAACAGGTAACTAGCACCAGCTTTAGTCTGTCGTAATCGTAGCAAAGATTCACGACGTTCTAACTCGTCGAGTGGCCGCGAGAATGAAAAACTGTGCCACTTGTCATTCTCTTGTTGCGTCGGCTGCCCGTTTATCAGGTTAAATGGCCGCGTAATTAAGCCGAGTCTCGGCGATCTTAACCTCCGAGTTTATTGCTTTTCTACGTTGACTCTATGCCCGGATTCGTTATTCAACGCTGATGCACCGGTAGATCGACTGGCATCGTCTAACGACGTTAATCCGATTCCATGCGGCTCGTTTTCTACCCTAAAGGTAATACCTATTACAACCCCTAGTGCACTGTTTCGCTGTGTTTGTCCGTGTATTTAATGTCAATCCGACTTTCCACCTTTTAATTGGAAACGAAAAAGAACGGATATTAAAGCTGGCAATCTTCTTTGTCCGACAGGATTGTTATTCCGTCTAGAAAGTCTACAAGAGATCTTTTCTTCTGCCTTTCCTTTGCAGAAAACATTCTGCTCCTTTTTTTAAAAGTATTTATTGGATGATGCTTTGCTCGTATGTTCGAAAGCTTCTCTGGAAAATTGAAGAAAAACGTTCCATTTTTAATTGTCACGTGTGTTGATCTTTCGTCGTCTTCTCTTCGATCCCTTATTCCGATTTTGATTGGATAACGTTCAAGGAACGAGCATCTTTTGTTAGGTAGTCGAACTATTTTCATCATTTCGTCTGTTGCTTTTTTTTTGCCAGCCTCCGTTTTTGCTGAAAGTACGTGGTAATAAGTGGATTTATTTTAATGGAATTGATTAGACTATATTAAACTGGACGATATTCTTTGGAAATATAGTGAAATAGAATTTTTGGAATGTTATATAGACATTATTCAGAATTATAAAAATTGGAAATTTTCGTTTCAGTCGTATGCAGAATGTTTTGTATGTCTAAAAATTGGAAGATTCTTTTCAATGGATTGAGAGAATCTAGTACTACATATCTAAAATAATTGAGATGATTTCATTAAACAGGGCAAGAGTAGTTAACTCTTTAAAACGCCATTTTTGGAAATGTATTATATTGTATTATTGCATATCCAGAACATCTATTAGTTAAGAATTATTAATATACTTGAACCTAATTGATTAGTCCTACGCATATGAAATAATAAATGCAATGATGTGCCAATACTTTTCGTGACCACTGCGTCGCCAGAGATGTCCCGTTAACATGTCTGTCGAGTCCAACTGTTCCAACGAACACCTTCGGTAAATCTCACTTAGTGCTCGCTTATTACAGCTTCGAGGAAAAAAGAAGGTCGATTTTACGCGAAGCTGTCGTAATTGCTGGGAATTAGATCGGCTTCGTTTCGACGTAAAAAAAAAAAGAAAAAAGGGAAAAATACGAGTACAGAGAGGAAGAAAAAGAGGAAAAAAAGGTGAACGCCATCGGGCACACGTCTTCGTGCTCGACGACCACTTGAATGAACTTGTTAGCTGGTCGTTTCGGCCGATTAAGCGTAATTAAGCCTATAATACGGTTGGACACGAAACTGTCGCCAACGGTGGAACGGCTGCTCGTTTCATTCACACGAACGTCGCGAAGCTGGGCCGGGGACACGCCGAGAATTATTTCAAGTGCCGTTTCGCTTGAAGCCTCGTCGCCGCTGGGAATGAATTCGCGCAATTAGTCTGGCTGGATACAGGGTGTCGAAAAACGGATCGGATATTTGCTTCTTATCGAGCTGTTAATAAGACCACTCAAGACAGATGAGTTGATAATGAAGATCGCTTAGAGGCAGTTTTGTGATTATCTCATCCTTCGGTTGATTATTAATATGTCTGTTATGGGAAATCTATCAAGTACCAGGACTAGCTACCAACGCTCAGTTTGTAATTTTCTATCGAAATTTTTCACATTTACAATGGCGCGTTTGTGGCGATTTGATTAATCCTTTGTAAAATATATTTTTATTTTTGTTTATAGTTGCGACATAAAAACTCCCAATTTTATAAATCTCCTTTTCCATTATAGATCTTTACGTTCTTATGCCGTAATCGTCATACTAGTGGTAAATTAATCGTGCGTATGCTGGCAGACGAGAAATTTGAATACCAATTTGAAAATATATGTAGTTACGAGTTATGGCAAGTATGCATTTTGCAAGATGTTCCTACAAAGAGTCAATTATAAAATATTAGCTTCTATCTTTAGATCACTGTCATAGGTAATAGGAGCACAAAGATAAGAATCCTGAAAAACACCTTGCTTATTTCTGACTCTTAGAGAAGACAAACAACCTTTTTTGCTGACTACATTTTCATAAAGTAAACGCTTGGTTTAGATCAAACGGTTCCTGTCGTTCCGCTAAGGGCTCTACGACATAAAAAACACTACAACATTGAAAAACAAAAGGCGGTACATTCTTTATGACCCCAATTTCGAACCGCTCATTAATATTCAACGCGCTACATCTCCTAAAGCGCAGCAGATAAAGCAAGAAAATAGAAAACAAAGAGACTGCAATGAACAAACCTGCAAACGCGCATAACCTGCCTGTTTTGAAGGACTAACGCAGGATGACAAAGTCGCCGGTGACAAAATTGCGCTTCGAAACGCGAATTCCCCTAATCTTCGCGCGTTTGTTGAAACGTTTTGCTTGGGCGTTCTCCACCTTACAAACGCACCTATTACAAACGCGTCACCCGGACTAGGGGTTAAATGAACCACGTCGGGTGTCGGATGAAATATTCAACAAAAAAATCCTGCCCTTTTTCCCGGCCGAGTTATGAGCTGGAATGACAGGCTCCGCCCTCCGCTCTTTCTATCGCTTTCTCTCTTCCTCTTCTCCACGTTGCAAACCCTCTCGCTCTTTCTCTCAACCCCGTAACGCCGGTCGGAAAATTAACGACGAACAGCGAGAGAAAGGATTTGCAAAGGGTTAACCTAGATTTCAATGAAGCCTGTTTAAAGCGGCCCTTTCGCTCGTCCCCGTTAAGCGGAACCAGCCCCAGTGACAAACGGCCAGCTCCTTCTAATTGCTGCGGACTCAGTCGCGTCCGGGGATGAAAAATCGTGTTACTCGTTTCTTCCTTTCTCCCATTGTCATTGCTTCACCTCGGGGAACAGATACCTGTAGCGTGAATATTGCAAAACGTTTCGCTCTTTATCGATGTATTTGCGCTAAAAGGGTGCTATTGGCTTTTGTTAGGATATTGACGTTTATTTCAAGACTATCTAAGTAGTGTATATTTAAAGGAAGAATGGTATTTCTGTTTTTAAGAATACATTTTTGGGAATTCCAATGGTTTTTGGTAATATATGGATATTTATAGATAAAGGCTTTGTTTAGGTTTAAATATATCGTTTATTTTGATTTCTTTTATACGCTTTAGTCATTTATCGTAGTTCTAGTGTTCAAAGATACTATACTGTAGTCAAAAGATTAGTTGCAGTTTAATTGGAATTTATAGTATTAACTTCTCCTTCGATTCTTCTCTACAAAGAAGATGCAAGGATATTTTATCCTATGAACTTTTCTGTTGTGAAAATATTTGCTTTTCAAATATGAATGTCGATTTCCGAATCTTTTATTCTATATTCATGAGAGCGAATCGTTTATTGAAAATGGGACACAAATCTGATACATATGTATTGAAATTGAGAAACTAATAAAAAGTGGATTTAGTCACTTCTAACTAATCTAAAGTTTCGCTTAACGAATCTGGCAAAATCTTTCATCACCATCCTCGCTACCAAATGACAGGAAAAGTCACAGACATTTAAATTCAACTTGAAACAGGTCTGTTGCAATTCAATGGCTGATCTAAAATTGAGATTGAGAACAGATAGCAGTCGTACACATCGATCCACTATTGTCGCGGAGCAACGTGGCGATCGTCGAAACTCGATGCATCTTTATTTCAATCGGACTCACTTAACTCCTGTCGATCATTTGCATGCCATTCGCCGATCGGGATGACGGCCTTGCTTTCCTTTCGCCTTTCTTTACTAGCTTGCTGCATAGGAGACATGTCCGTAATTATGTGAAATCATGAAATTTTTGTAATTATATGAACAAGGTTTAAAGAAGATTCGTTGGTCATGCAAGATTAAAATTAAAATTTTGATGATTGAACGCTAGAGAAGTTATATTATTTTGTAAAATTTACTTTGAAATTTATAATATTTATGCCATTTTCTTACGACGAATACAAACATGGAAATAAATCATTTATTGTTTGGCAATTTAGAAAATGTGGAGTTGTTCAGGTCCTTTGTCAGTTGTTTGACCCTTAAATCGAATTGTAATCTCGTGTTGTGGTAATCAATTTGCGTATCGAATCTAATACCTCGTTTTTTAATCGAGATTATTTTCTACAAAGCTATGAACACTGAATGTCTTTTAAAAATTCATCCGTTTCATGCGCAACAATTTAGTATTCTGTTTATTTGTCATTTCCCTGCATTTCTTATTTCTACAAAGTTGATGAAACGACCGAGATGGCATCATTGTTCGCAGCAGATCTTCTTTCGCAACGATATAGCGAGTTCTTGACACTGTTGGGCGACTTTGTAGTAATTGATGGATGTCTTATTGATTCGTGGCCTTTACGAAGAAGCCGGGTCTTTATTGCCTCTTGAAGGGATAATTGTGTCGATGCTCTTAATTGTGATTGATGTGTCCAGCAAGTTATTCGATTAACGTTGCGGCGAATTTTTGTTGTCGAGTTATTCGACTTGTCAGCGTTACGTCGCTTGTTTTACTGCCTTCTTTTTATCGATGGTGAGCGTGGAAAAATAAATTAACGGCCAATAGAGCTTCGAATAGCTTTTACGAGTGTGTGAATTGGTTGAGTTTGTTGATAGATCAAAACTGAAAAGCTCGTAACAAAAATGACCTTTATCAATGCAAGAGAAATTCAGAGGCAAACTATTTTTACGGAATTAGCGTTTTATTGGATATTGCCTTTTTTAATGACATTTTACTTATCTATTCAATAACTTCATAATTGCGTTTTCGAAAAACTCTATCCTCTTTTAGCAATGAATTCTTTCAATTTTTTACATGGTTTCAGTGATTCAGATTTTTGGTATTAAAATGTTGTGAAATTTAAAATAAATAATATTTACATCATTCTTAACTAAGATTCAATGCTTTTTAACCTAACATTAGTTTATTAAAAAGCAACATCTTTCTTATCGCCAATTTCTGGATGTTCCTCTTTAATTATACGTATTGCATTTTATTGCCCACAATTTGAATCTTTCATTATATTGTAAATAGTCTTCCCATATTCCAGTCAAATATAAAACAGAACTTAACATCAATACGTAGAAATGCTACAAATTTAATAGATAATTTTTCATGATATTGATTTTATCATATGATCTTCACGACGATTAGATCATTAGACTATTAGATTTTCGACTACTCGAATTCGTTATTATCTAAATAGTCGAAAAAGCTGACAAGGTTTGTCCTAGATGAGCCTCTTTGAGCCTCTACATTTACAACGATGGACTGTTCTGTGGATTTTGGGAATCTACCTTTTCCGCCTTTGTTGCAAATTGATCCAAGGTTAAATTCATGAACAGTGCGTGCATCGGGAAAAGTGGATGAATTTCACGTAGAATTATTACATTTTTCACTACATCTGTATGAATTTCACGAAACACATTTATTTTTTATATTATTTCTTTATAATTGTCGTTGCAGAATAACAATTTCATCGTTGTTTGCCTGAAATACACATAATTAATACGTAACAATCCCAGTTTCACGTTTTACACTCTTTCTCTCTTTTCCGTCACTTTATTTCCATTTTTGATTTTCCACTATACGAAATAAAATCTGCTAGCTAATTTCGTTTATCTTTTGTTTGGTTTCATTAACTGTTGTCAAAGCTGCAACTTGATAAGTATTGTTTACGTTACAAGTAATGTTTAATGAGAGAAAATATGTACAACGTGTAATTCATTGATTTCTTCAAATGTATAAAATGCATTTTTTCTCCGGAAAATCGGAAGCGTTGATTACAATTCATAACATATATGTAAACAGATTGATATTTCTTTGCTAGTATAATATAAAATAATATTCCCTCCATACTACAATTTGTTCCATAGTATGAACGTAAGAATTCACGCTAAAATTAATAAAAAATGTTACGGAAATATTTATTCTGTCAAACTACTATTATTCTAACAGCTAATTCTTCCCAAGTATATCGATCTATCAACCAAGAGAATAATAACTGAACTTTCTTTATGGAATTAAAGTTAATCAATCTAACAGAGATAAAACATGCCGACATCGATTAAACGCTTAAATTTTTGAATAACTGTATCTCCAATTAACACGTGATAGATTATACGTTAAAAATAATAATTCATTAGGACTCCGTTTTCATGGCGAACGAAAACAGATTTCGCGAGTCTTCTCAATTCCACCCGATTGAATTAAATATCTCGATTCGGAGCTCATTTTCCTGTTCTTGAGACGAAGAACTCGTGAACACAACCGAAATATTCATTCGACGGTCCAGGGTCGAGAGATATTCTTCATCTTGTGAAAATCGTCTGCGAATTTCCGCGAGACGGTTGAGCGATGAGCTTGAAAACGAGTGTTTTAACGTTCCAGGAGTCCTGTGAGTACGCTTGGGAAATGAGAAACGGTAATATTTCGTTCTACGCGACGATTGGTGCGCTTCCGTCTTGCTCCTGAAATATTTCGATATTCTTGCCGTGTTTTGTACGACAAACAAATCGAAAGATCTGTGGTTAAACAAAACACACCATATTTCTTATCTTGTATTTACATAAAATGTAATTAATTTATTGCCAAACTAGCATATTGATAATTGTATAATGATGAACAATAGTAGTGGCACATACCAATTATTATTGTAAACTTATTACGCATTGCGTATTATGTGTCATTTATTATTTATTTTTATTGAACAGCCGCGTAACAATGCAATGAATTATGTTTTCTAAAAAAATAATTGGCTAGAAGATCACATTTTTATAACAGATAATACTTTGAAAATAAAATATAAGTAAAATATAGTTTATGCCAACATTTCCGTTAACCGTCATGTACTATAATCGTCAATGTATATTTGCTTCTATTTTTACTCTAATAAAAGATGAATTGTGAGAAAAATGAAGGGAAAAATTGAAACAGTCCGCTATTCATCTTACGAATTGTGAAAGGGATGAAAAGTTAAAATACCCAGTAGATTCATCTTTAATCCTTGAATGCTTCTCTCCCGATTTAAATCTAAGAAACTTTAAAATTTAACTAGGTACCTATATAAAATACCTATCCAAAGTTTATTTAAGATGCCCGGGAAAAGAGAGGAGCAGCTATTGGTAATTAGATCAATCGACTCGGACCGTTGAGAAACAAGTGGCAAGAGGGCGTCGACAAAATATTTGTCCACTCGCCAGATTTCAGCAAATCGCACTCAAAGGGATTGCTTAATTACCAATGTCTTTCTCGGAGGGAGTTCCCTTCTTTGTTCGCGGATGATCAAAGCGCTCGAGTAAGAATTAAGAAAATAAAACGAGAGAGGAAGACAAGAAACGAAAAAAAAAAGGATGAAACGAAAGAAGGAAACGAAAGAAACGGTAAAACTAGCAGAAGGTAGGAGAAAAAGTGGAAGTAGAACTAACCGGTAGTGGCTCGAAGAAAAAGTCTCTCAGAATTATTCAGCCGTATGATCGCTTAAGGAACTCGCCGCGAGCTCATTTGCAGAGGTACGTCGCCATCGACTTGTTCGACGAGCATTGACTAAATGACTAAATGACTGCCGGATTAAAGAACAGGATTTCTTCGACTACAAGTGTCGTCATTTTTTTGTATCGAAATTTCAGACCAAATATATTCTGGTCCATTAAAGCTTGCTTCTCCTTTGTTACTTTTTGTCGCATAATTATTTATTTATTTAGCGGAATTATCATTAGCATATTCCTAACACTATTTCTTCTGACTTCAATCTCCTTTTTCGTTTCATCCTCGTTTCTCTTTCAAGCTTCTTTTCTTCAAGCTTTCTTCTTCGTTATAATTTTATAAATATTTAAGTCGAATTCTACGACGTTTTTCCAAAAACGTGTTTGAGATCTTCTATATCCAGAAAATGAATATTCATTATATACGTTTCTTTCTTCAAACAAAATATAATACACAATAGAGGAAATGTTCCATACCTTCACTAGAGCTTTCTATAGGTTAAAAAATAGGCAAAAGTTAGATTGCTTCCAGAATCTTGCACAACACTTGAGATTCTCTAATTTTGCATTCTTTTTTTTTTATCAGCTTCCACATTTCATCAAATTTTTTGGTTACGCGAAAGTACTACCAAATGACATGAAACTTGATATACATAAGACTTAATTATCATATAAATACCGTAATAAGTGATGTAAGAATGCTTTTTGTAGTCACTGTGGATATACGCAACTACGTAACTGCCCTCTCTAACAGCCAATAGCGATCTAAATCGACATGGATCTAACGAGAACACCACGATAGAAACGTTCACATCTTTTCTTTTTCACCCTCCACGCATACACGGCTACGCTTCATCCTTCTCTCTCTCTCTCTCTCTCTCTCTCTCTCTCTCTCTCTCGACATCGAAGAAATCCTCGACGAGCAAGAGTTCGCGAAAGCCTGGTCCGGAGGTAGCGGCTTAAAGGAACGGTCGGAGGATAAAATCAAAGTTGAAAAAGAAGGAAACGGGTCGGCTAGGTTAGGTAGGAGCTGTGGAGTCGAAAGGCAACGGGGGTGGTGACTCCGCTCAGAAAAGAGATCCGCTTTTCCATTGGCGTGCTTAATCCGGACCTAGGAAACGTCTTAATTGGAGCTTAAGGGCAAAAGAAACCGCAGGTCACTGTATTACAATCGGAGCTCGGCTACACAATCGTCGGTTTCATTAAGCCACCAACCACCGCCCCAACCGGTCACCGTTTCCACCTCTTCCTTTCTTTCCTCCTCTTTCCTCGCGGTGCACCAGCTACCGGTGGAACGAAGGTGGGAAGAATAAAGGAATCGTGACTCATAAATATCGAGCATCTTCGAATTGCTCGCCATGGCCACATCTCGTTTCTTGGCCACGTAACAGTGCAGCTGTTCGGTTGCCGAATGGTTAACTATTTAACTTGTACTGAATATCAACGAGTGTCATAATACGCGCGGTTGACAGTGAACGCACGCGTTTATTATTTAATGTGTGGATACATTAGTTAGCTAGCGAATGGATGTGTTCATTAAGAATAGGAAATACATACCTAGGTATATAAGCGTCTTGTAACTTTTACACGCTTTCCGTGTGGCTACAAATTTAACCGATATAATCAGTATAGCATCGATATATTGTGATCGTTATAGTCGTGTCTCGCTACAGTGACGGATCGCAGAGTAATGAAATTTGGAAAGCTCCTTATCGGTGTTTAAATACTTTCGTCAGCAACTGTACCAATTATGGAAACCTCTATTCTTAAATCATTGCCATATAGAAGAGTAAAGTTAAGAAATTCCAAATAAAGGTAGTAAAAAAAAAGGGAACCATGGCTCACAAATACTCGACGTCTTCGAATTCCTCGCAAAGACCACTTCCCTGCTTCATGGCCAGGTAACAATGCGTCCATTCAATTCGTTGAACGACCAACCAGGGGCTGGTGCTTCTCTCGTTTGCCGCGACGATGGTTCAAGTGGCGAGCTGCCACAGGTGCACGAGCGGATCTCGGACGTGTCTTGGATGATATACGGCCAAGCCGGTATCTCTTGGAGGACGACGCTCGGCCAATGAATGGGGAGAGATCTGTGTGTAAACACCGCCACCAGTGAAATTCCTCTTTTTGGCTTTGGTTCTTTCGGTCTGCTTTCAGATTTGCAGGCTGGTCGATAGATGCACTTTTGTTGGTAAAGGAGTTGCGGTTATGGTGTTTGGCAGGTAGAGAGTATGTAATGTGATTGGGGACAATGGGTGAGTTTTTGGTACTTTGGAGAGGGATAGTGTGAAGATTATATCTTATATGAATGGGTTTGAATTAGCTAAGTGTTTTAAATGATAGGGCGTTTTCTAGGATCTTTGAGGATTAAGGTGATTCTAACTGACAGAGACGTTATAGTTCGATTTATTACTTTGTACACGGTACAGAAATTGGGGAGAAGCGTGATTTTCTCGAAGTTTTGTCAAGAATATCTATAATACTAGACTATTCTGATTACGTATATCGAAAATAGTTGACAAATCTTCTTGATGTAGCCGGCCGATTGATATGAACTGTAATTATTCCTGAACGGGATATTTTTAATTAAGAAGACACATAGAAGAAA
This sequence comes from Bombus confusus, assembly GCA_014737475.1. Lineage (NCBI taxonomy): Eukaryota > Metazoa > Arthropoda > Insecta > Hymenoptera > Apidae > Bombus > Bombus confusus. Next base: position 545,864 of record JACXIV010000056.1, on the reverse strand, counting down.
ATTTGTAAAGTTGAAGGATAATATTCTGGATTTCGAGCTTTCCAGCTCTAATCCGTTTAATGTTAAGTATAAACCTTGAGTATTAAGAAGCTCTTGATGCTAAAACTGTTGAACTTCGAACTTTAGAAGTCGGAACTTTTTAGTTTTAGATACATAGGTACTCTGCGTATAAATCTTTCAGATTCTGAAATCTTAATTAAGATTTTTTCGTACAGCATGCCTTGATCTTCTTAATCTTCTTCATTATTGTTAAATTTACATTCGCATGTAAACATGAGTATATTTCTAGTTAGAAATTTGAAGTCACTTCTCAGTTGCATCCATATTGAATCTTTTACTAACTTTGTTAGTAATTCCATATTATGTATATTCCTTGAACTTTCGCATCTTCCCATAAATGTATAAAGATTCATAGTCTAATGGTATCCTTATTAGGTTATTGATAAACCAGTTTTCTAAGATGACAAAATTCTAAGCTACCTTTCTTATAAATTACTGTCTTCTAAAATTATTCTAATTCTAAATTGTTGATCTAGCAATGTAGAATAAGTACAACGTAATAAAACATCTGGTAATGGTAACTACTTTTCTATGAAACACGTAATGATAGCAAATTTTCGGAAAGTAATGTAAAACAAAGATAGATTAATAAAAGCATGATAAATGTTTTAAAGAGAGATTGGAAACGTTTATTTCTCCGCTTACAAATTACACGATATTCGAACGTGGAGGTGGAGGTGATCGTATGCAGACCGTGAATTAGTTCAACCGGATCCTTCGGTATTCGGTTATGTTCTAATTCGAGTATTCGCCGCTATCGGTTCGAATATCTCAATCGATGGATATATGGCTCGGGCAAAATGTATGAATATTCATTGTCAGGACCGCAGACACCCTATCCGAGTCGTATAAATCTGCAAGCAGTTTTGAACATTATATTCCCCTGGTTTTCGATTGTAATTAATTCACTTTCCCGCCATGGAAACGTTCTGCTGCCCATGAAGCTTGTTTGGATCAGTCTCCAAATATTTCGACGTTCAATCATTCTCTAACATTTACGATCTTTATTTAACTATATTGCACTTTACTAAATTATCGGTTAATTAAATATAGTTAGATAATAGATAAATGTATTTACGTTGGATGAAACTGATCTAAAATTTTACATATGTTAGAAAGCAATTCGGTGTTGAAAGGATAAATTTTTAGGATTATTATTAAATTATTTTTTTATAAAATTATTTATGTTTTATAAAATTATTATAGTTCATTAAATTATGATATATTTAGGATACCTTTTATGAGTTAGGTAATTCTCGTGTTTTTGGAATCTCATATTTTTGGTTTAATGTTTAGTCATAGAATAGGTTATTTATTATTCGATTTATTATAAACGATTCGATATTGTGTTACATAGTATCTCACATTAATACTAACCGTCTCATATTAATTTACGTGCACGTCGCATGTTTTAATTAACGAACGAATACAACATATCATATGTAGCATGCGGTATTATTGAAACATGTAATTTTGCAGAGTGTATAAGATAATTATCTCTTTAGTATTTTCTGTTAATAAGTCCTCTTTTTTAATTCTGTCTTAATTTGTGTGACGAACATATTGAAACTTCGATTCTGCATTTTTCGAATGCATATATGATTTCGAATAATTAAATGAATCTGTTAAGGACTGATCTGTGAAATAACGCATAAAAATTGCATGCACGTAATATTATTAAACAATGATAAATTTTTGAAAAGCTAACAACTAGAAAATTTGAAATTGAGCCATATGCACACGAAAAATAATAAAATATGTAAAAGTAAAATATTAAGCAAGTCCACAGAATTCCATTTTACAACCACAGTATCAAAAAGTAAAGTTCAATAATAAATTCATTGAAAAAAATTGCAAATGAAACGTTAATATGTATCTACCCGTAAACTTAGAAAAATAAGTATAAGAGGATAATTTTTGCATTCGCTGTAAAAGTCGCTCTCGGATTTTTGACGAACAAATCTTCGTGAAATAACGGAATTCTAAGCTATCTTTCGTGACATAAATCGCTAAAAGATCAAGAATGCACAAATAATGCTACCTACGGGAATCAGTGAATCGAGAAGTGCGAAGCAGTCAAGGAAGATTCTGAGGAATCTTGTCGTTTCGAGCGAATCGTTCGACGAAAGATGCTGCCACGCTTTTGCTCCCACACGCTTTTTCTTTTATTTTTTTTTTCTTTTTTATTAAGCAAACAGATATGGGGATGGCGAATGCGGGCAGAAGATAGAAAGAAAAGGGAGAGCCTGAGGGGAGAGGGAGAAGACGAAGCGGTAGATCGAGAGATCGCGAAGGGAAACGGAGAGTGTTGCGTGAAACGAGATTATTGGAGAGAGACAGGCGAAGAAAGGGGGAAGGTGAATTTAAAAGGGAGACAAGCTGTCGGTGGAGAAATTGAAGGAGAGGAGACGACGGAGAATAGGCTGAAAGTAGTGTGCTAACGGCTTTGATGCTCGTGCAGCCGATTATACAGGGTGATTCGTTTAGAAAAGAAACGATCTTGTTATATCTCACATTAAATGAATATTATTTGTATACCTGGTATATTATATATTATTTTATTACGTTTCTTTTGCTCAGTGGAAAACTAAGAGAGTCGATAAGTAAGATTACCGAGAAGTTGTAAAATAGTATGTAATGAAAAAATGAATAGGTATATAGAATTATATTTTTAGCTTAATAAAAGTAGACATTAATTTTGCTAAAAGCATCTGCGTGTTTCTAGTATAATAGTCAAAACAATAAATCGGAGCAACACACGTTTCTCTGTGTATTTTGATAGATTTTCAACAGTCAAAGTAGTTCTCAAAAGATTACGACGGAGAATAAGAAGTGCGCAAGGAAATGTCTAAAAGAAATGTTACAATTTAAAGGAAAATAAAAATAATAAAAACGTTATCTCTTTCGTACTCCAAATTTAGCGATCTCAAGATACGCGTCTCTACCCCCGCTTTGTACTCCTAATGACCGAAAACTGTAGCTACGCGTGTTCTGTGAAGTTGTCTAGTTTAAAGAGATTTTGATACCAAGGGAAGAAGAGTATTACAACGCGGTCGGATTATGTGGCTTAAAATCCAGTAGGGATTCCAGGCGGAAAGGCGCAGTTCCCTCGGGTGCTATGTCGTCTGCTTTATATGTACCATGTTTTCCTACCGTGCGATGTGAATTACTCCTTACAATCGATAATTTATACAGATACCTATATATATAGATTATTATGAAATTAGTAATTTTACCTAAGAAGATTCTTTCAGGAATGCGATAGTATGAAAAGCTTAATTTAATTGAGGCAATAAAGGAAAAGAAATATATAGATCATCTTAATGATAGCAATTCTATGTAAGAAATTCGTGAAAATGGAACGTAGTAAATAACGTAACAGTATCATAAGTGGATTACGAATGTTTATGCATTTACGGAAAATTTAAGGATGCAAGAATACCCGCAGTACATGTCGTACGAAAATACTTATATAAAATATACAAAGTATCTATATATAAATAAACTATATAGAAATGAACATCTGCTTAGATTCCATTTCTAAAAACATAAATTTGCACAAGTATTCGCAGTCTAATTTAAAACTAATTTAATTTTAAAAGGAAGAAAGAATAAGAAATTTTCTGCATTTCTTTTAGATTTAGCTTCTCAGTCGAAGAAAGGATCCTGACACATGAAACGATGTCAATGTACTTTCAGAGTGTTTTGAGTTGTTTTTCCTGTCGCATGTCAACCGATCCATATTAATCCTGAAGTCGTGGTTACGGAAAAGTCGTCTCGTATCTCGTGGGATTCGTAAAACTTTTGCGACAGAGTGACATGATCGAATCTACTTGCTTCGTCGTTTACGTATTCTTTTCTTGTTTGATGGTAATGTATGGTATGTCGATAGTTAGGAATCAATCAGGAACTAGGAAAAATTGGGATGTATTAGGTTCCTACGGAGGGAATAGTTTGCTCGTACAGGGAGATCGAAGTCCAAGGCAGAGTCGCGTTTAACCTTAATTGAAGAAAATCTGTTACTATCGAGTTAAAGGGAATAATATTAAGTAGGACTTTGCGATTGCCTTTCTTAGCCATAATGTTCAAAAACAGAGGTCGACAATGTACAATATATCGACTGAAAAAGATCGCAGAAACATTACAATGTCGTGCTAATGCAACGTTGGTTCTGCAACGAATTAATTAGTTAACTAAACTTCTATCCAATGAGTCTTTTTACCTGAACTCTTATTATGTGAACGAAAAATAAGAAAAATTAAATGATTATTAAGCAACGAAGGAAATTGGTGAATTTTTATTACGTAAACTGCAATTGTACGAACTGTTTATTCTCCGACGAATTCAGATAATAAATGAATTTCTACGGTATATCATAGAACGCTTACAAACCTAACCCTAACCTAACCCTAACGTACCCAAATCAAGACAGACCATAAACACGACGGAACAATACAACTTCGATCTCTCTAGTAAATCTCGTTTGGATCTCCCGATGCGCTTATCAGCGTAAGATCGCGATTGATCGATCATTTTGGGCGGCGAATAACAATCTGTTCGAAATGATCGAGCAATTAAACGGCGATCGTCCCGGCAGCAAGTCGTAAATTATTCAGGTGTCGGGTCGGTTGACTGGTACGAAGCGTTTCAATCGAAAGTTTCGCAGCAGAACGCGGCCAGGATCCTATCAGATACTTCATAAATCGTGCCGCCTCGAGCACAAACACCGTCCAAGATCGAACGGAACGTATTCTCATGCTAAACAAAGTAATCATGCGAACCATTCGTCAAGTACGAACAACAGTCTCCAGTTGAATTCCAAAAACAGCAGGCCACCGCATTGGCCGGGATTCAACTCGGCAACCATCCAACCGAAGAAGTGAGATTCTAATGAGACTGAGAGCGGTGGCACCGGTGCCACCGGTGGCACTGGGCCCATGCACAATCGATGGGGGATTTCGCTTCTTCGATATACATACGTACCATTCGATGAGAACGAATATACATCTACGCGTGTCAGGTTTTCTTTGATTCATGAATGCCCGTGTCGAGTTTTGTGTATCCTATTAGATGAATAATATTTTCGAAGGTGGACAAACTCGTATTGATTATATCCATGATACTACATGGACAGCTAAATTTGGTAACAATGAATGATTCTATGATCAATAGAAGAAAAATAATTCGATTATTTGTTGGCATAGATAAAATTATTGTATTTGAGATATTTCGATACTTTAATTTTAAATTGGTAGAATATGAAATATGATTTGTGAGAATTCTGATTCGTAGCATGCATTTTTCAAGCGGTTTCGTTATCAAATTTTAAGGAATTCATAACAACTGTTTCCAGTCATTTCATGCTTTTATTAAACATCATTTCCTAAATAGTGTCCATTCCCATCGTTCCTTATCACCATCTGTTTTTGATTTGTTCAAACAGTCAGTGGAAATACATATTTGTAATTCTTCTCTATGTTTCGATACTTTCCAATTTAGAAATGGAATTATTCAAATAGATCAGAGCAAGTAAAATCTGCGAAACGAGTATGTATCACTGATTCGTTTCACAAAGAATAATCAACGTGTGAGTTACTAACGTTCTTATATTTAATATTTTACTTTAAGCTTTTCGCAAAATCGCAGCTTCGACGAAAATAGTCTACAGGTTATAGCAATAATCATTCACAGATTTTCGTTTAAAGTAACCTGGCTAATAATTGAGATTTCTAATTAATCATATACTAATAATAAATGTATAAAAGTTAATATAAGAATGATTGCAATGGAAACTCAGCGTTGAATCGCATATTCATAATAAATTTAGTATTGGGAGTCTGTATAATAATGTTATTATTACATGAGGTGTTTCTTACGTTTACATTACTCAGCATGAGTTCAACAATTTATTTCCGATTGAAATTTTGTTAAAAGTGTTTTATCGTGGAGATATTGTCTGATTCGTGTCAACTTCTCCTTTCATTCCACCTCATTCACCCTAAGGTGTCGCTACTCAAATGATTGTAACATAGGGTTGCTAGTTGGTTGGTCGGGTTGCCTTATAAACGTGAATTACGATGAAACTGTCTTTTTTGTAGACTCTGGCGCTGAAGCTTCGTGTAGCTCTGTTGGATCGAATAAGGGTGGTTATGGCGGTTGGTAAAGGAAGGCCGACAGGAAAGAGGGAAGATTGAAGTGGAAGGTACATGTGGACTTGTCAGTAATGTTATTTAGAAGGTTCTAAGGGTCCTGGGGGGATTCTAGGTAGGGATTTGTCCGATGTTACGATGAAGGATTTAGTTTCTTACGAATGTGTCGGGTTAGTACACAGACTTTTGTTGTTTATCGATAGCAATTACGTACAGAATATATGAATTTCTTATTTTCTTCTCGTAATTCATATACATATGTGAATATTATTTAAAAAAATTCTGCATCTCTGAAACAAGTAAAAATTCTATAGGTAATATAAATTAATTTCCTTACATTATAAATTTAACTTTTTAACTTTCTGTGAAAAAACGTATTCTTCTTATATATCACTACATAACAGTAGAAGATAAACTGTATCATTTATATCGAAGCCTGGTTTTCTTACTATTCTGTACTATTCCAAAATATCCGGAAAATATTCGAGAATACTTATAAACGTCTCATTACACAATTATTACAACAAATGCTTCAGACTATTTTCTCATCAAACATAAAAATTCTTATCGAAGAATTTCCAAATTATGCCATTTCGAGTAATTAAGTCGTAATATTTCAAACTCTGCTATATCTCGTATCGAAAGAGCAACTTTTAATTATTTCGCGTTATTTCGAGTACTAATATTAATTTTCGTTTAACAGTAGCCATTGATTGGCGAGCATAAAAGAATAAATGATCATGCTAATTGCCATATAATGTATCCTCGTCGTTTTTACCTCTCACGAGGATTGGAATCGAAACGACGGAAATATCAACGAGGTCGCACTCGGTCGCTTGATCTCCTTCTATTTTCTTCTTTCCCGAAATTTATTGCGTCCTCAAGATGAATGAAAATAATTTGTCGGAAAATCATTGGATCTCCGATTTATTTTCTGCCAGGCATGGTTAAGGCTGTCATCGATGATTCTCAATTAAAACGGACGCTGGTAGTAGATTTAACTTTTCAATCGATTAGCCACGCGCCTTTGAATTTACTCGAGTTTAGAGTATTCCAAGATGTTTCTCGAGTATTAAAAATAACTAAATAGTAACTTCGTTTCGTTGGTCGATTACTAATGCACGATTCACATGAAAATGATTGTCGATATGTTAGATTCAATGGAAATCAAGCTTTGAAAAAAATAAGTTGATCCTAAGAAAGCGAATTTTTATGTTGGGAGAAGTAATGTTTGTGAACGATTCGAAAACTTTTCTTGGAATTAAAATTAAAATAGAAATTTTTTATTGCTTATAGAATATTAATGGACTTAAAGTTTTCTTGGAACATCTGACTAATTTAAATGTTAAATTTCAAGTTGATCAACATTTTTAGAATTATAGTTATTGTTCATAAAAGTGCTTGAATATATAATTGAGTAAATAACGTTCCACAAAAATGATGTACATATATGCTCTATTTAACTTACGTGTTTATAATATGTGAAATATTGTTGACGATTTTTAAGGACTCATACTACTCTAAATATTGCAAGGGATTCGTTTATATTTGTAAATGTTAACGAATTAAAATCACATATGAAAGAGGAAATTTTCACTTTAAAAACGATATAGAATGATACAATTACAAAGATCAAAATATTTATTGGAAAAACAAAAAAAAGAAATGTAAATATAATATGTCCATAAAGTAAAATGTTCATATTTATCTTTATTTAAATATATTAATACGTAATATATGTATACATTTATATTTATACTTATCACAAAAAGTCATCTGTTAAACCTTACACAACAAAGTAAGAATTTTTGCTGGCTAAGCTTCCTGAATTGGAGTATTTTTTCTATTGCTCTTCAAAATCGGCAGACAAACGAAATGTCTCAGATATCGAATCAAAGAAGTGTAACGCGATTTAAATTTATACAAATACCCAAGCTTTACTCCTGATCCTTCTCAAAAGCCAATGAATCCTTTCCATCAACCTTTCGAGCCGTGACGAGCGTGAAATTTACAAATGTCCATAACGCTGTAACCTGAACAAACCCTCTAACTACGATATATCTTTCTGTCGGCGGAAAAAAAAGACGGTCAGAAATATTCATAGAGCGGTCAAGCTTTTCGAATAGGGATTCGTGGGGCCAGAAAGCTTGGCTAAAAGGCTATCGGCGAACAAAGCTTTCGTCGCCTTTCGTGCTTCCTATTTCTGCTCTCCATATTATACGATGTCGTGTCTTAATAAATTTACGACCGTTACTCCGATTGCCTGTGGCACTGCCCATTTTAATATCGAACCTGTGTGGGTAAACCGGTGGAAAAAAGACGGGCGGATAGGAAAAAGAACACGTGTGTATGGTTATTCAAGTTCATAAGAGAATTATTGGGTTGGTAAAGATACAAATTAGGATACTCGTCGATAAAATATATCTAATGAAATAGCAAATAAACCTTTTATTAAATGAAAAAGTTCCATATTATCTGTTAACAATTGTATACTAGAAATTCAATGATAAATCGACACATTTGCTGTTCATAATCATAAATCATGAGAAGAACAGCGCAAAGACATAATAAAAAGACTTTCGGTAATAAAAGATACAACGAAGATTTCAAGAAAGGAATTTCCGAAGAATGTTTCCAAATTTAGACCGAGATTCTAACAACAAAAATCAGCATAAAAATATCGAGAGAAAATTCCAACGATATAAGCAATTTAAAAAGTCGATAAAAAAAGTTTCAATATGTTAGTTGAAAGAAAAGCAATCGAAGCAATAATCAATGGCACAAAAAAGAAACAATGTAACGCTGAAAGCCAAGAGAATTTCCATAACTGGAAATACATAACGGTCATATTCCAAAATGTTAGATGCAGACGAGTTTCAAATTCCCAGAATACTGTACCAAAAATCTGAGAACTGTAACTACACGCGGCATGGTATAGTTAAACTACAAAATTGTGGTGGCAAAATGTAGTGGAACGCGGGCGAACTCTATGCATGACTAGTGGCGTGTGTACGTATTAAATGCTGGACTTAGTTACCCGCCTAGTTATCTAGCTAGTAGGATCGGAGCCACCGTTCTGTAGCGACACACGCCGCCGCTTTTTACGCACTAATCTGCCGCGATCGATCGTTTAATCTGGATTAGAGTTACGAGTGACACGGCTGGAATAAGTAATCGAGCGCGTGTCCGATCGTTGCAATTTAATTCCTACGTTTGCTGTGTCTTTCTCTCTGCGGCCGCGACTCTCACCTATCTGTCTGAATTCATCTCTCCTTCATCCATTCTTGGCTCTTTCCTCGCTCTTTCTTACTTTTTCGAAGCTTCGAGGTAGCAAAACCACGCAGAACGCCGAATAGTTAATTAGATTATGTTGATTTACTACTGGTGCAACGAGCGAGGTAGGTGTTTTGGAAAATGGAATGGAAACCTGGAACAAAGATCCAAAGAACATCTAGCATATCGCGGGAGAAGAAACTATTCTGAATTTGCGCTATTCTACGAGCTTCATCGACCATAGAATTATAGATAAATCTTATTTCACTTGTAAACTACCCTCACACAGTTTTAAACGTCAAAACGTTTGTATGAACATACAGAGAAATGCACAGAATGCACGCGATATATAAAATATTCAATGTACGCATTATAATATTTAGTAGCTGAACAAGAATTTTTATTCAGGTTTTATTTCTTTACGTTTATAAGTTACGTTTCTAAAAACATGAATTTGCACAAATATTTGAAAACTAGCCATGTAATAGACAAATAGGTACATATAGACCTTAAAATAATTCAAGAATGACAGCTATAAATTATTTTTAATCCAACGATACAATATGTATTTTACATACTATTTGAGTATTTAATCTTTCTTATTGGCTTGAATCGTTTCTTGTGATTTTAATTAACCATATATATTATTTTTCTGTTCTAGGTAAGTCCATAATGCTGATTCCATTTTACGCAATCTGATTTCTATGTAAGTAGTATTGTATTAATTTGTTCTAGGTCATTTTCTTCGTTAACATTTATTACAGTTTATTATATCATGAATAATTTTATTTGGGAATAAAAGGATAGAAATATGAGGTAATTCTTGATCGAATTTCACGTTCTTAATTCCCTTAATTACTCGGAATTGCAGAAAGGAGAATTAATTAAGAACGTGCTGGTGCGTGGATCAACTAATTGAAATTTCACATAGAAGAAATCCCGGGAATTCTTGTTCGAAAACCACTTTCTTAGTATTCCCTTGAATCACTTGAAACCACATCGAGGAAGCCTAATCAATCGCTTGCTTACTTGACGAACCGGTTGATTTGGTTAATTGGCAAATCGTAATTTTCATAAAATAATAACTAATTATATTCGTTATATGTTGTATTATAATCGTACACAATGCATATTTATTATAACATGTATTTAAGCAAATACCCGTATGAACTGTCCGCTCTCAATCCAGTTCCATTTAGCTTTTTATTACTGTTAATTGCAACTACACTTTAATGATATTGAAGAAAAAAATAATTATATTAATCTTGCATAATTGAATTTTTGTATTAGTTTTTATTATTTTTATTATAATATATTTAATATAATATTATTTTAATTATAATACATTATTTTTATATTAATTTTATTCTTCTGGAGAGAATTATATTTGTTAATGATATCAGGTTCTACATCTCAGTTCCATAATATCAAATTTTTGTAGTCAAAAGTACAAAAGAAACAAAAATGTTTAAAATTGCAGATTACTCAGAATGGCGGGAGAATTAATCCTTAGTCGCGCAATTTACTGGGATGGGCAGATTTCTCGCGGCATGAAACGCGATTTCTTTGATAGTTCCTTCCGCAGTGGACCGACAATTTCGTTTAAAAATTTCATAAAAATTTCATAAAAATTTCAACCGTGTTATCTGGTATGTTAAGCGTCACTCATTTCGAGCTTCAACTTAACTATGTATGCTAGCACTTCGCTACGAATCGCTTCAACATAGTACATAGTTTTATAGAACGACGATGAACATACTCGCTGTTCATTTACTTAATTATAGATTAGTCAATAAATCCGGTAATTATCAGCTCGCGTACGTATCGAAACGTTGTTTCGCGAACTGTTTGCACGAATAATTAATTAGCTAAATTTATCCGCAAATGGATTCGAGCCACACGAGCTATCTAAATATCAACAACGTGACACGGCATCCCTTTGGAAACGATGATACGGAATGCATGTATTTCTAAGCGCGTCGTTCCGCGTGAAATCGCGCGTCGAGTATCGTTTCCTGTCTTGCGATCTTCTTTCACCACTGGTATTGACGTTCTCGAGCAGGTACTCCTCAAACTTGGATCTTTGGTCGGTTGATGGATTCTTCTTATAGGGATTGGATAGCGAGGTTAACATAACACGTCGAACAGGTGAAGAATTTTGTCAACAGAGTGTTTGATTTGGAGAAATAGTTACAAGAGTAAAAATTTGTGGAGATGAAGGATTAGAATTTTGTATCTCTTACTGGTGATTAGTGTATGTTTCGACGTACGATATTTTCAAACGTGGCAAAATATCTTAAAATTATTGCTTTATGTTCTACTAGATCGTAGAATGATACAAACTCATTTATCTTGCATATTAATTATTGCGAGTAGAATGAAGTACTTCTTAATAATATAACATAATTTCTAAGATACTTTAGTGACATGAAAGACTCCAATAGATAAGATAATAAGATAAAACGAAAGATTTATTTATGAATAGATAGCCTGCATATATTCGTTTATTAATAGTATAAATGTCAATACTGTATAAATACACAAAAATTGATTTTGATAATTAGTAAGTGTCTCTTACATCGAGAAATATAAGTGTAAATACCTTGAATGATTAACATATGTTGGATTAAAATCATCTAATCCCAGATTTATAATTTTGTGGACTGTAAAATAAATTGTACTTAGATGAATATGTTTGCGTGTTCCATTTTTAAATACATTTTTCGAATAAACTTTCCATCGTGTATAGAAATGGAAAGACAAAGCCCTGATTAGTTATTATTTTTAAACCTAAAAGCTTTTTTTTGCATTAAGAAAAAAAGAAAATCTAAATAACGTTGAAATGTATATATTTAACTCGACGATAAAAGGAATCAGGCAATATCGATTCTGGAAGGTTGTCGACGCCTCCGGTCCGTTTCATCCGTCCACTTCAGGACTTCTTCGATGCGATTCCATAAATTTATCATGAAAGGGCTGTCGCCCTTCACTTCCAACTGGCTTTGCCCCGTTAACGTGACGATATCGATAGAAAGACAAGGTCTGGTCGGGGCAAGATAAATTCGTTCACGGCCGACGCGTTAATACATCTAGATGGCCGAGCTCAATGCTGCATGCAACGCGATATCGTGCTGAATGAAAAACAGAAGGATCAATGTAGTGTGATAATCTTACGATGTCAACCGCGTGTTCCACGAAAGAACCTCGAATATGATATATTCCCTCTTGTAGTCCCAAGTGGAGATTTTCATTGTTCAACGTCAATTTTCTTCACTGACAAACTGACTTCATTTTTATTACTCGCTTCTTGTAAATTAGCTTTCGCAAATTATAAGAAAATTTCAAGTATATATTCATGGTTGTAAATTATATTTATAAATGATAACGTAGTAGAAGTTGAAAAGTTAAGGAGGCTAAAGAAAATGAAAGGTCATATTTTTACCATAATTACGAAACCTAAACGTTGATTTTAAATTTCATAATATTTATTTATAATAAGTATATTTAGTCTATTCTTAAACAAGTGCCACATCAAATGCAAAATACCTCAGACATTCATCATCGTCTCAAATACAAACTATGTTTCAAAAAACTAAACTTGTTCATTCTGCTTGGTGACTTAACTTTCGATTGGTCGAATTTTTTAATCCAGGATATGATGAATGCGTTTATATATGCGATTATGCGTTCATTATAGAATTCGTAGAAACGACGAGCGTTCGTGATTTCGATCGAAATGTAGGAAAGATCTAATCGCGGAAAATAATAGTAATTCGTATCGTTGCGTGTTTTCAATTTTAGATTTCGTGTCATAAATTGTTAAAGACATATTATTGTTCGATATCTTCCCTTTCACTGAAAAAATTTCAGTCATTTTGTTAAAATAAACCCACCTAGTCATATAACCTCGTAATTATAAATTTAAAAGTATAGGAATTTTTAATTTTTCGTACTTTAGAAGGTAATTAAAGTATCGTCCTGTTTCAAGAATTAGTGGAGTAATTTGAAAACTGTCTGCTCTGAAGAATTTCCGTTTCCAAGCCCCTGACAATTTTCATTGCAGTTAATTAGAGTCGTGCAGCATGAAATGGAAAACCTCAAAGGAATTGAATCATGTGACGGACAAAGTGGACAAAATTGAATCTAAAGTTGGGATCTAAAATCATTTAACTAGAATAACATTGCTATTATACCAACGATATAGTTCGAATTCGCTGTAGATGACATCTTACGTAATTTCGATTCCAACAAAGATACAATGGCCTGATAATCTAGCATGGTTCACAGTTAATTTACTATTTTCCATAGTTGAATTATTATCGAATGTATTACATTTCTATGAAGTTTTGTTTACGGTAGCTTTGAACTAGATTCACCCTACAGTGAACAAAAATGTAATTGTGTATGAAGCCAATTGTCTGTGCAATTATATTCTCCCTACGAATCGCTTTTCGTAATACAAACCAACATTTTCAAATAACGAAAGCAATGTAAATGAATCATAAATTAATTGAATGGAAATTTTCTTCGTCTTGAGAGATAACGCCAAAAAGTGGAATCTTGTTGGAATTTGAATTTTCTTGCAAAGTAATAGGTCGTAAAAACTGCAGTCATTAATCAACCGTGTAACAAGATTAATAATTGCTTTGCGCTTTAACAATTATGCAGAACCATCAAACAGAGCGTTAATGGTGTATGTAGCCACTTCTTACCAATGTAATTATTCTGTTCCATTCATTAATCATATTTACTTGAATAGTATAAAATAATACAATAAGCAGAAAGATCGACGAAGGATCTTCGAAACGTAATAATTTTCATTTTAAAAATTGCGGTTCTTCGCATGTTTGATTTACAGAAATTTGGGGAAGAGATCTTTACTACGTATCCTAAAAAAAAAAAAATATCGGGCAATTTTTCAAATTCTCTCGCATCTTGAGTACGGTTCAGTTTTATGACATCAAACATTCACGACCATCCCTTTCTTCACCTAAACTTTATTACATATCTGTTCTATTCTTACTACGTATCTGTTTAAATAAAAATTAAATTTAAACCCAGAAAATTTTCAAAATTCCTTGCTTAACTATTCCTCGAATGTCATTCAACTTTATCACGTCAAATATTCCATGAACCCCTCTTTTTTCACTTAAAATTAATTACAAATTCCGCTATATTTTTACTACAGATTCCTGTAAAAACACCACAAAATTTTCCAAACATTCTTACCTGAATATTCTATTTCCGGAATATTTTGTAATCTTATACCACCAAATATCCAGGAAACTTCTTTTCGACCACAATTTTCATGTATCGCCAAGAAGTCCCACACCCGTTCGAAACTACTTTGCAATCAATTCCCGTGAGTTTACCTCTACCACCTGTTGTCACCCGTAAAAACACTAGAAAATTTTCAAAAGTCTCCTGCTTACTATCTCTTGATCCTATCCTGCAATTTTATAACACCAAACAGACACGATCCCTTCCCACCTAAAATTAATTAGAAATTTTGCTACATTCTCGTTGCGTGTTCTTTTAAAAACATCAGAAAATTTTCGAGATTATCTTGGTTACTATCTTTTGAATATTCTCTAATTTTATGACACCAAACAGCCACGATCCTTTTCCACTTAGCATTAGTTAGTGATTACTACACTGCATTTTTATTACGTATCCTTCTAAAACCGTCAGAAAATTGTTAAAATTTCCTTGTACAATAATCTCCCGTATGTTTTCCAATTTTATGACACCAAACATCCACAACCAACCCCTTCTCAACCATCAACCTCGTTTATCGTCAAGAAGTCGCATACGCGTTCGAAACTGTTTTATAATCAATCTTGCGAGTTTACCTGCGTAACTTGTTGTACGTTGTCGCCTTACACGTGCTTCGAATGCGTCTCGATATCTCGATGCTGACCGCGATTACATCGTTGAACGAACAACCGTAGGACTAAATATGAGACGCGTGTCGCTCGATCCTCGGGAACAAAAGCGCTTTTACCTCCTGGCGTTACTCGCGCGTATCGAAAGAATGGGCAAACTCGTAAATTACGGTGTACGTCCCCGTGGGTTACGTTCGAGATAGGGGTTGGCTTTTGTCGAACGCAAAGACGGACAAATCATGTTGTCGATAGGGCGTCCTCGCGTCGTCGCCGCCGCGATGCCCATAAAACCGGTTGGACCAAGTCCAGACGCATTCGAGCAAAAGTCTACGCGCGAACAATTCACGCGAATCAGCGACCAACGTCGAACCGGAAGTGGGCCATTCACGGCTTGCCGCGACACGCATTCGTGCTTCTGCCACGAGTCCACGACTTATGGCACGCTTAAATACGATCCTCGGAAGATTCGCGCGACTCTGGTTCTCTTCGAGACAATTTCTTTTCTTACCACGAAGCCCTGGGATTAAGGACCCTGCGTTTAGGAATGGATGGGTCCAAGTGGAAGGAACGTATAGTATGTTTTCGGCGGGAGATGGAGTTTTGTGGGTGGAATAAATGGGTTTCTGGAAGGTGGCTGTACTTTTTGGTAATTTTCTCGTGTTCGTAGAGGATACAGCGTTTTGCGTAATTCGGGCGAATAGTAGGGATTTTTAGATAAGGTGTTTTGTAAGGGTGTATATTTATAGATCGTTTTATACATTTCTGTGGATTTCTTACGAAATAGTATTTTGCAAGTGGATTCGGTGTTTTTGATGGAAGATGGTTTATTGTGGGGTGAAGCGAATAGATGGATTTTTGTGAGTAGCTGTGTTTTCAGATGACCGTAGTAGTATTTATGGGGAATAGGGTCTTTTGGATAATTTATATGGCTAGTTGGATTTTTAGATAAGGTATTCTGCAAGGGAATGTCTGTGTTCTCAGATCGTTTTGATAGTTTTTTTCATCCTTTAGGAAGGTAGTCTTTTGTACATAGACTAGGTGTTTTGGAAGAGACTTCTATTTCAGGACAGTTTAATTATGTAAAATCTATGGAAAAAACTGCTTTCCTTGCATAGTTTTTATTTTGATTCCTTTGGTTTTACACTTCAATTGTCTGGGGTTGGTTCCATTTTATAAGTTAAATTGTAATTCGGGTGGAGGCGACGCTTCTTCTTTTATATGAAAAATTAATTTTGAATTTACAGTGACATTGTTAGAGTCGTGTAAACCCTCGAAGAGGATCGAGGCGACCCGGAAACGTGCCAATTCCATGAAAGGAAATTTATATTTAACTCCGCCGCCAATCGTAAGGTGCTACGATATACTCGATAAAAAGAAATTTATATGCAGCCTGGCCGTAAGTTCTACATTCTGTGCGATCAGGAGCCATATCCTTGAAAATACGGGCTTTTCCGAAGTACGGCGTTAAAAAAATATCCCTCGTTCGTACAACTTCAGATATAAATGAATCCGTATCGACGTACTTTTAAAGCCTGGCTAGATTTCCGATTTTCATACACGTTTTTTTTATAGCTTCGAATTTTATCTCCTTTTTTATAAGAAATATTTCAGGATTCGAAAATCCTATAAATTATTACCCTATAGATATACTTACTCAACACTTGCTTCTTTTTCTCAACAAATGTATCGCCGTAAACTTACAGAATTTTTATAGAAAATTATGAATCGTAATTCTAGTGTTAATAAAAATTTCTTTTCTTTTATCTCTCTCTGACTATCGTACATACTAAATTCATCAAATCGGTTGTAAACTCAACTAATCGTTTACGAAGAGTTTTTAATTTCTATGTTGTTCCTATAATGTAATTCGGCGTATAAACAGATTAGATTATAAACAGCTGTAGAACAGCATCTTATTTCAAATAAAAATGACAAATTAAATTAAGTTGAATTTCATGCAGATACTTTCCCTATTCGAATCAAATCACAAATAGAGATTGAGGTGCACAATCGAAACAACTATTCCATTTCATTTCCAGCTGGAGCCCGATTTGCCTAATTTGCCTATGTTGAATCAGGATATTCACGCAAGAAAGAAAGGGAGACTGAGAAGAGATCGATAAAAAGAGAGCATCCTGTTTAAAGCGCGCGATGATTTTCATGCGGAAATTTGATCGGAACAGGAGGCGGAATACCGAGCATAGAGAAACAAGCATCTCGCCAATCGACGCAGTCGATTCTGACGCGCAATCCTCGCTGAAATTAGGTTCTGTCGTACCTGGCTGATGCACCGTATTGACAAAGAGGAGACTAGTGGTGAACGAAAGCGAGTAGACAGTGTGCAATGGAAATAGAAAGACAGAGAGACGGAAAGAGAGTAAGCGAGATCGTAACAGACGTTTCGACGTCAGGGTTGAAAAAAGAGAGAGGGTTTGGGGGTGGTGGAGGGGGAAAGGGACGAGTGGAATACAGAGAAAGAACGGAAAAACTCAATCTAGGCATAAATCATGCGATATCGATTTCGCTGCCAACTTTCCTCGCTACCGCCCTCGACATATCAGAGATTCATCCTGTGACGCGGCAATAACATCTCTCACCGGCATAAAAATTCAACTATACATCAAACTGTCATATATAGCGCCGTATTTGTACCTATCTCGCTGATATTTCCTCCGTTCTTCCGCTGCCCCTATTTCCCTCTTTCTACAGGGTTCTACACGGTTTTACTACCCCTTTTCGGTACTCTTCTTTACTCTCAGCGATTTTCGTTCTCTTTTGCCTGCTGCACGATCATTCTGTTTCGCATACATGTATATGTAGCAAAATATATAGTATATGGATATGTGTGGTAGGTTTGTGTGTCGGTTCCGTGTGGCACGTGTGCTCATGGGAAAAGTGGTTTCGCGGGATCTGCTGTACAAAAAGCTTCAGTGAGTTTTGGTTTGGTTGGATGAGAGTGTTTGAAGTGGATCATTAATTTGGAACTGTTATTATAATTCGTGCTACAATGCACGCGGTGCTGAAGGACGCGTTTATAGAAAGGTTCGTTAACTCGCTTACTTTGGTTCTCTTTGGTTAAATTTTAGTATTTAAGAAACACTTTATTTATTCCTAAACTCGCAGAGATGTAAAATACAAATTTCAGGATATACGAACAATTCAGTTAGCCATTACAAGAATGAGTACTCAAAGTTTTCTAATTCTTAGATTTCTTCTTTATACCTTTCGAGGTGAATTGTTTCTAATGGTGATAAAACTTTATCAACGCGAAGTAATTTTTGCAAAATTACCTACAATTAATATGCTTGAACCGTCAATATTTATTATTTGTTTAGAAATTTCAACCTAAAGTATTCAAAGAACAGGCATCCGAAACAATATTGTAATACTTCCATCAAAAAGTAAAAAGATTGTTAAAAGAAATATAGAAATGAGTATCCAGATACTCGGTTGCCCGCACCCGGATTAAACTTACCGACCTATCAAACACAAACATTTCTGATCCATTGTACGCACAAGTTCTGCTGCACTACGTGGTAGCTACCCCGAGGCATCTCGATTGCCTTTTTCTATCTGCGAACAAACATCAGCCCTCGCTGCGATTTTTCTTCTCCTTGCTTCGCTATTCGAATCTTGTCCCGTTCTCTCTCATTTCTCAACCACTATCCTGACCTGGACAAGGTTCGCGATGGTCTCGAGGCGGAGGCTTCCTCGTACTCGATATCGGCGATCGTAAGTTCAGATATCCGCGTAAAATTCCCAGAACGAAAGCTCGCCTTGATCGTACCCTAGACGACGACCCCGTATATCCACTTCCTCTTTGCTGGTTCCTCCGAGAATTTTACCCTTCGGGCTTCCGTTTGGTCTTTCGACTCGATGCTTGTCTGTTGAACGGTCGTTGGTTCTTCTTTTATAGTTTTGGAATTTGTTCTGGACATAACAAAGAAGAAGCTTGCAATAGGAAAAGAGCTGTATGTAGGAGTTTATCAGAAAAATCATTAAGTGAATGTCATTCGATTAAGCATGTAGTTTATTTCTAATTTTATATCTTCTTATTTAGAGATAGATGTAGAATTTATAAGTAAAAATTATATTAATATCGTTGCATTCGTTCAATTTATCAAGTTTGGAACTATCTTTGCGATCAATGATGCATCTTAATGTACCAGGGATTCTTTTTACATGGTTTTTTTATACGGTTTGTTGACTTTTACACGGTTTTTTTTAAACGCGCGTTGTTAACTTTTGCACAGTTTGTTTAATACGTTTTGGTTACAGTTATGCGATCTTTTTAACGCGTTTTATCATTTCGCTGTAAGTGATACCAATCTCAAACGTTCTACGCGATTTCAAAGGGATTTGAAAACTTGCATGGCTTCTTTTGAAGAATTATTAAAAGACTAAATGAAACATATGCCATCGGAACTGATAAAAAACGCCCAAACGAGGAATATGTCGAGCGACGAGAGTTATTTTTTTCCAGTAATGAGAAACCGCATTCATTATAATATAATAGAGTGTGACGATAAATAAAATATTGATTTTTGAAAAAGGTATTTTTTCGATTTTCCTTAATACATTACTTATTCTTCCATGTGTTTCTTGATTGAATTTTCTAAATTGTTTTATCTATTGTTTGCTTTAGTTTAACACAAGTTTTATACTTTGCTGTAAATCAATTGTTTCACGATCTTTTTTTACACGAATTTTTTACACTGTACACATTCGCCATGTAAAAAGAATCGCAGGTGTATTTCACTAAATATTAATAACATCACTGATGTTTATTTCGTCTATTAAAGATCAGTCTTATGCCGATTCATATCTACTATTTTCTGAAGTATTTCAGGCATATTCTTCTAAGCAGTTGCTTTAAAATAGATGTATGTTTATCAGATATAATAGTTGCTTTTACTTTACTCTACTTTACTTTACTTTACTTTACTTTTTACTTTTTTTTCTTTTTAGTTTGTTAATACTCGAGTCGATTCATACTTCCATTCTGTTATATCTTCTTGTTACCATCAAATTCAAGGAAAAAGTTACGTTTTATTTAAAGCTTGATAACGTTAAAATAATATCAAATGGATGGAATAGTTGACTTATATGCCGATTAAATTCAGAAACAATTAAGCAGTAACATTCAAAAGTTCGTAATATAAAAGAGATTTGCGACGATGTACTTCGGTACGATTTGTAGTATTTCTTGTAAGGTTTGTAGTTCCACGATGCCGATACTTGTGAACAGGCAGAGGCTGATATCGATAAAATATCGATCCCTCAACCGATAAAGTTGAAAAGTACAAGGAGCAAAAGGTAAATCCTTTCGTCGAGATTCGCTGGTTCGGTGATGTCTTAAGAAGAATCGAAAGAAGTTTCACAACATTGTGTACGGTTTCACGCGATGTAAAAGAGAGCACAGGAAAATACCGACAGCTTTGTTAGGATAAGAAAATTTGTTATGCTATGATATGACGCTGATACTTAGATTGTTTACATTTTGACGGCCGCACATTGCGCCATAGATCTTACTGTTAACCGGCGGCACTTTTCACTCAGTCTATTATTGTGTAAGTGTGATACACTTTTTGGGAAAATTACATTGAATCCATGATCATGATTGAATTTATATTTTATTTTTATTATTATATTATTATTTTTATTTTAATTTATTTTGTGCACTTATGCATAATATGAAAATTTAATTATTTCTTGCTTGTCCCATACAGTTACAGAATTCGGGGTTATAATTATATATCGCTGGATTATTAAAATCACAAATTCCTGGTCTTCTCAGTGTATTTATAAATCGTTTAATTCAATAGCTCGATAAAACACTATTAAATGCAGAAATCATTTGTCTCACGCGTAAGTGCCGATTAAATTAAAAAATGGAAACTAAAGTCACGTAAACGTGACGACGATCGACAACAGGTGGCAGAGCAAAATTATGTTTACGTGACACAGACCGTCAAATTGTTAAGTTGCAAGCTCTAATCATTACTATGAATAATCTAATAAGAACAGCGACCGTAAGCCGATAGAAGTACCGATATCAAATACAGTCTCTCATAAATCATATTCCTCAATGATAACATCGAATCCCACCTCATTATGCGTGTTAACATAAAATATCCATTAACCCCAAATTTCATCCACCACAAGTACTATCACTATCGATTACTATCTAAACCAAACGTAACCCTACCGTCATTTAGAAATAACCCTATCATATAATTGCTCCATAAGATGACTCAGAAATCCATTTATTTTTTTAAGAATTCTGTAAAATTATAGTTCTAAAACTTTTTAATTTTAGAATTTTAGAATTTTAGAATTTATACTATCTTTCTATAAACTTATAAAGGGCCTCAAACTTTCAAGCAAGTTTTATTTTTTTTGTTACATTTCAACTATGTATATTTATGCACATTCGTATAGAACGAGTATCTACTGTACTTTCAATACTTTATAGATATACGTTTTAGATATTTTAGTAAATGTAGAAAAATCCTCAATCTTTTATACAAACAATGTAGGAACCTCAGTAGACAAAAAAAAATCGATTCAACCGTCTAAAACAAATTTATCGACCATCTCGACGTTCGAACCAACCCCAACTTACTATGTTTCCAAAATACTCGACAGAACTTGCGCCCTTTCCAAGAAAGTATGCAAACGAAAAGGATGGTCGATTTGCTGCAGGTTGATGGCTTTAGTTGTATCACGAACTTGGATCTGATCGGGTATATAGATTTTGATATCATCGAGTCGAGGTTTTCTTTTGTTGTTTAGTTCTTGTCGATGCAGTTGCGTTTTATTCTTGGCTGCTGCTAGGGCCAAGGAAAACTATACTTGGATAAAGTTTGTGATTTATGCTTAGAGTGAAGTCAATGGGCCGAGGAGATCTGATAAGTTCTCAACACTTGTCGGGAAGGGGTTCGTTCCGCTCTGCACGGAACGTGGTTTCCTTTTGCCAGGGATAAATTAAAAATTAGAGGCTAGTGTTCGAGTAAGTAGCTCGTGATTCTTGGCCGTGCAAAGTTTTGGCAATGCCGATGAATTGTTCGAAACGGTTTCGAGAGAAATTTCGACGATCCACGAAATTTACAAATTCACGCGCGATCCTGTTATTGTTGGTACAGAATAGTTGAGATTCAGCTGAAGGTGCACTTGTACGCGTTTACGTACTATTACAGGTTAGGTTAATTAGTTTAGATACACTTATGTGTTAGAAATTTTTGTGAAAATATTAATGCATTCGCGGTTGAGGAGTTTACAAGAAATGTTAATGCAAAATTATGAAAGACAAGATTTTACAATCAATTATTTGCGATCGAGTCATATTCGTGAGATAGTTTGTGTTATTGATCCAACGGTATATAATTAATTCAACAATTTCAACATCTTTTAAGCCATGTTTCACTGAGAAAATATGAACACAAAATATCGGAAGAACTTAACAGAGAATAGTATAATAAACGTAATTTATGATTTTTAAATAAAAGGAAAGTTCGTAAGAACACATTTTATATTGCAGATAACATTCTTTCTTTAATAAGCTGTTAAAGGTAGAACAGTGACAACGTGCTCTTATCATTCAGTATACCAGGGCATACTATACACGAATGTGACTGATAAGCGAAAAATTTCGTTAAATTTATTTCTCCTTGCGATACGTTCGAACTACTGCTATAAATTCCCTGTCGAATACATCATCATTAAAGTACCATTATAACATTTTCCAATTCCGTGGCCATTATTAGATAAATCCTATATTTCAACACTTAAAATAGACCAAACAGAGACACCAGCAATGAATTCGCCGGAATTACTTCATGTCGTCCACAAATGTTCACAAATCTTCCAGGGACCAAGTGGTACATGTGTGGGACACGAATGTGAATACCGAGTGCATAAATTGCCCTCGAGTATCAAAAACTTACAAATTCTCACATTCCCTCCCTATTATTTCTTTAATACTCCGTTTTATCTCATAATTAGTTTAATATCGCGATTTTACAATAATTTTCGGGTTAAATAGAGTTCGTCGAGCGTATTAATCGTCAGCATGGAAAAGGTAGAGGGAGGTATTAAATCCTACACCAGGAAATTACTTTTTTCGCCGACGAATTACGCTGTACGCTGAATTCTCGCGTATAAAAATTCCACGATGGGATTATTTTCGTTCCTGGTTCGTTCGTAGGTGTTTGCTGGAGTAACGATGGCCAACGGAGGCCCTCTCTGTTCTGTCGATTCCTCTATATGATCAATACGCGATTCTTTTTCATTCGAAAAACACACAGCCTGCTTGCTCCACTGTTCCTGTCTACAGGGTGTCACGAAACGTGGAGGATATTTATGGAGTCGATTCTAGACACCAAAACGATGAAAAAGGTTCGTGTACAAAAATATCGTTTGAGGTTTATTTTTTATGCTATAAACTAGTATAGGAGTATACTAGCACGAATGAATCAAGCAACAAACCTTTCTCTCTATCTCACACACACCTCATATTTATTGGATAGTATACTTGAAGAAAGATTAAAGAGGACTTGTCATTGGAGGAGTTTTCATCGAGCAGTTTAAAATATATTATATTCTGATTGTTAATGAAATTGCATTTTTATTATATTGTTATATTATATCGTTATAGCAAGCTTCATGTTTTTCATTGTAATGTAACAATCGAAATCTTATCCACACTTCGTGTCATTTGTTTCGATCCATGGATGACTGAGTGAGAATGAGGAAGAATGCGAAGTGCGAATTATAACATGTTAATAAGCGCCAAACCGCACTTTTGTACATTAAAATTATTCATCATTTTGATGAGAGATAGTGATGCGAGGATGTAAACATCCCCCATATATTTTTTAGCGCCTTGTATACACGTCTGCTATTCGTAGTTTAATTTGAAATGTTACGTTTCGCTAGAGAGCAGAGAAGGACATTGCCAGTTGCTCTCTACTTTTCAACTTTATTCCCAGCTATTTTCCATCCCTCTCTATCCTTTTTGGGAAAAAGGAAAGGGTAGTTTCGGTTTTTCATTCTGTTTGTTAGTTGCACGTCCATTGCAAAACGCGACACTGGAACCATTTCGAGGTACGGAAAAATTACAAGTTACATCGTGTCCTATGGCGTTTTCTATTTTTTTTCCAATCTCTTTTATTTTTACTTTTTTTTATGTTGCTTTTTTGATTTGGTGTAGGTCGTCGATGAGCGACCATAGAAATTGCTCGATGTTTACGGCTACCAGTTGTTTTTCTACGATTTTTTGAATGATTTTTGAAAACGTTGTTTCGATACCGTTTTTTATCTCGCTTAGAATGGTCTTTTCCTGGTTGTAACGAAAGCAAGCAATCTTTTATGCTCGCAACGTGAGAATAACGAGATGCATGGAAAATATGGAATGTCAGCTTTGGTTGATTGTCCTGACCCTTCAATTTGACGTCTCATTAAATTTTTCTCCGGGAGATCTCTTATGAAGAATAATTTAAGCGAAGAAACTATTGCTTCTCGTTAACGAGCGTCACGCTACGAAGAATATTTTCTTCTATAGTATTCTCTATATATGTATTAACGCCTACAAAGAATCTTTAATTATCACGTGATCTTTCTTAAAACCATACGAACCTATGTATATTATAAAATCTCAAAGTACAGAATTGTGCACAATGTACGTAATATGAAAAAATATATAAAGTATTCAAAGCATAATATTTTTTATATTACTTGGTAAGTAAAACAATTGTCTATGTAGGTTCTAGCTTTTTAACTATATTCTCAAAAATATGAATTTGCATAAAAATTGTGAGGTTATATTTATTGAGAATGCGGCTTGAGAGTGTATGAAAGCGTGAGACATCTCTAGAAACAAATGAGAAGCATGGGTGAAGAGGACGAATGAGTGAACAATTAAACGTATATATTCAAGATGATTAAAAGTTATAAGGAGCAAATACGTGTGTTGAGATTTATATACTAGCGTTAAGTTAAATAGGTTTAAAGTATTAATGTTAGGAAAGTGTTTAAGTTAACTCGTCTTGTCACCAGTGCCTACAAAAATTTCTAGTCTATTAATATGACTTCAACATAGTCAATATCCTCCTACAATAAGATATTTCTTCGAGTACATCGCTCGCAAAAATGGTAAGGCAGTGCATGCGAGAGAGAAAGAAACTTTTTGAACGCGCGACGGTACACGCTAACTCCTTACATAGGCGTGCATGACAGTGTTATATCTATGCACTACATACGCATTCCTCACATATATACATTCATCGAGAACTTCATCTAATTACATACTTCTTTACCTAAAAAACGCTGCTGCTAGGCCTCTCCGCCTTTTAATATAAAATTTCTAGTACAATTTCACATCATATATTAGTTCTTTGAAAAATTCCCTAAACAAATTTTCGTAATAAATGAAAATGTCAATTTGGCGACATAGAGAATGTTAAATATTGAAACTTTGAGGGTCGATATCTCGATTTCGGTACCGCTAGGGTTCTTTAAACTTTTGCGGTGTCCACAACACGTCGTCTTGTTGTTATTCAAGACGGTTACAAAGGTGTTGTTGTTGACACCACACTTTAATTACATATACATCGTATCCTTCCTAACACGTAGTTAAAATTTGAAGAAATTCCTAAGAAAAACTCAATTTCTCGGAGAAATATCTTAATCCCAAATCCCTTTCAAGTAACCGCGAAACGAGTCCGATTTCGAAAAGATTTTGACACTGCGCAGAACCAGGCCTTAAGGCCATGCACCGTTTATGAAACGTGTGGCGCGCGTTTCAATCTTCGGCTATGACGGCGGATATTCTCGAGCGGTGTTCGCGGTTGATTTATTTTTCACTCGTCCCACGGCTCGATATTTGCAATTTAACTTGATATATCGCACTTGGGATTCCTTCGATGCAAACGCGACGTGATCGTAGGAACGGCGACGAAACTCAGCCCGATCTTCGCTCGTCTTCCTTGTTCTTTTTTCCTTGGTCGACCGGCTTGCTTCACCGTGTCGCAACCGTCCGCTTCCTGCTCGTGAACCGAGAATCGTCCTCTCCTGATAGCAGAAAGAGATTCATGCGCGTCACGGCGATCGATCGATCGATTCATCTCGCCGTGGTCGCCTTCTGATTTCCGCGTTGTCGCGCTCCAGGAATAATGATCATCTCTCACGTTCCTCACTGATTTTAATTCCTTCCCCGACAATTTTCTGCTCGATTATGCATGCCTTTTACCTGTTTTACCCTTCCGCTGCTAGCTTCATTTTCTTCTCCTTTTTCTTGGCTTTGTTAATGTACTGAGGATCCGTGGAAAGAAGTCGCGAACAAGGTGACTGATTTACTGTGAATACTTTCGTATTCTTCCTGAAAATTTTCATCCTCTCTTCCTATTTCAGTGCATTGTACACTACACTATACTTTTCTTTCATTTCTGTCTTTTCTGTTCCTCTTTGCAGTTATATGATTGGAGATGCGTGGAAAGATATTAAATTGTGGATAAAAATGTGTAGTTCTTCTGTATTGAATGGAGACTTAGCTTTTTAGTTGGATATTCCATTTTAGTATACGCTATACTTTTCTCTTTGTCTTTTATCGTGTTTTGGCAGTAAATTTATTGAAAATGTATAAAGAGACATTAAATTATGGACAGACAGTTAATTGCTCTATGTAGGTCGGAGGTTTAACCTTTTAGGTACAGAGCTCTATTTTCTGCAATTAAAATTAATTTTGTGAAATATCAATGTAATTTACGTATTAATTAGGAGTAAGGTGTGTTTAAATGGGAGCGTTTGGTTGAAACGTTAATTAAAATCCAGGAAGAGATGCAATCGATAATTAGAATTATAGGGGAATATAATTTTTGGATTATAATTTCTTCCTTGGTAAAATTTGAGTAACATTAAAATATTAGTATAAACAAAGGATTAAAATTCAACACCAAACTTTACCAAAAAATACGTTCCTATTTACCTATAAAGAAGAAGGTTCTAAAGTCCATCGTTTTGACAAGTCTGACAGTCGTAATATTGGACAACGATGCAAACGCGGGAAATTTAAGATCAGGCATAAAGCGAGCCATTCATCCAGACCAGAGATCAGAATTCTAGGAAAAATCAATCTGCTCGCCGACAATATCAGCGCACGAGCCCGCGAGTTTCAATTCAAGAGATACACGCTTCCTCATCCGGGCGTATTTTTCCTTCAACCAGCAACTGTACGTACCGATCATAATAGCGCATAAAACGCGCGGAAGCGAGCAGGAAACGTGGAAAACGCTGCGAAGTTTCGGGTGCACATGTTCAATCCGTATTCGCAAATATCGAGTGAAAAATAGGGAAGAGAGGAACGAAAGGAGAAGCAAGAAAAAAGAACGTGGATAAAAAGGAATGATAAAGGAGGGAAAAGGAATCGACGTATCGTGGCAGAAGGAAAGCGAGGACGGTTTTTTAGTTTTCCGTCGCCGGTCCTTTTCGTTTCGTCTCGAAAGTTGAACGTAATATCATCCGCGTTTATCTGTTTCGTCTGTGGCGTCGAGAGTGCTTTTCTTCTATGCTTGTCGGGGATGAAAAAAACAACGAAACGCGTAATACTTCGATCGATAGCGACGTGTTTGTTGAAGGGAAAATGGTTCAGATATTCTATTAAATTCATTATAATCCATTGCCGACTAAACTCGTGTTTCACAGGAGCAGAAATAAATAAAAGATATAATAATTTATATATACTTTCGTCAGCGATTCATCTATCTTAATCGTCAAAGTAGACAATGTACATACTCGTTCATAAATGTTAGAAAACGTATAAAAAGTTAAGTTATACTTAGGAATGATTGAAAGATTATTTATAAATTATTAATTTGGTTTGAAAATCTAAAAACCCAAGTTAAATGAAGAATTCGTATATCCACGTCGATTAGATCGAAATAAATGTGAATGTTAGGGGTTAGTACGATGATTCTCTTGAAAAAGTGGTTAAAGGGATTTTATCCTTATAGATATTTAATCCTCCTAGATGTTATTTAATGCAATACATTTGTGAAACGATGGAAGTGATTTCGCATAGTAGTTATGTGTAATGAAATTATGCAGTGATAATTTTATTAGGTATTTCAGATCGTGATTCGTCTTGTTTGCGTAGATTACAGAATTAAAAATTTTATAACTTTCTACGCGTCGTCTTTTAATGCTTCTATTATTATTACGTTGAAGTGTCGTCAAGTCGTTTTATCTACTTCATAACTGAACAACTTCGTTGTTCATATCGAGAAAAGCTTGAATTAGAAATTAAAAAAAATAAAAAACAAAATTTGCGAAATATCGCGACTTATCGAAACGTACGAGAACAGGATAAAACAGAATTCATGGGAAAAAATCAAATATCGATAGGATATACGTATTACGTTAATTTGAATCACGATGATACGCAGTCATCTCGAAAAAGTGATTAAAAATTGACGTCGACAAAAATATCGACAAATCAAAATGTTTTGAAATAGGAAAGAAATAACGACCATTGACATAACTAATCGAGTTTATGATCCACGTCAAACTTAAAAATCAAAATAGAGACTAGTTTCCAGCAAAATATACATGCTCTCTTATGCAATCGTTAAACTACCAAATATTCGTCAAAACCATCGATTATATGCATACATATATATTATTTCATAAACTGCCTCTTGCACGAAAAATTGGAATTTTTGACATGACAGCGATTTATTAGAAGTGTCGTTGCAATTAATGACGTTTCGAAATAAAAATATTGCCTGTTTTTTAGAATAATGTCAGTCTGTATCTCATTTAATCATAAGGTTTACTTTTATGCTTCTACGCGTAAAGGATTTAATCGGAAGGACATGAATTTGTTCATTCAGTGGCAGTGAATTTTATAGTAGCTTTATGCCTTGACTATATTATTCTTTATATTAAGATTATGTTCTTTCTTTTTTACGAGTAACACCGGCGCAGTTTATTATCCAGTATTATAAGTTGCTACGAGCTTCCCTGCAGAACTTTAATATCAAAGAATTCTAAAATTTATTCGAATCGATATGATGAATTTCCATTATCGTGATGATGATAATTTACGAAACGTTTGACAATTCTCGCTGGAATTTATAGACTTCCAAATGCATTCATTAGCAAATTATTAAATAACACGCGAAAATAATATTAACGACACGAAAATATAATACATAAAAATATCAATCAATAATGCTAATAGCCTAGACTCAGAACCATATCTAAACGATTTCATCAATGTTATTCCTTAAAATTCGGATTTTCAACATCTGAGCCGCTGCTCTCAAGGGAATTGCAACGTTTTTATATTAAACTGGAATTATTTTCATAGATAATTTCTTTATGAAGATTTTGAGCCCTTTTTTATTTGAAAATATTCCTGCACTGTAATATGCTATTAGTGATCGAAACCAGATGAACACGGACTAGCGGAAACAAGTACAATAGTGCAAGTCCGACCGTGACTGACATGTAAGGATTATTCTACTAAGTGCGCTCTTGAAGTCTGTTTGGCATCTTTTTATAAATAATCTATAAAACTTGCTCCATCGACGTTCTCGCACATATCTTCCCGTGCCTCAGTAATATCTACAAATTTTTCAATATAATTAATATACCTTATAAAGCAATCGAAACGTGAGATGTAAAAGGCATTGAAGTGTACGATATAAAGGAATTGCCATAAAGCAGCTCCGAAATGTTTGGAAAACGCTGCCGTAGGAAAATCAATGAAACGTTAAAAATAGAAACAAATTAGCATCTTAAATGCACCCAAAACGAGAATTTAGGTGAAAGCATTCAATTTCAGTGCAAACTTTATGAAGCGTTTCGTCGCGCCAAAGGACATGGCAGAGGGAGAAAAGTGAGGCCGTCACGGCGGTAATTACCGGCATCTTAGAAATTTATCTTGCAGCGAGAACTGATTGCGAGCGTGTAACCGGGTCGCAGAAGCAAGCTGCGAAACAGAATAGCTAATTTTACGAGGTAATCGTCGCGCCGGAACGAGTTCAGTTGCGAGCGCAGTTTCCGCGATGCGGACGGATATAAAACTCGGCCATTTCGCGCCCCAATAAATCATATTATTTTACCGTGCTTCCGTCCCTCTGCGCGCTCGCGTATACAATACAACCGCCGGTAATTTCTTCGGTAAAAAACGAGGGGGAAATTCTAGAATCGCTCGTTTTAGCACGCGGGACTTTGTTTTGGGGAAAATTGGTAACTCGATGAACGTTCTTGGTTACGCGTGGTACTTTTGGATTCAATGGCTGCAAAAAGTATGTACACGCCATTTTATTTATTACAACATTTACATACTAACTAATTAGTTAGATCCAGGTATATTAAATCTTGTATCATTCGGCAGTACCTTCGTATAAATACAAAAATCTTATGCAATTAATCTGCACGTTTAACCTCGTGTTGAATTTTTCTAGCACTTTATTCGAATAAAACTGATCCTTTTATAACCCGTGCCAGAGATCTTTATGCGTAATTGTAAATACACAAAACAACGAAACCTCGAGACTAATCACTATAGGTGTGATACTTTATGGAATTTCATACTTCTTTGTGAATAGAACATTGTATTTAGAAAATTGTTTCACTTATTAAAAATTATAACGAGTACTCCACTTTGGATATTTTATATTTTGTTTCTGTATTATATGCATTCTATGCATCTCTGCATTTGTAAATTTATCATAAATGCATAAAAATCTGCGATCTGCTAATCGCTTACTTATCCTCTGAAGCACCAAAAATATACGTCGTCTTATTACATCCGCGTAATAAGATTCATTGCATGATCGAAAGTGACTTCTTGCCACCATCTGTGAACCATGAACATCATAATATGTCGCGGTGGTGTAACTAAACTTCTAAGCAAACAAGTTCAATCGTCGGAAACTCGATCGCCGAGGCTCGAACTTCCGGCTCGATTCAGTTCCAAAGATAATCCGGTCTCGTCGTTGCACAAATGATGGAAGCAATTCGGTTCTGTTCCTCGCCATCTGGTCGTCCGCATCGCCGCGAAGTGAACACGCGGCCAAACTAAATTGATGCGTTTAAAGAACGACATACATATCCACGTCCCCAGCTCGCGAACGGTTCTGGCCCTTTGTGTCAGCGTCACTGAGCTTTATGGACATTACCAATTTCGTTTGCTTCGTAAAAGCTTGCTTTGTTGAAAGTTCATTACGACATGCTGAGCTGAAATTTCTGTTAGGTAAATATGATAGATACTGAAAGCACAATTGAGGGTGACTGACTAGCGTTATAATATGATTCACAAGAAGATTATAGAAATTTACATTATATATTCGCTATATTTTATAAGTTTATGAGTTTGTTATTCTTTTTTATACATAAATTTTCACTTTCAGATTTACGGTCAGCTGTATATACTCGAACACTATTTTTTATTGGATTTCGTTAATTTAATCTCTTCCTTAAGGTACGTTTCTTCTGGAAATAAATTAACCGCGGCTCATCGCTTCGATCCGGCTCGAACCTAGTCAGGTTTCCTATCTCTCAGTCTCTATTGTTTCCTTTCACTTACTTGCAGTCAAAATTTCTTAGCATTTGTATGTCTTCCAGTTTCCAATTTTGTTCGCAACGAAACGCCACGAGCAGCCTTCCTGTCGCTTTGGAACTTCCCCCTTTTTCATCTTGTAACAGAAATTAACAGGAAGCCCGTCTAACAAGGACAAAGCTCGGTGAATTTTTCAACCCCAGTCATTCTTCCATCAGCCCTCGATTCTCCCTCTTTTCTCTTAGTTACTGGAAAATTTGGCGTAACCAGCTCGTGAAATACATTTTCCCTTGGCTTGTACCGGCACCCTCGTACCTCGAGGGTTCTTATCCTCTTCCTTATTTTGGGAAACGTAATTTACCTGGCACCTGTTCGGCTGGTATCGCGTTCACTGACAAGGGAAGGCCAGCTCATCGGCGCGAAATGGCCTCTTTCGGCCATTTTTCATCGCGCCATTTCGCGGCTCGTTCAACCCCGCTCTAGATGGGGTTTGGGGACGCCTGTTAAAAAATTAACCGGCGTGACAACGCTCGTGAAAGCTTGCCCGGTCTTTTTGTATATTTATGTTTCACCCAGCTCGCGCCCTGAAAATGATATCCTCTCGGACAAAATGGTATTCCAGTCGATTCCATTATGTACCATCGATAATTTACGAGGTTATACGGAGTCGGAATAATGGTTTGAACGTTTGATCGTGGAAAAGAACGAGGGAATTATATGTATAATAAATTTTGGTTCTCTTTCCGGTGTCGCGAATTGGTTCGTAAGTTTCTTTCAATGATATTGATTGATTGTAGAAGCTTGAAATTGTTACTGTTACTGTGAAATTTAAGAACCAAAGAAGAAGTTAACTTGAAATTCTTTCATTAGGGAGCACTTTTTAGTCAAAAATGTATCGAACTAAAAGAAATTCGTATTGATAGTTGTAGCATTCATTTTGATTTAGTAGTAAAACTAAGATATTTGGTATAACTGGAAACGTGGTTCTAAATTCTTTATCATTAGTATATATGAAACAGTATTATTGAATTCTAAACACTGTAAAATTGGATTCATTTTATCTCAATTTTTAACTCAATATACAGCACTAAATTATTGTAAAGAAATTATCACAATATTTTAGATTTTTCAATTATTATACGAATTACCGTATACATTGCTCATACATATACATACACTCATTTTAGGATTGAAATAATATACACGTAATATGGGGATTTCAGAGAACTTGTTTAAATTCATAAAATATTTCGTAAAAAACATCAATGAATAAAGTTACGTTATTTGCACAACTTCCACCTATTCTGCCACGTATATTTTCTATTTGTTATTGTAATTCCGCCATATTGTTCCTCATGAATCATACAATATCACGTTCCACGTGGGATATTATTGGACATTCGCATTGAATGCAAATTTCAGACATCCAAAATCAATTAGAAGTGTCTCTTATTCTTCGCGATATTATAACTTCCACAAGCTTCAAAGTCTTAACAAAAGACGATATCGTCTTTAACACTCTGTGTAAACTAATATAAGTTCATCCAGTCATATGTATAAAGTCTTGGAAACTTCGGGTCATCTACACCGAGTTCTACAAGATTGATGTTGACTCTCAGCGAATTCTACATGTCTGATACCATCAGCGATATATCCCTCGAGCTGTGGATGGCCTAGAATGCATCCCTTCCTTTCAAGAACCGCTTTAATATAACCTATTCGTGGTACGTTCCTTGCGAAAACATTCCTCCTGGAATTGAAATTATACCGCGTCCCATTCAAAACCGGTTTCATTCTATTGAAATAACAAAACTACATTCTGGAAAATCCTGGAACGTCATCCGTGTGCAGAGAAGGAGCGTGGGGGAAGGGGTAAGGGTGGCATCGCGAGCAAGCAATTTCAATAGTCGCGCCATTTCCACGCGCTCGTAAAATATTCATTCTAACTGTCGGAGACCGCAATTATAGATTTAATAGGCACGCAGACACCAGGCCCATTCGCGAACCGTTTCCATCCTTCAAACGACGCCGACGTTAACGCGATTTATTAAATCTATCCCCGTCTCCGCCCGCTTCGTTCAATCCCTGACTGCTTTTCACTCGATCCTCCATATACTCGATCGTCCTCCTCCATAATCTTTTTCATTGCCTTCCTCTTTTTACCGTTCGAAGTTACCTGGCTTGGCATGAGACGAGTTCTAACCCTTTATGTCACGAATTACATGATATTTTTTACCGTTACACAATTTTACTCTATAATAGACGTTTCAAGACCGTTTCAACGACGTATATACTGTTACTTTATCTATAATGGTTTCTGGAATCGTTAGCACACATAGCACATGTACAATCGATTGAACGTGAATGTATACGGTCCTGTTAGAAGTAGTATGTAGTTATATTTAATGTAGTTACAATGATTAATTTTTAAGTATGAATATTTATCTTTCTGGTAAGAATAATTTCATCGATAATTTCGTAAGCTCGTTAATATATTCAGTGCGGAAGACGTGAACGTACTATGAATTTCCCATTTTCTTGTGGATAACGCGTGAATAAATGGTTACGTAAGAACTCGCGTGTTATAGAAAAATCGGTTTCCACAACCAGATATCCCCTTCGATTTTGTGTTACTAAATCCATTAACTAAAATCAGAATTCCAAGAATATCTACTTCCAAGAGTTGCTATTTTGAGAATAGCAAGATATTAATGAAACCGCTATATTCAATTACTTTCAAACCATAAAGGTTACGAATAATTTAATCTTGAAAGTTTCATGTAAATTCTGCACGGCCAAATCATACCGACTGATTTTAATTGTTTAAAAAATTCGAATTGAAGTGAAACAGATTCATCTTTGATAATTTGTTGGAAATTCTGAACTTTTCTGGAAGAACTGAAATATTCAGTTGTGTTTTCTTCCAAACTAAAATCGTGTTGCAATATCCAGTAAGGAAAATAAAGATACTTTTTATTTGCTGAGATAACAAATTGATCGTTATTATAAATATGAAAGTACATATAAATGCATTTCTCTTCTTATTTGGTTCCTCATATTTCGGGATCCGACTCTGCAAACATTCACGTCATCATTGTTCGTCTTCCATTGTCAAGACGTTCATTGTAATTTTACGCAGTTCATTTGGGCAAACTATAAAATGTATCGTAATAGCATTTTGATTCGTTTCGCGATGAGACGTACATTTTCGCGCTAGTCGTACGTAAGAACGGAATAACAGTTAAACAAGCATCGAGCGCACTCGTCGAAACGACACGTGCCCCTGCCTATTTATATTTTATTCCCGTATCTCCGACAGATATCACCTGCTCGTATTTTATGCATAGGTCAGTATAATGTCCACCACGTTACGTTATGTTACGATTCCCGTCTGAAACGTCCACGTACCACCCGCATCTCTGTCGCTGTTTTCGGTGTATAGCCATGGTTTATTTTTCCTCTCCGATTTTGGGGATTTCGTTTTTCACAATGGAATTCACGGCACGGATGATTGATTCGGTCTCTTGTAAATCCGGACATAACAGACATTTTTTCATCCTCTTTTATCCTGATTCCTTTGTTAAGCGTATCTTCTTTTTATATTTGATTGAGGGAGAAAATAATGTTAGATCGAGTGGGGAAGAGATCAGTTATGATGAAAATTATGTCACTGGTGAAAAAGTGAGAATTTGGAGATATTGAAGTTGTCGGTGGTTTGGGTATGCTGATCTGAATTATGATAATGTGAATCATTTCGAGAGAAGGGTAAAAGATAAAAATTGAAATATTTCAATCTTCTTTAGTGATTTCAAACTGACATTTTTGTACAGAATTGAACTAATCTTTCTCGAGAAGGAAATATCGAATATCGGAAGAAAGACCCGGAAATACCGAAGTAAAAGAAAAGTCAAAGCGCGATAAGAGATACTCGATGACTCAATAGGGTTCAGGTTCCAAAAGCAGGTCAGCTATTTGAAATAGAATCGGCCAAAGAGCCCTCCCTCGAAATCACTTATATAGATACTTATTCTTTCGCAATTTTTCTCCTCAGAATTTAGTTCTAGCCTGAATTGCGCACTCTCATCAATTTT
Organism: Bombus confusus; assembly: GCA_014737475.1. Taxonomy (NCBI): domain Eukaryota; kingdom Metazoa; phylum Arthropoda; class Insecta; order Hymenoptera; family Apidae; genus Bombus; species Bombus confusus. The sequence continues at coordinate 509,842 of JACXIV010000056.1, read as the reverse complement.
ACCTAACTTTTTCAAAAGGAATTCTTTAAAAGAATTACAAAAACCTTTCAAATGCGTATATGTATTTAGCTGCATGTGTTTTGTTTCTTTCGTTTCGTCATTTTATCTAAACTTTATTCAAATTATCCATTTCTCGATCGAAGTATTTGAGACTATAAATAGGAATAAAAGAAATATCTATTTTATACAAAAATTATCCAAATTCCTTACTTTAGATTATTTAGATTTTCAATTATTTAGAATTTAATTCCTTCATCCGGATGTATCGATGGAAATTTTTATCGGGTATCGTGTATTTCGCCTTTTTAATCTATATCAAAATCCGGTGTATCATTATCGACTCATCGGATTATATTGTCTATTACTTTTTCCGATAATCGACATTCTACTGTATTTAAAAACATTGTATTTTCAAGTTTACTTAAATACGATATTTGTCGATATTGGAAAATAGTGTTTATTCGCAGCGAGAAAAAGTTCAGAATTAAAATTAAGATAAAATCAAGATAGGGGACTAATAATGATTAAAATTTTATAAAATTTTATAATTGAAAAACTTTCGGGTGATAGGGCCTATAATACAAAATAGGGCAGTTTTAATTTTAGGTTTTTAATATTAACTACATTCGAAATGATAATTGCTATGGTTCGTCAAGAACTTTGTTCTTATATTCGCAAAACAAACAAAGAATCTCTTAAAATAATTTAACCACTTAACTAAAAAAATACCGTGTGTCTACTATGTCCAAATACGAATAAAGGATCACAAAATACGATATGTTAAACTCGATACTAAATTAAATTAAAAAGAAGCGAAAGAAAAATCGAATAGGAAAGTAAAGAGCGCGAACTATTCAATAAAACATTTCATTAAAAAGTACGAGTGCACGCAATTATGTTGCATATTCATCGTATAATAAGACACCGAGTTTATTATACTAAACCTTGGCACGTATAATAGTTTTCGAGCCGGGGAAGTTTCTCGGCATAGGACGATCGATTTTCAAGATGGTCCAGAAATCTCGTTAATTTCCCTGGCGCGTGCATAAACAGCGAGAATGCGCCGCGTGCGAGCGATACCGAGAAATTTAAAAGTCCCGCCACGACCCTCGTAAAGTGCACACGTTTAATCGCATTCCCGGCGGAAAATACACGTGTGCGTCTGACCCTCGGCGCGAATTTTATGCGTTATTATACAACGCGGATCGTAAGAATTATAGCTTTGTCGACCGATTATGTATCGATATACTCTTCATAAGCCTCGATAATAGCATACACGAAATATCGTATGTTCTTGTATCAGGAGAGGTCAACAGCCTTCTTAACATTTCTGGACCATTTTCAACGTGATCTTGGAAAAATGCTAATAGAATGGAATTATACAATGGCTGGTAGATGAAATTAAATGATATACATAAATCATATTTTTCGTGAAAAACATGAAATTTTAAACAATATGAATACGGAGAAAGGAATGTAGCTTCGTAAGCTTATATGTATTTATGTATGTAATTTTCGTACGTAATTAAGATCGTAGAAAGATGAAAATACTAAAAAAAGCATAGTACAACGTAAATTTTTTCGCCTTTCTGAAATCTTTTTCACCGAGTCTTTCGTATTTCTAGCCCTACATTTTTTATTTACTACAAATATGAACATCTTCCTTGTTGAATGATTTGGGAACATATCTTTTTCCCTGAATATAACAGACGACGGTTCTTGTAACGCGACCAATTTCATCTAAACTTCGGTAATTAAGTTGAAAATTCCTACACCATCGAGGTCTGTACAGGAACACCAAGTTTTTTCAATGCAGGTACTTCATTTTACGTCACACGAAATCCCATAAAATGTAAGGTCTATACTATACTTCGTCTTTGATAATAGAAAGGGGAGGCGTGCTCTCTCGATATTACTCCTGAAGGAAAAATCAATCGAGCGACGCTCTCTCTTATTTTCTCTTTCGCCTCTCCACTTTCCCTTTCTCCTTCTACTTTCCCATCTTTTTCTTATCTTCTCGTCGTCTTTGTTTATTCGATTGCTTCTCTTCCATTCCGTTATTAATACCTTTACCTGTTCGATAGCGTTTGCCTCCTACATTTTATTTTCCTCTTTTTCTTATTAGCTTTCCCCTACCCCCCTGTCATTTTTCGCTTGTGATAGGATTTTTCTTGTTATCGAGGCTCTTCGTTTTTCCCTTTGTAGGTATTCCATTCCATTATTGGCGGCTTTACCCCGCAATCTAGACTTGCTGCTTTGTTGCTCCCTCTACTCTTCCATTCTATTGTTTACTCGATACTTCAGTTGCGTTTGTGCGACGTTTTTACTTTTTTACCCGTTTATCTGTCTCCTTCTTCGTTGTACTTTAATGATACTTCTGAAATCCGTTTTCGCCGATCCCTTCAATTCTTTTTTGTCACTTTTACTTACACGTTTATCCCCTTCTCATCCTCGGTTTCTCTTATCCAACCTCTTATTCGCTATTCTCGTTTATTTCTATTTCTGCTTATCCTCTGTCGCCATTACTGTCTCCTTTCTACTGTTCATTTGCGTCGCTTCCGTACATTTTGATTTTTTGTTCTATTCGTTCTTTCTTTATTCGTTTTCTAATATGCTCGGACGTTACCTTCCAAATGTTTAAAATTCGATTGTACAAATTTCGCTGATTTTGGATATCTGATTGATATTTTTCGATCTGTATTTTGCCTAATAAATGTGGTAGTTGTCGAAACAAATCTAATAATTACTATTTACAGCATAGATAGATCCTATTTCACTGGTTCTTAAACGAGAATAATATTTACCATATTAGCTATAATTATTGACATGTGACGAGTTAGTGTCATACAAAGAGTGTGATATTTTTAGGAATATTTCATCTTTAATTAATAATTATACAACAGATACGGACGAGATATTGTTGCAATCCTGATAAAATAAACAAAGAAAATGTACATATAGACAGCAAATATACATATAGAACATGTGTATAGAATCACGTTAATAGTATCAAATAGAAGTTAATTTTGAAGCTATTGTTAGGCTAATATGAAAAAAAGAAACAGTTTCGGGAGGAGAGTTTTTAAATATAAAAATTCATCGATTATTATATTCAACAAGAGAAAATACGACAAACGAGAAAATAATACGAATATAATAATATAAAAATTCTATAATAGAGAAAAACTTCTCGTCAGAAGGAAAGAAGGTTATTCGACTGATACTAATATCCTCTGTTGTGATTATCATGATTCAGTAGCGTGCGCGTATTACTTCATTTCTGTAAGTTATTTTGTTTTTTGTTTTATTGATCCGCTGACTCAAGTAACTCTACCTTGCCATACAACAACTGCAGACTTCTGACCAATCTGTCTTTATATCTTCCCATCGTTGCTCCTTTTCGCTCTCTTTTTGCTATTTTCGACATCGAGCAACGCGCGTTTCAATTATCTGCGCGCGATACTCGCAATGATTCACGTGGCTCGCGTTTCCATCGGCGAGGATCGATCGCCGACACGGCTACGTAAATACGTTGTATTTAACGAGGCTGACCCTTCGAATTTATTTTCGCCATTTCCTCGTCAACTTGTCCAAGCCAATTTCGTCGTCGCATGTCTTGACAACCGGTCACCGACCCCGGCCCGACATTTTTGCCGAATCGCCGGTGATTCGATTAAACTCGTGGAATCTGACGGGTTCATTACCGATCAAATCGAGTTGTCGGATTAAATGGGAAGCTCTGCTCGATTGCTCCTTAATTACCGGGAGAACGTGTTTAATTGTTCATGTAATTTTCCATTCTGACTCCTCTGTTCAATTTACGTTCTGCGGTTTTCAAAAGTCGATGGTTCCTCACGGTTGATGGATTGGAAACGAGGAGACAGCCAGAGAATAATAATTGCAACGTTTTAACGACGAACACGCGAGCAAGGTTCTACCAGTGAAATTGGAGAGAAATTAGAGTAACATATTTTTTGTTTGCGAAATTGAACCATTTTCGCTCTGATGACTTTTGCGGTATTTCGTTTATTCTGGTATTATTAGTTTTATTACGCGAGTATCGGAAACTTAATTTCGTCTTGTTATGTCTACTCATTTATACCGAAAAAATATATATATAATCCACATATGTGTGTGTGCGTGTAATACGTGCATATATATGTGTATATGTGATATATATTATATATATTAACATATGAAAATCATTTATCATAGGGTAAATATTCAGCTTTAAAATTGTCTGCTATGAAACCTCTATACGGATAAAAATATTCATTATATTTTGACAAATTTAAACGGTCGCGGTATTACGTTAAAAAAGTTGAATGGGAAGGGCGTGGTAGTTTAATGAAAAATTTAAAATTGTTTGTTAGCAAATAAAATTGCACATTTTGCACATTAAAATGTGATATTCGAAATAACGTGTAATTTATCTACCTAATATATTCAAAAGGTAACTAATAATAAAGTTTCTTTATTAAATATGTCCTCCAATTTTCAATTATCAACATCTCAATTAATTGAAAAACTGAACAAAATCGTTGTTCACGTTACAAGATATCAATACCAATCCCATTCCAGGATTCGGAAAAAAGATTCGAAAGGATCATTTCTATCGATCAAGCAAAATTTGTTCGACGACCCGACACTTTATAAATCCTATATTTTTCTCTTTTGGTTAAAAAAAGGGGTGCACAGCATGGGTGGCGTAACGGAAACAAATAGAGCACGGCTAAAGCAGGGGGTTATGCGTATCCATCAACGCAAAAAGTGGATAACGGAAGGGCGTGCGTTTCCGAGGAAAGGTCTTTTATTTGCAAATCAATTTAACGGCAGCAGCATAGCGATGCCTTAATGGACTGTTATCTTCCATTAACTCCCCGTGCAGAGTTTTCGTTGTAATGACCCGGGCTGGACCGGAGCCTCGTCGAACGCAGAGGCAATTTTACGAGTTGCCAACGTTTCCTACGCGCCGTTTAACGCGTCGATTTCCGTGAGCTACGTTACACAATTAACTGCAGTCCAACCATGTGTCCAGTCATTGATTGCGTAATGATAAGAATCGACAGCGACAAAAGTGGTACTTGCTGTCTGATCGTGAATATCGCTTTCTACTTGCTGTCTTACAGATTGTTGCTGTTCTACGTGAATGTTTTCTCTGTCTCTATTACGTTTGATTTTAATCGTTGACGCGCGATTTAAGTTGGATCGAAGAGACCGTAGGAAAGGAAAGAGACGATATCGCAGAAGCTAAAGAGGCTATAAAAGATAGAGAACGTAACAAAAGGTAAGTTAAAAAGGAGAAATCATTTTAAAAATACGATTAAAAAGCTTGCTTAGAACAAGAAATCCAACACGCGTAATTAAAGAAGGATTAGATAAAACTAGAGTCTCAAGAGTGCAAGAAATATTGCAGGAAAGAGAAAAAAGTGCACAAAGAATCTCTTAAAAAGCGGTTAGAGAAGGCGAATGTTACAAAACGGAAAGGAAAGATTTAGCACGGATTACAGAAGACAAAAAGCTTGTTAAATCGAAAGAAACTTCGAGAGGAGCTAAAGAGCCACGGAAAATCGAATTTTTCTCCGGAGAAGAAAAATGAATTTTTATTCGTTGCCGAATGGGAAACATGCTATCGAATCGAATAGATTGGGGCAACCGCAGCGCCCTGCAATGTTTTGTTAATGAAACGCGAATATTCGAGGGCGGATAAAAAGCTTGCCGGCCGCAAGATGATGCACGCTCGTTATCCGGCCAGGTGCACCGGTCGTTTTAAATGTTCGGCCAAATAAAGCTTTGGCCGCGTTATTCGCGCCGTTAATGGCGGCCAACCGGGATAAAAGCCGGCCGCCTCCTCGTTGACACGATCGTCGAATTTATTTCCGGGATGCGAGCGCTAGCGCCACAGAAAAGAGACATATTTTACAGGACGGCTGAACCAGGCGAAAAAATTATGCGCTAACTTATATCGGCGGCTCGTTTTCAGGCAAATCGACCACACACACCAACCGTGCCTCTGGCGTTAATGACACGGATGGACGTTGAAATTCATTCAGTTTCGATGCTGTTTTTCATTTCTCCTCGTTTTTCGCACGACTGCTGTGTCGTATTTTTAACCATTGCTTGACGGATGTTGGAATTTTTGGGTGCATTTATTGGAATCGAAATGGCCGAATTTATTGGAATTGAAATGGGTGATTTGGGGAATGGCGGCGAAAGCGATAATGTTTGTGGAATACGGAAAATTCATTTGGAATGGATGATCGAGGGACGAAGTTATTTGAAGATATTCAGGCTGGATTGAATAGAGGATTTATACACTTTTTTTCTTACTTTGCGGGAAAACGATATGATCGTATTTTTGCTTGGCTGAAATCGCAATTTTTGGGCGCATTTGCTGGAATTCGAATGGTTGATTTGAAAACGCTGCGATCAACGCGAGAATGTTTGTGGAATTGGAAATTAATTCGGAATTGATAGGTGATTGAAGAACGTAACTATATGAAGATTCTTAAAGCGAATCGAATAGATTTCTTTTCTTTTCGCAGAAACGAGATATTTGAATGTTACGTTCAATGTATTGTCTCTTATATTTAAGCTTTTATAATTTATATTGGAATTCGAGTGGCTGATCTAGGATTGTATCAAACGTAATAACGTTTGTGATTGTGAATGTGAAAAAAATTAGAAAATGATGACTGAGTGGGGAACGTAGTTATTTGGAATTATATGTAGTAGATTGAACAGAGCATTAATACGCTTTTGTACTATCATAATCGTTTGCACAGGATAAATCAGATGGTTTGGGGAGAGGGAAATCGAATTCGTGCAGTCACGAACGGACACTCAGGGGAATAAGACGGTGATACCTGTACTCACCTACTGTGCATAGCAATATTAATATATTCTGCGTCGATTAGTTTCTAGAACGCTATATTATCTGCTTGATATCCCATTAATATAACCCTTATACTAAAATAGTAATAAAGAAACGTAAAATATTACCGAAGGAGTTAATCTTATTGTTGGTACCTTTAGTAATTCTTACGTACGTAATTATACAATAAATTTCTATCTACTAAAATACAACAAATGAAAAGACGGAATAAAATAAAGAAGAAAATTATTTGAATAACTTCAAAATCGTGGACAATCAAAAACTACTAACAATTAATTCTTTCTAATAACAATTATCTTATTATTTCAAGTACGATGCTCTATCACAATTTCCATTTTGTCCTTCCCTTGTATCGATATTCTCTCCGTATCATGTATTAATCCTCCGAACTCAAATTTCAGGTAGGAAGAAAAACATCATTAATTACAATCCATTTTCGCAGTAAAAGTCTCCACAAAGTTTACTCGATTGCACAATTATTCTCCGACTGAATAATTCGAAAATCACGAGAGATTGAAGTATCTGGTAAAGCGGAGCACTTGGGAGGTGGTAGCATTGAAATTCGCCAGGTGTAAAGTTCTTCGCGAGGCTATGCATCATGTTTGCATTATTTATAAAACGGGGATACGCTTAATTCGCGCTTCATAGTCCCAAGCGGTTTTCAGGCAGAAAAGGAAAGAAAAAAGAGAGAAGCTACGTGTTGGAGGGATAAGAAAACTCGTGAATCGCGAAACGAGATCGGTTAAACGGGAGACTTATGATGTGCACACGTATTTATCTGTAACGAACAATATGACAACGATGCAGTAAAATATAACCAAAAGGGGGGAGAGGCAGACGAATAAAACGAATGGCATTAAACGACATTATAAAGAGAGAGAAAAACATATACCATAAACACGGAAGGCGAATACGAACGTGGAACAATAAAACTTACGCAGATTGCACAGCGTAAAAGATAACGATGTAATGCGATTTTTTAATGGAAACAAAGTCAACTCCGATCCCCCGAGTTTAACAATATTTGCATTTTTCTCATCGTTGTTTAGACACGCGAACGCAACCTATGTGCAACTTACACGATTTCTATACTTGTTTTTCACGTCTCTGTTTTTATTGTCTTTTTTTGTTCATCGCCAATGGGATAGGGAGCGCTGAAAAAATTGGGAATGGATCCTGTCGATCAAATAACGCTGACGCGCGAACCCGCGGAAATGACGACGGTCAAACACGGTCCACCAGTTTGCATGCGACCGAAACGTTTCGTTGAATCAACAAAATAATCCCAGCCGCATTGAGCGACCGATGACGGACCATGAACTGGAACGTCGTAATTCGCGCGTTCGATTATTAATCGACGAGACCTCGCGAATTCACGCCTCGCTCGCTGTCGTGAAAGGTACCCGGTTTCGCTATTATAAAACGGAACTGGAACGCAGTTGAAATAAGTGTGCATTGCTTGGTGGGAAAATGTTGATCGTTAGTTCGGTTACTTTCGAGAGTTTCGTTAAGGTATTGCTTATTTTAATTCTTCCGGACTTTGATACTTTATGCAGGGAAGATTGATAACTCTAGCTTCGTATATATACTACTGCTCGAGAGTCTTAAAACGTATTTTACTTCCAATAAAGTTTCAGCAGATACTTTATGTATATTATGAAGTTTAAATTACATGCATGTTCTGTAGGATAAATTTTAATGCATTAACACCTTATGCATTAAGTACTTTCATTGTTGGATGAAGTATCAAGCTAAATGATATTCTGTCGCATTTTTTAATGATCGCTTAACTTTTTCCAGTTTTGATGCAAATATAATAACTGTCTTGCAATTTCTCAGCGGGGCTGTATGTGTATGGTAAATTCTGTATGAATTATGACACGATTGAGAAGAATTTTTGTTAAAAATGTACTGGAAAAATGGAAATCATGTTGAAACGCCAGAAAAATTGTAGTCGCGTTCGAATCGACCCGCGAAAACGGAAGTTTCGTATAAATAAGCGGAGAAATACGCGGAGCCTGAAAAATCGCTTTCTCTACAGAGTAGCGCGATTATCCGAGGGAAGAAACCGTCTGAAATTCGTAAAAAATGAATTTTTCATATGGAACATGCAGGATAAGTTTTATGGTTGATTTTTGCAGTGAGAATGAGATTGATTAGACAAAACGGATCGATCGTTTCCGAGGCTCTGAGTGCCAAAGAAAAATATTTTCGACAGTTTGATCCTTTGCACGAATATATATATATATCGAATTTTTAGTTGATGGAAATTGTCATACGATTTTGTAGTAGATGGTATTTTTAAATCAAAATTTGTGAACTAAGTGTTTTATTATTTAATTAGTACATAGTATTTTTATTACTCGCTTAATTTCTCAGAGGAAAAGGGTTCTTCCAAAATATCTACAAAGTTTCCACGCTTACTGCAAGCAATGCTATATTCAAAGCTAAAAGATACTACTCGATAGATTACGTCTTCAATTTCAACGCATGTTATTTGTAGATTTGACTGATCACCAATGTAAGTATCATAACTTTTTCGATACATAAAAAGACGAAAAATATCGCTTTCAATTCCACTACCATTCATCTATAGGCGCAAATCTCTTTAATTCCTGTATAATTCATCCGCTGCAACAAATCAACCAGAATAACCAGGTATTTAGAGATAGATTACATATAAACAAGATTCACGGTTCAAGCTTCTTTGACCGATCAATTAACCCCGATTACGAACCAACAGGACTCAATTCCTCCTCTAAAACGCATAAACCTCGACCAACCAACCTACACGCCTCGGTAGATCACCAGGAATACCTCTACTCTAGATGTCGAGACCGGTTGTAGTCGACTATCGCGAAATAAATTGGCCAAGCCTGGATCTAATTCACATATTTCATCCTGTCCCGGTTGCAGTACGTAACAGCCACGCTCCTCGACTCGACCCCCTAGAGAACGAGGGACAGGGAGAGTCACAATCCCCAAGGGGTTCGATCGCGCGACTTCCGATTCCACTCTTTTCCGACTACTCCACCGCAGACATAAATACCGACGCGTGTCATTCAAACGAAACGTTGCTTTACCAAAATCTATATAGTAGTACTCTGCATAAATCTCGAAACATTTGTTCGCAGCCACCCCTTCGTTGTTCCCTTTTCATTTTCTTTCCTCCTTCCGATGTTCCATAGCTTCGACGGAGGACCTCTTTTTGCACATATGTATTTTGATGTTCATCGAGATAAATGTCTTGATTTCGGGATAGTGTGGTTATTTGTAATATCCGCCGAATGACAGATCATTTATTATTGGTGAATTATTAATTTTATTGGAGAATTACGAGAGTGAAGATTTCCAAATTGACGGCATGGCATATGTTCATTGCGATAGATGTGTACAGACGCATTTTTGGTAATTTTCAAACTTGTACTTTACAGAGGGTGTATTTCTTCTTAGTTTCTTAACTACAGTAAGAGGAATCAGAATTTTTATTTCATTACCATACTATGATGAGGAATTTTAGAAGCTTCTATATATTCGTTGGTAAACGATTTTTGCGAACAAAAGTATGCATCACGAAGGAATAAAATTTTATGAATAAAATTACCAAGAATACATACTTAGAGAGATTACGTATACGTTTGTGAAAACAGGAAAAATACACACGTGTGTAGTTAAAAACTGAAACTTGAAACTCAGATATACAGTTAATCACTACCACCGATATTTTTTGTAAATCAATTACTACTTTTATTCTGATTCAAACGCGTTGTATTACGATTAATTCTTCAACATGTAATAACAATAATTATCTTGATCCACGTAATACAAATTTTGTCGCTTCAAATAATGCAACGGATAAACTGTTGGATAATCCAGTAAAATATTTGAAAGGGAATGAAGGAGAATTAAAGAGAACTAAAGAAAGAAAGGAAACTAAAAGGAACGAAAAACCGATCGAAAAAAGGATTCAACAGAAAGTTTCCATTCTAGCTTCATTTTCTTTCCTTTCCTATTACTGTGAAAGAAAGCGCCTCTTTGTATTTCGACGTGTGGACAGAAGATATTCCGACCGCGCTTTGGTATCGCTATTCTTGATCAGATGACCGGACCTTTGGCAAATTGCGAGAGATTATTTGGAGAAAAATGGGGATTGATTTTCTCGGTTTTTTTCCTCGCAAAAGCAGGGTAAAAGAAATGATGGGATTTCAGTAAGTAGATAAGGCACAGGGGTCGGAAGAGTGATTGTAGAGTGATGAGTGTAGCTAGTTGTTGGATGTAAATAGGGCGGTTTGAGTGGTGATTTATTGGTGGCAAGAGGTTTGGGCTCGTTTGGACAAAGTATCGGGCGCGTTACAGATTTGTCTTTTTAGAAAAAAACTTGCAGAATACGTAGTCTTCCTGTTAAGAATCCATGGAACAGTACATGAAAGTTCGGTAATTCTGTTGAACAGTTTAAGTTATACATTGATGAGTCTATAATTAAAGCGACGTAATGAAGATAAATAGGTACATAAAATTGTGATTCAACTTCTATAAAAAAAAAAAGAAAATCCATTACGCGTCATTTTATTACACTCTATTTTAATCGGTTCAATAATTTTAAAATTAAAATAAAATATAGTACTCTGTTAACAGAACAATGCTCTTTTTTGAATAAACGATTATTAAATAATAAATACAATTTCGATTATTAAATAAACCTATAAATCCGTTGATTGTAAATATGTATATAATACACGGAAGAAATTAACATCGAGATTATCCGTTTTATGTAATAACTTGTCGCTATCTTTTTGATGGGTGGGCGTTCAGAAACGTGCAAAACTTATTACGTGACATTGGGATAAGAATTTGACCGTAATAATGTTTGAGCAATATTAAAGAGCAGGTCATATTTATCGGAATTTAATTTCCATTGAATCAAAATTTTTACCGCACTTCTAATGGAAAGCCATGGGAATTTACGGAATTAATACAAGAAAAATTAGCTGTGTAGAAAGGTGTCGCCAGTTTAATTATTAACAGCGTTACTAATTTAACAAACTCCACTTGTAAAGGCAAATATGTTGGAAAAAAATACGAAAACGAGAGAAAGAGAATAGAACATGTTCTAATATAATCATATATGAAATTACAACCATCGCGCTGTCGTAATTACACTAATTACTTTGAACACGAACAATGCTCGTAATTTCCCATTAAATTATTACGATTCATTAAACTAATTTAACAAAAAATGCTGCACAATTAATCAAGGGCCGAAATGAGTTTTGGACAATCGCAGTTGCAAGAAGAAAAGTAGCAAAATTAACGTATAAAGAAGGAACGTCTAGAATTTCGGTCGAAGTATATTCTAAAATTGTTCTATTCCAAAACCTGATGGAAACCGGCAAAAAATTGAAACAATTTAATAGAAGGCAATGGGGGATGAACTGACCGTTAGAATAAGGTATAAAAATAGCCACGAGCAGAGAAGAAATTCACGTACAGAGTAGAAAAATCTGCAAACCCAATCTAACTGTACTCCAAACAGAACCAAATTTTTTATCATTTTAAAGACATAGCTACAAAAAGCTATTAAGAATTCATAGAACCGTAGCAGAATATTTCAGGAAATTAATTAACTGCTAAAATAAGAGAAGAATAAATTTCTTTATAAAAAAAAATCTGATAGAACGATCTGGAAACTTCAATTCGAAAGCTTCTCGAGCCAATTAAATTTTCCTGTACTAAGGGACGAAAAAATTAATTAAAAATTAATTGACAAAGTAAAAACGTAACGTAAAATTAAAGGTTGGTAAATGAAAGGAAAAAGCTGCCCCTTTGCATAAGTTTGAAAAAGAAAAAATCTCAAAATATTTTAAAACCACTCAAATGTTTCCTTATTTAATTCTATCGCGTTTTTCTAGTAATTTCCAATCCAATCGTATTTTTTTACCATTAATAAATTTTGCAAATTTGAAAAACGAATAACATAATCGATATTGGTATGCGTTATTTTTCGTTTCAATCCTTCACCGGTGATTTTATTTATCTATTAAAAATCTTTCGTGTTATTTTATTCTTTTATTAAAAACTAAACTTGCCTGATTTTTATTCGTTAAAACGAAACGTATTCGGGTATAGAAAAAAAAAAGAATAGAAATTTCAGGACTGCAATAGGATTAAATGTCGTAAAAAAAATTACCAGCTCAGAGGTTAAAACGCGTACTCGCGTTCAGACTGACGCGCTCAACCCTTTCGGAAGCGAGACGATAACGTCGAAGCGGATGTCGGTGTTGCTGGCAGCACGCTCGCGTTTCGCCCGTCAAAGTCGCCTCTATCAATGGGAAATGTAAATTTACTGTAAATGACAGAAGGCCTGATAGTCAGCCGATGATAATTATAGCGCGACGCCACGAACCGCCCGTGCAATTTCACTCGACCTGCAATCCATTAAAATTATCCGACGACGCGATCGGCGGCGTGCTCGTGCAGATTAGGTCCACAAAACCACGTTGTTTCTTTATCAACGGCCGATTGCACGCAAAACGGCGTACAAATTAAAAGAACATAATGAATCTCGGAAAGACCGGCAGCTTTATTCGCGACAAATTTAATAAAGAATTTACGGTTCGAGCGCGTAATTGGTACATTAAGTAGTAAGGATTGTTTACCGAGGTTTAATTCTATTTTATTATTTTTCTTTTAAGACGTGGATTATTTATTAATTAATTTATTATCATTGAGTTCTTGGTATTGAATGAATGTTAAAAGTTAACGATTGAAATTTAGAGGTTGGGTCTTTTAAATTATTGAATGAAGAAGTAGCTAGAAATAAAGCAGTACTCTTTTCGTAAAATTGGACAAATACAACTTGCGTCATAGGCTCAAAAAAATGAAGAAATAACAGTTGGCATCGTAATGCAATAATTTCTATATTCAAGTTTATCGTACGATAAGGAAACAATTGGTATTGAATAAAAAATTGTTAAATTAGTATTAAATCAAATCGGCTATTATCAAAACATTCTATATTTTCGCACAACTTAAAAGAAATTCAAGTAAGGAAATTGCGTTTGTCGAGTTAGAGAAAAATATTAAATATATAGAATTCCTGGGATTTTTAATCTAGAAGATTCTTAATCTTTAATCTAGAATAATATTCAGTTTTCAACTTTCAGCAAATTTTAAATCGCTTGTAATCCATATATCACAGCTAGTACGCCTAACGTAATACAACTGACATAAAAACCAAAATAATTAACCGAAGAGTGTCCTAGCTCGGAAGAAGCAAAAATTAATATATAAATATACAAGAGCGGAGTCTAATTTCCGAATATAGCAATTAAAAAGGCTTCTAAGTGCATATAGATATTGGTAGCTGGCCATTACGAACAATTAAATGGCTGCTTCCATGGGAAAATTTTGCTTGTTCCCGGCGAAATGGTTTCAAGGGGGTTGTTTTATTTTGTAGAATTAATTAAGCATCAAGAGGTGAAGGAGATACGATGCGAGGCTCATTGCAGCGTGAAAATTAAAGCAACAGCGAGAATCTTGAAACGATTGTTCTGTGTATTCCTCCTGTTTCATTACATTAGCGCGTAGTACCGTATTCTTCTTCGTGCCATTTAAATACGTCGTATTTTTACTTGAAAGATGCCGCTCATTGTTCTTTCAACTCTTTTGCTGCAAAGTCTGGTTGTTGAAGGGAAAGCATGTACTTTGAAGTTATTCGTTTCCACAGCTTTTTTCTACTCAATTGTGATTCCCGTGGTGATAATTACTCGTAACAATTTGTCGTCATAATGCGACTTTTGTTGCTGATTTTTTTTTTTTTTTTTTGTAAAAAGTTCATTGGCGCTTATATATGTGTGCGTTAAATAATTGTTTTCAATTCTGAAATTTTCATCTGTTAGTGGACTGTTAATATTTGGACAATCCTTTTACATAGAAATCTCCTACCTTTTTATATGTCGTTTCATTTTTCTTAAAAATAAATTTTGTCAAATTTACCTCTTTAAAGGGTGAAATAAACTTAATTGAAATTCATTTGCTTTGCTGACTATCAACTTTAATTTCACGATAATTCTATTATTGTATGATAATTGTGATTAAACGAGAAGTTGATTTACAGGTTAAGAAATTGAATATTTATAATTCAAATACGTGGAAACCTACGTGAATGACGAGAAATTCTAGACGAGAAGGAATTATAGGTGAAAGAGTTAAATAACAAAAGAATTGCTTAAAATAACACGCTTAAAAAATTGCGAAAAAGGTGCGAATTCAAAGTGTGCGAGAAAGGGCAAAGTGTAGTGAAGAAAAGTAGAAGCAAAATTGAGCGGTTAAATTCGTTAGAGAAAACAACGGATAGAAACAATATTGTCGACTTTAGAAGTACAAAAATAGTACTGTCTTATTGGGAATTGAGAAAAGACCAGGAAGAAATTGTAAAGTATAAAAGTACATATTCCGAACTCATAATCAGCCGGATTCAACTATTTTATGCCTATGACGCTATTAAAAAATTGGAATTTTCTTTTAATGAATTCTAACTCGTGAAAGTTACGTAGATCGAACCTCACGGTCATTTGATCACTAACATTCCACCATGATTCTCCTGTTTGTATCTTCATTTCTTCATTCCGCGTTAGCAACAAAGAAATTTGCATTATCGTTACCTTGAACGAAAAAAGTGCTTTGCATCGAGGCGAAAATGTAAGAAAAGCGCACAGATCGTCGATTTTTATTTATCGAGGTAAAAGATTTATGCCGCAATGCAGTGAAACGTTTCATCTTCTTTTACTCTCCCTTCTCCATCTTAACTCTGTTTTCTCCATCAACCATGATCTTAATCTTACGGAACATCTTATCTAACTTTTTAATGGTATATTGATATTACATACAGCAAAAACTTTGAAATTATGACGAATATACCCTTTGCGCCGAATGATCCCAATGTAATTCAGAGAAAGTTGGCGCGCGTTCGGGCGGCTTCCATTTTAGCGGAAGTGCGCGGTGGCGTGAAACGTCGGCAACGATTCGCTTCGAATTATTTTCGGGAGAATTGTTTTACTCCCGGAGAACCGTTTTACTAATGCAGGACGCGAAAAAGTGTTGAATCCTTGTGAAAGGAAACCTCGAACAGCTCTGCTACACTTCTACGAATTTTACCGTGATACTTTAAAAGCTTCTCTTTTAACATTTAAATTATCAGAATATTTAAAGGGAAAAGATGGACATTCTCGCAGTTTCACGTTTCGGTAGAATAAAAATTGGAGGATTATATACGAGATATGTTTCTTCCGATTTTTCACGTCAGAACATTTTTCTTTGCGCGACGAAATATTGAATCGTCGAAAAAGAAAACTTTTATATTCTAAATATCGGCGATTCTAATCATTTTTCTACACATTTTAGAAAAATTCCGCAGCTCGTTCCTCAATATTTATATTATTAAAGTGTTAGGAGAAAAAATTGGGATTTTTGAAGTTTCACTTTTGTAATGGAATACAAGTTTGTAAATTACGTTTCTTGTATAACTGTTTCACGCGAGGAAATGTTGCGGGTTTAGGAAAGTTTGATTCTGAAAGAAGATAAATCTCTCGTAGAACGTTAACAATTCTGGTACTCTTACGAATTGCACCAACTTTTCAGAAGTTAATTTTTAAGTTATTGAAATATTCAGAAAGAAAAGATTGCCATTTTCAGAGTTTTATCCTCTAACAGGGTAGAAGTTTGGAGATAATTTGTTGTGTTAGGAAGCATTTCTTTACGCTTAGGAATAATGTAGGAATTGGGAATAACGTGCTCCTCATTAATGTTGCTTCGACGATGGTATTTGTATGTGGTTCACGAAGATGGTTTTATTTGCCTCTTTGCTGGGAAAATTACAAACTAATTGCTTTGATGTATAATTTTTATGAATTATCTGTACGTCGTTAGATATGTGTAATATTTTGAGTATGTTTAATTGGGGTATTTAATTTTATGTAATTGAGTATTAACTTTGTTCTGGAATTAATTCAGAGAGTAAAATATTTCACAACGATGTGTTGAGGAACCGTCTGAACCGTGAAAAAACGACGACAGAATACTTGATATGTTTTACAAAAGTCGATATCATTATTTCCCAAGTATACTTTAAGTAGCAGAATCTAATTTTGAAAATTATGTCAACTCAGTTTCATTTGTCTAATTAATTTTACCTCTTAATTTTAATTTAATACCTCTTTCTATTTTCACTAAATCGCAATAATATTTATTCAAACAACAAGAAACTTCGAACATTCAAGAATTAAATAGAATTTCCTAGTATCTTACTGTTATCCTATAACTTTATCTCAAAGAGTTTTCTGCCAATAAAACGAGACTTTTCTTTAATTAAATATTAAACGTGCAAATAAGGAACGCGTTAGAAGAGTGCAATAATTTTTGCTTTAATTATCGCGACTCGATATGAGCCGGGAAGCGAGCCGGTGAGTGTCTCGTTTCGGCTCTTGTTTCCGACTAAATTGTTATTAGTGCGCGCGTTTGAAATTTACGACAGGATGAACTCATTCTTCTGGCAATCAGTATGCAATACTAAGTAAGACGCAACTACTGCCGCGACGTTTCCACTCGCAAAGTTCGTGGCAATAAAGTTAGCGAAGTTTAAGCTTCGCTAACCTGAAGTTTTCTCGTTTGTCTGCCGTAAAAAGAAGAACGTTATTGTTGCCGTATCTTTCCTTTTTTCTTTTCTCTCCTCTCTCCACTTGTATAAATTATCTAGCATTCTAACGTTATTGCAAATAAATTTTCATCGACGAACGAGAAATACTTTTTAATATGGCAAAGATGTTATCGGGGAAAATAAAATGTAACTTCATAAATAAAATGACGATTACATTTAGAATATGAGATACAATTACGAGATATTGTTCTTTCGCGTTAAAACCAGATTAAATCGATTGAAACCTTCGGGTTCTTATACCGTACAAAACTGGCTATTAAGCTGCAAATTATTTCGTCCAAAATTGTAAATACGCGTACAGAACGAACGAAGCCGACTATACAGGTGGTATAATTTTTAACTAGATTCAAACTTTATCGAACCAGCGCGTACGAACTAGATTTCGTGTTCCATTTGGGCCGAATATACCGATATGGTTTCGGAGTTTGTTGAGATGTAATCTGGTGCGTGCGGACGATGTTGCCGAACGCCGTGAAATTCTTGTTTCTGATTGAATACGGGCGGCGAAACAAATTTGGATAAATGGTTTAAATGGTAATCACGAACGACGTCGGGCTAAAGTTCAATAAATCGTGAAACAGCCGCGTCTAATGTTCGAGTACGATCGATGGCTCTGTAGCCAGATACGAGATAGATTTCCTCGGTTCCTTTCTCGAGATTTAAGCGTCACGTTTCTTGCACAAATATAATATCGCTGGAATTGAGAGTTGTCCGGCTGTTATCGATGAAATTCATCTCGATGGAAAATAAATAATTTGCGAACCATTTACGAATGTTATATCTAAACTGGCAATTTTGTATAACATCTGTACCTACTTTAATTAAATTTTTTACTTTGTGATATCCTTCAATTTCTCTGATTTGTTAATATTCTTTCGAAAGAGAAATTTGATAATGTTGCGCCATTAGGAAATTTCATTTCTTTTGGATTCACCAGTGAGGAAGCTAATACTTATTCTAATAAGTGTGTAACATTGAATACGGAACTCTTTAATCATCCAGAAAATAATACAAGAGTTTCTCAGTCTCTCCGATTTATTAACATTCTTCTGAAAGGGAAATTCGATAATGTTACGCCATTGGAAAATTTCATTTGTCGTGAATTCGCCACTGAGGAAGTTAATAATTATTCTAATAAGCGTATAATATTGAATACGAAGCACTTTAATTATCTGGAAAATAATACGAGAGTGTGCATTTCGCTATTCAATTATTATTTAGAGATAATAAAAATTAAAAGAATAATTGTAGTACAAATAAAAGATTAAAGAAGAAAATTTAGTAAATGATACTAGTAATATAATGAAACAGCGATATATCTAATAATAAGAAAATAGGAGAGAAGAATTTCAAAGAGCAATTAAGATTTCATGAACGCTTCACCGATTCAGTAATCCCGATTCATTCGGTGTTCCATTTAAACCGCTCACAAGTAGACGGAAGTCATTCAGATGTTTGCTAGCTTCTAAAAGCCAACTCGTTCTTTGTCGATCTTAATCTGCATTCGGTTTGGCTGTTCGAATTGTTGGAATGTTTTGATGTCACTTTAGTGGTATGTAACAGCAACATAAAATTCCCAAGAACTGTGATGATTCCGCCACACAGCTTCTTGATATCTATACAGGGCGTTGCATTATCGATGGCTATGTACATTGACAATAACGTAAGCTCTAACTATCCTTGGCTAAAAACTTTCAGCAAATTTTTTTTTATGCGAACGTTTCAAATTGATGAGATGAAAATAATCAATGATACTAAAATATTTATTCATTAAAATTTTATGAAAAATGTAAGAAATGCGTACTGCATCAAGTTTATCGATTGCTAGATATAGTTTTAGACTAATTTTTATTATTATATTATTATAGCTTATTATGGTACAAAGAAAATATTTGTTAATGACAGAAATTTATTTGGTAGAAGAATTTCAATATTTATGAAACAAGCGTAATCGCGCTTAATCTGCAAAAATGGAAGTTTTTCAATAAAAATAGAAATTTGGAAAGAAGTCGTTGAAGGTGAAATTTCGCTTCAGTTGTCAATGATCCAGTTCGCCTACGAGAGATTAATTTACGTCCTTAATTTACTCCTTTACTTAATGTTGATACTTCTTTTCCAAAATGGAATGAAACGTACTTTCGTTTAAAGTAGGATAATAGTATCAGATAATGGAATGTTTAGCTAACAGAATAATAGAGCAATCTAGCAAGGCTGCAGCTAATGAAAGTCTAGATAACGGAAGTTCTACTATATATAATAGATTCTGCCGGACGATCTACAACCAACGTTGCGCATAGCCTCGACACGTTCAGATCTTATCGAAAGAGCAAACCTTAATAACCCGTAGAACGTTGGGAAGTAGTTGCAACGAGATATTAAACGTTATCCTGTACATAGTCCAATAGAATTAGGATCGCTGGTCAATTAATCCATCGAGCAAGATGTACGTGTAAAATAACGTATTAATATTTGTACTATCTTGTAAAGTGGCGTATTACTATTTACATCGTCCCATAATATTATTGAAATTCCACCATGCGAATTATACTTTCAACGTCGATATTCCAGTTATCCAATGCAATTTGATTTGCCTAAACTAAATCTTGTCGATTTAACTAAACCGAAATTGATCCAAAAATAATTATTTTTAATCGAATAAATTTCGAAGCGAGGCCAACGAATTTTGGAACAATCTGTACATACGAACGACGCCATGAATCGCATCATAATTGAACCGTAAACAGTGAGAGCGACATTTAAATCCGGGAGTGAAGTGCTCGGCCACTTTGTACATCCTGTCCCACTCGAGCAACCGCGATCGTTGAATAATAAGCTGCGCCACCGCTGCCACTGAAACCGACGGTAGTCTTAGAGTTATTAGGGGCACTCGAGGATAGACTAAATGAATGGTGGCCCTCGTTCAAAACCCTCTATTGAGCCTCTTTCACGGCGACTATACCGGCACGATCCCTTTCTGTTCTCCAAACCGGCGGATCTTTCGCTGTCACTTGTTTGCCTCCTCCCTTTCTTTCCTCGATAACACGGGAAAAGTGGTGCACGGATGTTTGAGAATGTTTTGAGAGATTAAGATCGACAGGTCTCTTGAAAAACTGATAGGCTTCCTTCTACCTTCGTGGAACAAGTGGAAAGAATTTTCTGGTTGCTCTTTGGTATTTGAAAGTAGTTAAAAGTAGTTCGTGGAAGTGTTCATAGGGAGCTGGTGCAATCTTGCTCGAGGTAATTAAGAAATTTCTCTGCCTTGATAAATGTTTTCATTTGAAAGGGATAGGAAGTTTGGTGTTTTGATAGGATTGATATCTTGGAAATGTCGATAGAAAGTTGGTGTAATTTTATTTCATCATAATTAGAAAGTGTCTTAGGGATAAATAGATACTTTTGTTTGAAGAGAATTTGATAATTTTTAATGTGTTATCTCGACATTAACGAGAAGGTTCGATCTATGAAAATAAGTTTCTACAATTTAGTGAATACATTTGCATTAAAAAAAAAAAATTATGCTGTTGTTGAATACACATTATTGGCCGTACAAGAAGGATGCGATCCCGAAAATTGTCGTACTCTTTGAAATGTTCAAATTCACAATGTAAACCTTGCATGGGCTATCAAAGTAATTACGTAAATTCCTGGCTTTAATTTTCTACGAATTATGAAGAAATTAAAAGTTATAAAATAATTATAAAGTTGTTGAACGAAGGAAGCCTCCTTATTAAATTACCAAAACAACAAAAACATAACCAATATTACTCAACAATATTATCATAAACAAACCGAAACAGAAGTTCCAAGAAAAAGTTTACAGCACAAATCTGAAATTCCTCGAGTCCGCTCAATCCGATACCAAACAAGGGTCATCCGTTGCACAATATGCAAGATCGTTTTCCGATTCTCATGCTTCGCCCATTCTCTTTCACTTCTTCCTCCTTTTCTCCATCTCGTTCATCCTCTCTCATTCACTGTCTCTCGGCTCTCCCTCCCTCTTTCTCTCTCTCTCTCTCTCTCTCTCTCTCTCTCTCTCTCTCTCTCTCTCTCTCTCTCTACCTTGCGTTCTCATTCAGTGACTCGCTTTGCGGACTCTCGTGGCTTGTTCTTTGGTTCATTCACTCTGTTGCCCGTTCTCTCATTCAAGCCGTTATTCGCCAGCTTTCCCTCTTCGCTCCTCTTCCATCACCATCTCGCCATGGATTCCTCTGACGCAACATGCAAAGCAGGTTAGTTTCGGATGCAAGGTACCTGCGTACAAGTGCAGGAACAGGGACCCGCAATTAGCTGACTGGACTGGCGACTTCACGTACCTCGCCGCGTAATTAGAAAAGTTCATTCGTCATAACTTAATTGATATTCCTGGTGCAAGCCGCCCCGGGCTTTGTGATCGAGTTTTAACCTCGATCCTAGTGGAGAATCTTTTCCACCATTCATTGATTCGTCGATTTTTAATTTTGTGGCTCGCGTATGGTGTTAAGATTTATGTACGTAGATTGATGTTACTGTTAATTAACGTCGGATGGTTCTGGTTTAAAGCAGGGCAATCTGGAGGATAATTGGAGGTACGGAAGTTATACTAATTACAGAATTAGTACATCTCAAGAAAGATGTTTCATTTTGAACTTGTTGGTAGAGTTTTCATTTAGGATTTTTAGTAGGAATTTTTGATCGAATTTTACTGGGTAGAAGTGGTTTGATGAATGTATTCGCGTATATTTAACACAGGAGAATAATGTTTGTGATTAACCCTTCGCACATAACCCTACTAGCAGTTGGAATGCGTAAGTACACTGTACTGATTTGTTCTCGCTAGCAACAGGAGTCACTACGCCGTATCAGGTTACGAGCATCGACGCTTCAACTTTCCGTATCTTCCGTTTCTTAGGTTTCCACCACGTTAGGATGATGGAAATGTCTACGTTTTACGTGTGCAGATCGGTTGACATTTTCTGGAAACATTTTTCGATACTGGTTTCGAAGCCATGGCATCAGTGAGCAGAAATCATACTACGGAAAAAATTTTGAATGTGAAAGTGAAAGCGAAATTTCTGATTTCCCAGTCTTGGATGATGAATTTGGCGATTAATGTGAACGATCAAACAAGTGCAGATGCTATTATAGATGCATATTTTATTGATAGGATTTCAAGCATACACTTCCAAAATTTCTCGTGGGAATTTGTGGACAATTATAGCGGTAGATGCGAACTATTTTCGCAAGCGCACGGGCCGTGTAACGAAGCTGCAGGTGTTACTGACATAATGAAAATATTTAAATTGTTTTTTTACTGAAGACTTCATGTGATATATTGTGCGTGAGACAGATAATTATGCGGAAGAATTGTCTCTCTACAAGCATTCACGGAACACCGGTGTTTGTAAATGAACCATATCATTTACTTGTATCATAATAAATAGAATGAAAAAATCAACATTTAAGTCATTAAAATTTTGTATAGTTCGTAATCATCACCACGATGCGTGCTATATACGCATAGACCGCTAGAAGAAAGAAGCGAAATTCCAAGCCGTACCTGAATTGTTAAATTCGATACGTATATAGCGAATAATCTCATCAAGAAAAAATGTAGTATAAATGTTGACTGATAAAAGTTTGATTAAACCATTAGTAGGAATATTTTTCAAATTTTAGTATATGGATAATAACTTATATAATAACTTTATAAAATATTTAATAGTAATTTATAAAATATAACTGTATAATAACTTCCTTACATCACAGAACATTCATTTGTGCGATGCATCAATAAGTATAATCGCTCTTAAGCTATTACGTTAATCACGTATTTGTTCTTATTCTATGTGGTATTGCGTAACTCTCTTAACGTAATTCTTTCCAACGAAATTTCCGATACCAAAAGCCTCGATCGATACGTCAAATCCTCTCCCTATAGATACCAAATAGGTGTCGGGAAAGCCGACATCATAAAGCTTAGATGAACTATACTGCATAATCGATGATGCTTATAGATTGCATCCAGATATTTCGTGCGTCGTTTTCGACGAAACGTCGTCCTCCATAGACACCAAATACTTGCTAAAGATGGACTGTAATAGAGCTTATGACGCAAACCTCTAGCGTAGGCAGATTGCCTTAAATAAGTATTTTAAATACATTTTTTATTATTACATGAACGTTTCGTTGACGAAAGTTATATAATTAGCTATACGGTTGTTTTAGTTTCTTTTCTAAAATTGTCGAAAATTTGAACTTTTCAAATCGGCATAGGAAGTATAATTTTTATCATAAATTACCTATCTTGTAAATATATCTATTCGCTTACGAGACTGATATAAAATTCTGAATGTAACCTAATTTCTGTATCGCTTGTGCTAGGTTGTTTATCTTCTTCAGATCTGTCTTCTCTTTTTCTTTTGTCCCGCTTTTAAGCATAACACCGAATAGTTCCAAGCCACCGCCGCGCCGGTTTTAATCAACTGCGTCCGAGCTATCGCGTGATTATTCGTAACACAGGATCGCTGGAGTTTCCGGTCCGTGCAATCAACGTAGCGCAGATCTAGTGTGAAATTAAGCGGGGGGTTTACGATTATTAACGTAGCTGAACGTACATTCTCTCGAATTCTACTGCAGATCTGGTTTCACAAATCAGTGAACCAAGACGCGCTCTGGAACGTTATCTTGTTATCTGCCTCAAGAAAAACATTTTCATCGATTGAAGATTACAGCCTTCTAGTGAAATCGAAGTCTTATATTATCTTACATAATTATATTTTATATAATCTTAATTAAAATTTAAATATAATATTACCTTAGTTTAAATAAAATTAAGTCTTAATAATGGATAATCGTTCAAAATTTATACATATATATACATATGCACACAACATATCTTTAAACACGTATTTAATTTCCTGTTGTACAGTTTATATTCAAAATAAAAGATTGATTTTAATATAAGGTACGTTTCATATATTTTAATATCTTTTATTTAAGTAAAAAATATTCATTTTTGACATTACTACTGATTTAAAGATTTGGAGAGAGAATAAATCGTAAGATGCGTGCAAGTACTTGATTAGTCAAGTGTACAATATTTATTTGCACATTATACTTTCATCTGTTTCAACTATAACCTACTAAACACTTACAACCATAGTTGTCTTATCTTGCAATATTTTTGAAAGCTAAAATAAATTACTTTCCCATTTATAACTATTCTTATCGTATTCTCCATTAAATTTACACCTATTCCCACTAAAAAGTTGTTTTTTATTTTCTCTATCGCTTATCATTATTATTTATCATTTACTTCTTTTGTATTTTTTACCATTTACACCATATAGCAACTCCTCAATCAAGTACACGCGTGTATTAATCAATAAAAATTTATATTAGAAATGAGCACACCTGACTGCCGATATTTTTCATTTCGACGATCGGAATCGTACCATCAGACTATACATCACAAAATAATCCCTTCCAACCCAACTAGTAATTAGCGAATTCCGGGGCGGCTAATTCCACAGTTCATTCCCAATCCCGATCTCGCAATTATTCTTGCACGGTGTCGAACGATCCGCATTATCCATATACATATGTATAAACCGTATCAAAAGTGCTTCGCATCATACTCCAACGAGTAACGATTTAACTTCCAAAGTGACCTGCTACGTTGAACCCGCGGCTATTTCAAGTTCTCTATCTCCCAAGCTTTTCGTCCAAGCCTCCGTTTCGTCGCTTCCTTTCTACGGATCATCTGCGGCGAGATTAACGATTCCGCTGAACGCTCTCGTATATTTTAGAGCGGAATCGACACTGTGTTCTTTCGACGGGCCACTTTGTTGCAAAAGCAACAATGTAACCTCCCGCGCTAGGTTCGTTCAGAGTGAGAAGGATAAATAGGAGTTGATCGACGTGAAAGGAACTAACAAAGGATTCGAATCCATGAACGATATCGATGGATGGTCGTTAAAAGGGAATATGAGGTTCGACCATTGCTAAAGGAAATTGATTACGAAGGAATTCGTACTTTGTAATGGTTGATTCGATCAGAGAGAATTTGTAGGATTATGATTGGGATGCTTCTTTGAATCATGAAGGATTTTCTGTTGGATTCGTAATGATAGGCGTTTGATCATTTCTATGCGGTGTATGGTCATGGTTCTATCGGTTTCGTATGTGTTGCTAATTGGCAAAATTCTTTACGGACGACGTTCCGTTGATCGTGTCTTTGTTTGAAATTTTTGTATTGGAATAAAATTTATATGAACGTATCAGGTCAGTGCATGAATTTGATTGACAAATCGTATCGATGAAATCATGTCTTGTTATTATTTATCATACATTAGCGAATAATAGAATTTATTACCAATCGCGTTTCTGAATATATTTTGTTCGAAGGAAAATGTTGTGAATTATATTTTCTATCGCAAGTTGGAGACTGAAGAAAAGATAACAGTATCAAGTCTCTTCTACTTTCTTTTATTCTTGAATAATCGCGTAAGGATGAAAATTCAAGTAGTTGTACGTACTTCAGATCCATGAAGTTCACGGTATAGTATACTTACCTCGAGTGCAAAGTTCAAAGCAGTTCGTGTAAAATCGGATAAAGCCTGAAAAAGTTTTTACAGCAATCATAGCACGTATGGTGACATAATTATCTTCCTTGGAAAGTTTCTTAGAGAATCACGAAGTTGGATACAGAGAAGCTAATATCAATTCTTCGAACAATTGTCGGAGTTTCACTTGCCCGGTGGACTGGCTACATGTACGTCCTCAAGGTTTCTTTAATCGCTATGCAGAAAATTTCAAACCGTGTATTATTACAAAAAAAAGTTATATTTAAATCACTGATACCTTCTAATAAGATGTTTAATACATACATAATATATTTTTATATAATAAATATATAATAATATAATAATAATAATATCGTTATAATATGTAATAATATAATATATATTTAATAGATGCATAATATATAATTCTCAAAGGGTTAAATTTTAAATATGAAGATATCATTCTAAATTTAATATATAATTTAATGGTTACAGATAAAGATTAATATAGAAATTTAAGTAGAATAAACCATTCAAAGCTTAATTATAATGCATCAAAGTAAATCTAAGTAAAATATTTGAAAAGACGAAAATAAATATTAAATAAATAATAAATAAATATTAACTTGGAAGACAAACATTTGCCGCAGATCGAAATGAAATTTAATATAAAAATGTGAAAAATAAAAGTCATTCGAAATATCAACAAAAGCAAACGCGAATGAAAAATCCAAAAAGATGAAAATAAATCTAAATGTAGATTTAAAAGATAAAAATTAATTCAACTAAAAATATGGCAAATAAACCTAACCCCGTATATAAGTCGGATTCGTCAAAACATATTTTCCACGGGATCTCGCCCGTAAATTCCGCCATTTCTCGTCGTGATTTTTCAAGAAATCATCCCTCTTGTTCATCTCGCCCACCCCTTCGGAACTACAGAAGCATAAATTACATCCGGCTAAATTGCTCTATAATGCAACAGCTTGGTTTAGAAAATACCGTGCTATAAATTGGACGGGGAGCCGATACACGAAATTGGACGGGGCGCGGCCGGATATGCATTTTGTAAATCATGCCTGTGCTGTTCGTTGGCCATTTAATTTGTTACACGAACGCCCCGAGTCGATAAAGTTCGTCGACGAAGGAGACCGTGGAATTTGATTTTCGAAACCGAACGAAAGTTACGAGTAGTAGGTGGGTGTGCAGAGGTAGGGAAAGGGAAAAAGAGAAGTGGAAATCAGACACGTTTTAAGGGTTGCTTGGCGTTAACTCGGATTTTCGAGTGCTTTTCGGTAAGAAAAGAAATATGTGACCGCTTTAACCCTCTTGATATTAATTCTCGTATTTCTCGTGGCATTTTTGTACGCGTTCTTTCTTCAGTACAGTGTTACTTTATGCTCTGCTGGTAATTTCTGCTATTATGAGTGTATGAGGTTGCTTTTTTCTTCCAGTGAAGGTTAGTGTGATAACAGGGAAGTAAGGAAGGTACTTTTATGTCTTTTTTGGTAAAATACAGTGATACCTACGCGTGTAAATATTCTCAGAAAAACGTCAAAGTAAGCAGGTTTCGTATATTAAAAATAATTAAGATGGAAATTATTCTTTACAGTGTCACAGGTCCAAGCTTTTATAGCTCACATATCGGTAACTTTTTGCTAATAAATTTTCCTTAATTTTTTCAATTTATATTGTTTTTCTGAAATATTTTCGTAATTCTAAATGTTCTAAAAAAAGGGGGGGGAGGAAGAATACAAAATATCTATTTCCTTTCATAAATTAGAAATTTAAAGATCGTATCTGATTATCGATTACATCAATTACGTTTATATGCCTCCAAATTGAAATTCACCAGTCTATATACTAAATTCGCACTAAATCAGTAATCATAAATTTTCTTCAACCTTGTTACACCCTCTGTTTCCTTAAAAAAGATATTTATTCATCTCTGAATATTCTAAAAGTATATAGATATAACACTACAATGACATTTATTTCTTTAAAAATTGACAATTTTAAAGTAACACACATAAAGAGGTTTTCTAACAAAAAAAGCAGCCAAAATCCACTAGGTAAATTAAACATCGTCATCTTTCTTCATCGCGGATCAAACAGAATCGCGAATAGGAATCACTGCAACGACAAAACACACTGACCACCCTCTTTTATTCTCTCGGATGCTCTCGATGTGAAATCGGTGAGCGGAAGCCTGCTACATCTGTGAAAGCGATGCCAGTCGATCCAGACGATTAATGACAAACTTGAACGGTTGATCGTCCGCGATCTTGGCGGATCCGCGCGCACGAACGATCGTCCGTGTCTGCCGGTGACACGCTGTCATCGGGCGCCGCGTGAAATTTATTAAATCGCCTTCTGATCGTACGTCACATCGGATCTCGCCCCAAGTGTGCTGCCGCACGTCATATAACTCAGCTCGCCAACTTTTCCACCCTTCGGTTCGTGCCGCAGCCCTTTGCACGGCCGTTCGTTATTTATTCTCCAAGCATCCATGAACTTCCCTTTGTTCTCAACGACACGACATTGACAACCACGACGACGACAACGACGTGCTTCGTCGTTTTACTGTGAAATTTTATTGCCGAATTATCATAACAACGTTAGGTTATCGATAGCACGAGCCGATGTCGAAGAAAATGTTAGTTGAAGGTTCGTTAAAGGTTCAAGAATTAGTGGGCGATTGTGGGAAAATGTACTCCTGAATTTTTGAAGTTTGTGATCAGTGTACAGAGACGCGTATAAGGTACTTTAAAATATTTCGAACTAATTTGTACCGAAGTTAAAAGCGAGTTTTGTTCTCTCGAGTATCTTCCCAAAACATTCTTCAACGAATTCACACTTTTATCCTCTTTTATCAACATTTGTTGAGAAGTTTCAAACTTCTCTTAGTAGTTTTAATATAAGAATTATTAAGATAGGAAACTTTATTCTATCCTCATTAGACGCATTTTATACACATAAAGACCGGTAGAATCTTAAATCAACTATAGAGAATTACACCTTTTCTTCAACATTCTCGCGATTATTTCCAACAGAAAGCTATGAAATCACGCTACTAAAAAATTCATTATAAAATTCTAATAACTCTTTTCAATCGTTATCTACCAAATTATTACCAGAATCTTTAATCAACCACAGAAAACACATCAAACGAAACTAAAATCTTTTCCAGTGCGAAATCTCGAATCCGCTGTAAAAACGATTCACTGCATTTCCCCTGTTGATGTATGGTTAAAAATTATCCTATTGAAGTTATCAACGGAACTCTACGTATCTCCAATCCTTACCAAATTACTACTAAAATCCGCAATCAACCACAGAAGGCAACATCGAACGTCGTTGAAGCTTTTTCTAACACGAAATCTCGTATTAAACATGAGTTGCCCATTAAAGATGACCTCTCCCTTTTCTATGACGGTTCAAGGACAAGCAATGGGGTTTGAAGCACCAAACATAAGAGGGAGTGAGCCAATTTTCTGTGCGGATTGGAAGAGGCGCGTGCACGCGAATCGCGTTGCTCACCCTTTTGTTCTCGCACAACGTCAATTAACGCGGGACGTAAATAAAGCGAAATTAACGATGTTATGAGCGGCGCGGCAACATCGACGGGCGCGGGCTAACGAAATGCACGGTAACGAAGCTGAAATGCTCGTCGGAAAAACGAGAGAGCCGGAAAAGGGTGCGCTTAGTATCCTGTTGATAATGAGACTAACGAAGTCACGCCGCTGCGCTTTAAAGCACAGCCCCTCTCCATTCCTCTCGAAAAATCTCGTTTCCTTTCCTCGAACGCAATCCCCGCGCCCTTTGTTCTCTATCCACCATTTTCTTCCTTCTCCTCCCTCTTCCTTCTCATTCATTTTGCCGAAGAATCTTGCAACGTGTTTTTCGTGGAAAACGATGTTAGTAGTATTGGTAGCGGAATTCGATTGGGGAAGTAGTGTCGCTTGTGCACAACGAAGGTTTCTTCTTTGAAAGGAGGTTTGGTTTCCGGTAATCGAGGAACGTTTGACGAGGGACAATTGGCGATGAAGTTAGTTAAAAATCAATCGGCTACGTGGTATGGCTGGGTAGTTGTCCAGTATCGTGCGTCGATATTCTTCCGTGGCGTATCTTGCTTGCTTTGACGGTTTTTGGGGTGGCTTTTAGGTTCTACACCGAATCGTACGAAGGTATTTGGAAACTTATCGTGGAATAGTTTCATGTCTGTATTGTACGCGTTATATAAAACTTTTTGAATTTATATTGATATTGTTGTGAAACACGACTGTCCTGATTATATTGATAAAATTTGAAACCGATCTGAAAATGTATATACCAGATACAAGATATTTATTGCTACATATTGCATATACATATGCATATACATATTGTTACATACTATCGCACACATTTAGTGTAAAATTATGCACCATAAATAGTCATCTGAAGAATATAACAAGTGTTAAATATGGTCACGCTTCCACTGAGTATCGAGGTTTATTAATAGTAGTAGTAGTAGTAGTAGTTTATTTATGTTAGCTTATTAGTTCAGAAATCGAGACTACAAAATATACGTTATCTTTATCCCATATTATGGCCGAAGTTTATTAGCATAATGGATAATTGATTGTTTAAATATTTTTATAATCTCTGAGAAATATATCTGATAAATTCTACAATATGTTTTCAAATTTCGTTCAAACTTCATCATTGCAATCGTGATAGTTGAGTCTCATAGCAGTGTTTATAAAATTTTAAAACGTTTCGTATAACGTACTATTGTATATATTCATAAAAGTTACCTACAAGTTTTCGATTATTTTCGTCATCCTGTATACGTGTCAAAGCTCGAGTTTGTTGCCCGTGAAGGGAATGGTGAGATAAGATAAATTTAAGAATGGGGGATAGAAGGATAAGAGATGGAAATATTGCGTAAGTATGTGGAGAAGTGAGGATTCGATTTGCCCTTGACCTTAAACGATCCATTGATTTTCAATGAATTGTAAAATTGTTTATGGGACTGAAGACGAAACAGTTGTCATCTTTATACTTGTTTGCGATTTTGGTTAGACTATTTCAAATATTCTTGAAAGAGAATCTTGAAAAATTCTGTAAAGGCAAAATTAGTGTATAGTTTTTACAGCAAGTCGATTATAACAGAAAGAACTGGTTCTAGAATTTTTCTCAAGAAACTTACAATTTACATAAAATATGAATTTAATGTTTCGCTCCCTCCTCTTCTTTAATAACAAGTTTGGTAATAAATTGTAGGAAACTGAGGAATTAAACGTAGATTGTATGCGAAGATTTTCAGATCTAAGGTACATAATTAGTTTTTCGAGTCGAAGTAGCTGTTAACTATGTTTTCGCGATTAATTATACACACAGCGAACTTTTTCCAACTTCCTGAATAAAAACCTCAATGACACACTTGTAAATTTATTATTTTCTTAGATCGATATTGTTTTTATTTACGCTTTCACCGTTAATTATATGTAAAGGAAACTGTTCTTCAACTTCCATAATCGCAATGACTGACCTATAAATTACCATTTCCTTCAGGTGTCACGTGTCTAACGTACCTACTTACATAACACGCATTGTGCAAAGATTGCTTTTAAGATCGTCCTCGGATAGAAAAATCAACCTTTCTTTTTGTTCGGATATTAAATGTTTAAAATGTAAGGAATACAGAATTACTTGTATCTAATGCTTAATGTTCGAAATGTTAGACTTGAAGAATTCTTTTCACCAAATACTTACTCGCAAAACAAGGCTTACTTACTCCCAACACTTACTCCCGAACATTCAATGTTCGGGATTCGATTATTCCGTGTTGGAAACGTAAAAGTGAAAAAATTCTTTTGATCAAATGTTCGATGTTCAAAATATACCTAAGGGTACGGAAATTCTAATAATAGGAACTAAATAATTCTTTTGCAAATATTCAATATTCGAAATGTGATAAATGAAAAATTTCTCGGACTAAATATTCAGTATTCGAAATATAAAAGTTAACAAATTGTTTTGAACGAATATTCAGAATTAAGAAACGTAGGATTGACAGTTTGAAATAATTTTCCATTCCATGTCTGTCCACCGCTGAAACACTTTTGTCGTTAGAAGTGTTAACGATGCAACGAACATCGAAAGAAAAAAAAAATCATAGACGAAGGTGGAAAAGAAAAATAACAATAAGCTTGTTAATGGGAGAGTGAATGGAATGCAATAACGTCAAAGTTGGACGGAAAATAAGAAAAGTTAGTAACCGTGGAGGATATTAACGAAGCTAACGAAGTTAGCGGAGCGTCGTTAAGGCGACGATCCGCTATTAAAATCCCATCACTGACGTTAAGAATATTTTTAAGGAAAATGATAGTCAGTTTTTTCGACGGTCCACCGGTACAGACGATCTTGAACGTCGGAGACGCGAGATTCTTCGCGTTTCCTCGTATAATTGATGAGGTTAGAAGAATAATGATAGCGCGGTGGCTACAGGAGCACGGTCAACGTGGATGAGAATGGATAATTAAAATCTCGAGGTGCTCGTATAGCTGAGTAATTGGACATTTTATTGGTTGGCAAGATGTAATACCGTAATAACGATTGCACTTTGCTTGGCAGTTTTTTGAAACTAAGACGATTTCAGATACTCGCATGGAATATTTTAAATAGCTGAGAATACTAACAGTTTTAATGTTACTTCCGTGACACTTGAAAGATTAAGACACTTGAAATTGGAATTAATTAGTGAAAATTGATATCTTTAGTAGCGATTACTATTGTTTGCAATGTTTGATTTTAAAAGAACTCGAATACTTCTTTATGCTCAAGCTACTTGATAGCAGAATAATTTTTATTGATTGTTTTTAAGACACGAGAGAAGTGATAGAAGATTACATACTTTGTTATTCGATAGAAATATATTATACGAAACTTCATAATGATGGAACAAGTTATAGCAACGAAAATTCTTGGAATTTACTTTACAATTTAATTACCTGTACAAACTGACTGAAGGAAAGTTGCGAATGAAACGTTTAAATCACGCTCTGGTTCAGTTAATTAATAAAGTATGTCTTGCGTTCTTTTTAGAAACCTTAAAAAATCGTAGGATCCAAAAATAAAAAAAAATAGCTATGGAAAAGATATTAAATAGATCATTCGAATTCACAAACGCAATGTGAGAAAGCAAGGTTTAAGTCATAACCGTGAATTAACTTAAGAAAACAAAAAGACAAAGATAATAAATGTAATGTTACGTTAACGTAATATTAATGGTTTTTAATAGTTTGAATATTTAATCGAATGTCTCGATTCAATTTACTAAGACTTTCGACAAAATGTATGTTCATAATTATGTTTCCATGTCGGGATGACGGGCGAATTTTGCAAAACTTCCGACACCACACACCTTAACGAGACGTGAAAGGAGCAAGGTGGCCACCTCTGGAGCATAAGTAATTTTAATCGACGTCCTGCGAGAATCAAGTCTCGAAATACTTCCTTCCGTTATATTTACCTACGTTGCACATGTTTCGGCCAGAGGACTCTACAAAATTCTGCTAAAATTGTTCCGAATAGAATTTTCCCATGTTCCATGTTGAGAATACAGCGGTGCTCAAAGAGATGGTAATCTTGAAACATTAATAACCGTTGATGCAGCACTTAGACCGAATCCACCTGCTTGATATACTTACATCTTCTTCTTTCTTTATATAAGTTAATAATTAACGCGGTGGAGATTCTGGAAAAGCGAGCGTCTTTCGTTTTAATTTCAAAGCGATTCTATCCGTATATCGGTTTTTATAAGATATTAGGTTGTAAAAGATAAAATTATACCTGGATTGTAAAATACGTGAAATATCGAATTCTTAACGATTTGTACTTCATTGAATCCTGAAATATTTAGATTTATATAAAGGTAAATGTTAAGAAATTAAAATGAAAGGAGAAATCGGAAGCTTAAGCATTTAATGGCTTTTTTAAAATCATTTATTATTACGGTATAATATGAATAAGTGCCAGTCTATCAAACTTATAAGACGTTTTTACCTATATTTGTAGGCTTATGTAATTAATCTCCTATGAGCAATGTATGCTGAAATTTGATAACAGTACCCCGTCTTAGGGTAAAAGGGCTAGGAAAATATTTCTTTGCTGTATCTTCAGAAATATGATTAAGAAAATAGGTATATTTGAGTTTGGAAAAGCAGTTTAGTGGCGAAATACACTGTATTAATGTAAATTGTTTCTCTGTGATAATTGCGAGGGTGGAAAGTTATTTTCAACTTTGTCAGAAGATGTAACTGTATAATTAATTAAAAGAGAGAGTTAGTTGTGTCTTCTTATGCTAATTATAATTTGTCAGATTAATATTTGCATAATATCAAGGGTAAAATTTTGCGACCGGAGCAAAGTCCTAAGGTTAAGTCCTTTATTGTATTAATCTTGTATTGAAATATTTGAAAAGATCTTCAAAATCTTTAAAACCTTTTGTAAAAGGAGATCTTTCACAAAATATTTAAAAAAATATATAATCCAGAAAATATTCGTATATTGAATATCGAAATATTCATGTTTAAATACGTCAAATCAGTTCATAAAGAAAAATCATTACACAAATCATATACATATGTGAAGATGTAAAATTTAGGCAATCAGGTGATCGATTCTGGAAAATCGAGAATCGATTTTCAGTCCTAAACTCCCGATTTTTCTTCCGCATCTCCTTCAAAATTTTAACTTCCGATTCTTCTTCTGTATCTCCTGCAAAATCTTAACTTCTGATTCTTCTTTTGTATCTCCTTCAAAATCTTAATTTCTGATTCTCTTCTCGTGATTCTATCTATCTCTCTATCCTAAGTTACCGTCCTTCTCTATTTATCTATTTTGAAGTGACTGTCGGTAAACAAAGGGAAAGCCAAACTGTCTGTTGGCGTTCTTATTCTTCGGTTTGGGTGGTTTAAATTCTATAGAATTTGCACATATACCTAGTAACCTACGATGTAAGAGCCAAAACAACATAAGTTCTAATAATTGAAATTAAAACATCATGTACTACTATTAACAAAGAAAATTAATTTTCCACTTATAATACTTATTACTAAAAATATACACATGTCGAAAGAATTTTGAGGAAAAGTAATATTTTCATTAGTCATGGAAGAAAAAGTCTGCGTCAGAATATGTGGCAGTTAGAATCAATTTTTGTATAATAATAAACCTACTTTTCTAACCTCGATATGTTTAATCAGACTAATATGTTCATAATAATAATAATAATATATTATAATAATGTATAATAAAAAATAAGATAAAATATAATATATTAAGTCAAAAATCACAAATAACTGATAAATATAATTCATTCGATGTATCCCAACAAAGTCATTCCTATTAAAATATCAATTTGCTTAGCTATCGAGAAAATTACGTTTTGAAACACTATGTCATAGACATATTCCTGGACATCCCTTGAAGATGGCTACGCTTCGCATTATGGCAAAGTTTTGCGATAAAGTACAAGGCAGGACGTAGAAATTATTCGAGAACGAGCAGGTGGAGATCTTCTTTCAAAAGGAAGATCCACACGAGAACATCCGTTTCGTGCTCCCTGCAAACGTCCCACGATTATGTTTTCTCCCTTTCTTCAAGCACCGCGCCACGGCGCAAAGAAAAAACGGCCCGCTTACATCGTTCTTAATACACGTATCTATGACTCGGGCCCCGCGCTACGTGGACTGAGTCGAGGAGACTTTCTTTTCTCGTCGCTGAAAAAACCAGGTTGAGAGAACTCGAGAAGAGACTCTGTGTATCCTGTACCTACAGAGGTCGAGAAAGGAGGAACACTGAGGAAAACACAGGAGAGAAAAGAACACGCAGAGAGAGAGGAGGAGTGTTTGTGTTTGTGTGTGTGTGTGCGTGTGTGTATGCGTGCGAGCGCGCGGGGTGGTGTTCACGGAGGCAAGTGGGTGGAGCCGGAAACAAAGATGAGAACACAGGGAAACTGAAAAATGTCTGGAACTAGAAAAGTCAAAGGCGGATATATGAGCGGTGGACGATCGTCGACGTAGAGATTTGGGGCAGGGAAAATATTAGGAAATGGGAGGATTTCAACAATTGTCTTTGATTTATTTCTACAATGATAATTTAATAATAAAATAAAGCTGCCTTTGGGAACTGATATGTATATATATTATTTTTATTATATTGTTATATTCTATTATATATTATATTATATTATTTTATTATATTATTATATTATTGTGTGTATATATATTATTAAATATTATATATATTTATATATTTAATATATATATAAATATTTATAAAATAAAAAATATATATATATTTTATTTTATAAATGGAAGGAAGTTGTTGAGACACTGTTATAAAAAATGAGAGTGTGAATCTGGTGTTATACCAGAGAATCATAGTGTAATGTAAATGATACTGTACTGTACTGTAAATAGCAACCAAAGGTGAAAGAGCGAAAATTGTAGAGATTTCGTGGTAGGAAAATATCAGGGATTGCAAAGATTTGAATAATTTTGTTCGAGTTATTTTTGCAATTATAATCTAATATCACAGGAAGACTGTATTTAAGGTCTTTTCTTTGCTTTTGCTTTACAAATGGAATATTCTAGACGGCAGTTGTTGAGAAATGTTATAGCGTAAGTTGAAGAAGGGGAAGAGGAATGTGAATAAGTCACAGTATGACGTAAACTAATTGGTGGAAAATATGCGAAAAATCTTATGAACAAAGGGAAGGTTGCCTTTGAGAAGAAAATATCCAAGTTTATATAAATACTAATAAAGAAGGGAAGACAGTAGAAAGAATAGATAGATAGAAATAAAAAGAAGAAAAAGGAATGCCTGACAATGG
This sequence comes from Bombus confusus, assembly GCA_014737475.1. Classification (NCBI taxonomy): domain Eukaryota; kingdom Metazoa; phylum Arthropoda; class Insecta; order Hymenoptera; family Apidae; genus Bombus; species Bombus confusus. Next base: position 472,805 of record JACXIV010000056.1, on the reverse strand, counting down.
AGAAAACAGAATCTATTCGGATTCGTGCAGGCCAAAATATCAGGCGTGTATTATATTTTATATACTTCCAAGCCTTTATGGCAGTGAAAGAAAGATCCTCGAAAAGTAGAGGGATGGAAGAACTGGAAACTGAAAATACCCAGAGAAATCTGGACAGAGAGAAATCTCAGGACAGAAATAGAAAAAATTCTCCCAAGAATACGCTGGCTGAGACGTAGCATGAATATTAATAAAAGAGGCAATAGATGTAAAGTGAGAATAATCAACTCTGTTAATGAGGAGCGATATGTTAACAAAGGATAAATAATTGATACCTCATAATTGGCCACCTCGTTTGTAAATTCAGTCGGTGAATAGGTAAATTGTAAACAAATTGATCGAATTGTTACGTTTAAAGAAAAGACAATTTGGGAAGAACTTTAAATTGGTATTTCTCAATTAACAGTTTGAAGCAGGATAAAAAGTTGACAATTTTTATACAAAAAGGAACGATGATTGAAAATAGACTGGACATACAGAGCTTTGAAGCCGAAATAAATAAAGGAAAAGCGGAGAAATAAAAATGGAAAAGCAACAAAATATAAAGTTAAAGAAATGAACAAGTGTGGTAGGAACAAACACGTACAATGTACATGTTCCAAAATCCAAAAAGGTACAAAATAAAAGCCGGAACGAAGAAACAGTAGATAAATGTCCAACCGATGGAAATAAATGTCTAAAAAAAAAAAAAGAAAAAACCGATGAAATGGCATCGCAAAAAGCAAAAAGAAAGGCGATAAATCAAAAATAGTAAACGCAGCTAGCTAAAGTATCAAAGCGATATCAAACACGAAAAAACACCAAGTCAAAAACAAATAAACCTGCAACATAATTGCGATATATTCTTAAAAATAAAAAAAGATCGAGCAAATATCGACTTTTGTTATAGTCGCCTCAATATTTTTATTTCCTACTCTGAGACTACGAAAGAAAGATAAAATAAATACATTTGTTCAATATTCTGATCTTAATGTTGCTTTGTGATAAAAGCAGATTTTGATAATTTGACCAATCGGTTAACTAACGTTACGACTCCTACAATAAGTGTGCTGCAATTTTTTAGAGGAATATGCAGAGAAGAGGAGGATAATACAGATCAAGGATAAATTGAATCAAAAAGTCAAGAGTAGCTAAAGAGAAAAAAGAGAACGTAATTGCAAAAAGGAAGCATCAACCAGCTGGAGGAACAGAATATAGAGAAAGGTGGAGTTGGAAGTAGGAAAGAACTACCTATAGGTAAAGGCGGATAGGGAATAAAAGGGCGGAGCGTGTTTCGGGTGGATAGGAAAGAGGTGGAGAGGAAAATAAATTGTTGGCCGGCATCTGGTGATAACTGGGAAAGTTATCACACGTGCCGCCTCCTCATCGCCAGCCGCACGTACCACGTCCGAATTCTTCGCCATTTCCGCGCAACTTCTCTCGTTGTCCGTCTGCTTGACACCGGTCATAGAAGAGGGTAGGGATCCTCTAGACTCTGTAAGAGTGTCGGACAAATCTTCCTCCGATGGGAATCCTCCGAGTGTACCGAGGGAAACGGAAAAGAGGAACAAAAACTCTGGCCACCAGGAGGGGGGGGGGGGGAGCTCTCGGTCGTGATTTCACTGAGAACAAGATTCGGTTTGCACATCGGCGTATTTTGGAAAGTACGAGAGGGTGTCTTGTATAGGTGAGCCGGGACGTGGCTCCGATGGAGTTGAAAGAAGAAGGAGATTACGATACCAGGGAAAATTCACTGCTCTTATTGTTCACTAGATGCATTGTATCTCTCTTTTTTTTGCTCTATTTCTGTTTCTTTATTCTCTATGAGATGTGCTCTATATTTTTCTATATTTCTTCTTTCGATAAGGGAATTGGCGCAGCTTCTTTTTATCGTTCGTGGGATTTATGTGATAAGGTTGAATTGCAACTTTATACGGCGAGGGCTAGATATATGTCGTTGAGTAAAATAGAGTAGGTTTTAATTGCTCGCGATTGTCTTGATCGTGATCTTTAAATGTTTGAGACCGGAATATAAATGCAATTGATATATTCAATACCAAATGTTTGTTCACTTTTAACTTCATAAAGTTGCTACCACTCGAAATAAATAATTTTTTCCTTCAGATGTAGCGATTAAGAAGATATAGCTTATATTTGCAACTAGAACTTGATATCGAAAAATCGTTCAACTTTACCTTCATCCAAATATCCAAATCTGTCAAGATATATAGAATCCCTCTCCTAAAATTTTACAATCAAAATATAAATAGCTTTCTATCATTTATACTGAAACTAGTATTCGATACTAGCAAATTTGTGCACTTTGATTTTATAAAGTATTATGCAGATTTATCATCGGTCACTATCAATAAAAAACTATTATTATTCACAAAATTCTCTATACGATATAAGAACATAACACCATTCTATTCGCTAATGAAATTTTTCTAAATTTTTACTCCTTCCAAATCATATTTCTACCATTTAAATACTCGAAACAGCTTATGTCCTCAACTAATCGGGACTTCAATGGCACAACGTTGAAGGCAATGATAAAAGCGACGATTTAAATCCGTCTCTTTTCTTCGTCGCTTCTTAAGACTTTTTTTGCTGTTCGAAGCGAGGTGGTAAAGTATGAGAGATTGGTGAACTCCTCGTTCCTTAAGGGGAACGCTCTATTTCAAGAGAGAAAGTTGGAGTTTTTCACGCGTTGCACAAAGTTGCTCGTATCGAGAGAGATGATTTATGAATTTGGTTTTTCCCCCGTTGTGGCGGTGGTGTATCTCTCCGGTGAGGAAAGGGCTTTAGGTGCACGCGCGTACGCGCACCGTGAAGATGAATGAAAGCTCGAGGAAAGTTCGAAGCGTTAGGGATAATGGATAAGCGATGGATTAATGAATCGATCGTTCGAAGAGCTTCTTTGTGAGGTTTGTTTTAGAAAATTGAACTCCTCCTTCGTTTTTCTTCGCCGCGGGAGTGAGTTGACAGGGCTTCGAAGGGATTTCGTGGATCTGGATGCCTGCATCATTATAAAAATGAAATTGGATTTGTGGATTATTAAACGTTTCATTATTCGCTGGAACTAACGTTGTTTTTTAAATAGCGACGAATTTTTGCACGTTTTAAACTCTACATTACAAAAAATATGATATTATAAAAATGGAATTTAATTTAGTATATTAGTATTTAGTATATTAAATTTAGTATTATAAAAGTTAAATTAAATTTGTATGTTGCTTGGAATTGAATATTCTAGTATTAATTCATAATTAACAATTTTTAAATGACGAAAAATGTTTGCTTTGTGAATTACAGCTTTAATATACGTATAATAAAAGATATTATAGAAACGAAATTGAATTTGTGAATTATTAAATTCACTGAAACTGAAAGTATTTTTTAAATAACGAACAATTTTGCATCCTGAATTGTTATTTTTAAATTTATATCATGTTTTGTAGTAATTTTATGACAAGACTCTGATGGATTTTTTATTGCCCACGACTTTTGCATCATTATAAAAACGAAATTGAATTTGTGGATTGTTAAACATATTATTGTACATTCAAGCTCAAACTATCTTTTAAAACGAAGAGTTTTATATTCGTAAAATATTTCATAACGATTTGTGGTAACAATGAAATTATTTTGTTTGTTTCAGGTAAGTTCGACACTTTGGAAGACTCATCAGTAATAAGAACCTGTTAAGTATGTAACTTTTAAAAAACTGCCGAATCATATTTTACGAAAGAGAAACCAGAACAGTGTGTGTTGAAGAAACTGGAAAAATATATACGAAAGAAGCGCAACGTAATGACGAAAAGAGTGATGCCTTCTTTGAAATCATTAGCAGCATGCTAGCTCAAAGGCGCAGTAACATTATTTCTCTTTGGTACTGGCAAACTATGCTTACTCTGAAATTCGTACTGCGCGACTATGCTGCTTACAAACACGCATATAAAAACGCATACTAGACCAAAAGACACACGGTGCAAATATAAAAATCTCGATATGGAAATGGATAGGGACCTACCTGAAAATTAAACAAATTACCACTGCGTGATATACGGGTGCCGTGGCACGAAAATTACGTACATTATATGCGTTTATAAAAGTTACGAATCTCGCGTTCGTTGCATTCCTATTTGTTGTACAATTCAGTGATATGATATACTATTAAATACAATATCACGCGTTTCTCTGAAATCCAGTATTTTTCATTAAAAAATTATGCCACCGCGTAAGTATATTATATAAGCGTAACATTTATTCATATTTAACATGTCACACATTTCAACTGTTATGTTATTTAGAAAGAAAGAGAACAAAGAGGTTTTATGCTCGACATAAATGTAGGTGTGTTCGCTGATATTATATCCAGTTATCTCATTTGAATTTTCTTAATTGTTACCTTTGTCATTTTCGTGTCAGTTTCAAATTAACCTTCTTCGTTTAAATGTACAACGAAAATCATATTTTCAATTTCAAATCTTCGAATCTTTTCATGTAAATGTTCTAAAGTTTCATCGTCACTAAAATCTACAACTTCGTGCGTGCATTCCAAAAAATCACAACTCGCCATAAAATATCGTACGTTCCTTTCATTAACATTTCTAGTTCTCTCTAGTTCTTCCGTATGCATCCTTATCACTAATAAATTTCTCCGGTCACGAAGAAATCGCGAATCGTTTAAGCGTATCGAAACGACGCTCTTATTCTCAAACAAACATCTGGAGAGTCTAATAAAAGTCGGTGACAATGCGGAAACCAGAGATTCTCGTAAATTCGACGCTCGTAAAATAATCATCGATATTCGACACCGCGTCCTTTCCGCTTCTTTTACGATCAGATTATGTCTGTAAGGATCAAGTCGAGTCTTTACACACGTGTCGCTCGTCTGTCGCCAGCCAACAGAGATTTGTCAGGGTTTGTTCGTGTCAACCCGATGGGAATGGAACGTCGCAAGAATCGACTTCATCTTACAATGAACGATAAACGTTCTTCGGTCGAGGGAAACCTGTTTTATGGATTGATAAAATATCGTAATTTTATTATGGGCTGAAGATTGATATTTACCTTCTCTGCTTATCTTCTATTTTTACTTTGCATTTAGTTTGCAGCTATAACAATTTGTTTTTTAAACAACACGTACTTTACAATTTACGTTCTTTGTGTTTTTTTCTCTTTTATACGTTTGTCGAATTTTATTTATTTCGAATAACTATTGTACAAGCAATTTGCACTAAAAAATAGAAACTAAACTCATAGTTCAAACTAAATTATATTACGAATGTAATCAACCTTCCTCCTATATTCTAATATCAGTAATCAATGTTCCTATAAAAACAATCCTAATATAACAATATACCTAATCGATATTTCTATAGAAACCATAATCTCTGCGCGGGTGTAGCTCAATGTCACACATCAACGATTAATTCAGTCTTCACTATCGCCAAACCCATCTTGACCAATCCGAAAATCGATTGAAAATTTCCATATCCCTTGCCCAAATAACGAAAGTCCCGATCCTTCGACTCCTATCGAACACGTTCATATCGGCTCGAACCGAAACCAAGTAAGTCAAGGCTCAGAGTAAAACAATTCGATTGTCCAAACTTCTTGCGCGTTTCCAATACTTCTGTTCGTCGCGAGCGAATATCGAGATTCAGCCGAAGACCTAGAAATATTCATATCGACTCTTCAACTTCGAGGACCCGCGCGTGGAGGTTTCTACTTCATAAATCGAACGGGATACGACGACCATCGTGAAGGTCGGACAAACGAAATTTCACCGAACGATTCACGACCGACTCGTGTTCGCTTATTTTCGTTCTCCGCCATCGTCGCCATCGTGTTTTACACGGCGCAACGGAATTCGTTCGACGAGCGCGTAATCGGTCGTTCTCGCTTCGAGTTCAACGCGTGAAACGTTTTGTCCCTCGCACTCGCACCGTTCAGCCGGAACAGGAATGGCGTAACAACGATTTCCAAGTTCCACGTTCGTGGGATTGGATCGTGAGACGAGGGAATTGCTGTCAGTTGGCCGCGTTGCTTGATTTATGCAGCCGGGTTATTGTGCAAATTATTGGGAAATAAAGCGAAGGTAGCAAGGTATTGCTGAAGGGATGTCGAGGGTTGTGTGAGGAATAGAAATGTCGGATTCGCTCTTTCGTTTTTCCTTTTCACAGTGTTTTATTTCCTTGCTTATGCATGTAATATACTTTTTTCCATGAGGCTTTTTTTGGTATTCGATTTCTTGGTTTACCGGTTTTCTTCTATTCTTCGTAATGTGTTCTATTTCTTGCGTTATGCATCTTATACCTACAGATGCGTAACATTCTGTTTTCTGTTGCCTTTTTGATAGGTTCCATAGAATTGGTTATTTTTTGCTGATGCTTCTTCCTTTTTCGTCTGGAGTCTCTTATTTTCCAAACAATGCATTACTGTCTTACCTGTTGTAAGGTTTCTTGGTTATTTTCTACTATTTTCTTCCTTCGTTTACTTTGGAGTATATTTTTCGTACCGTACATGTGACGTTCTTTTGTCTATTGTTCTTTTTTGTGTTATTGTATTTTTCGGTTATTTTCTATTTTCTCTCTTTCTCATTTTACACGGATTTTATTCTTTAGGTTGTGTCTATCGTTCTTTTTCCTATTCTTTTTTTTATAAAGAAATTAAAACAAATTTTACAGTGAATATGTTAAAAAAAAGGAAAAAGAGAACTTCTATTACAAAAGGGAGAAAGCTGTGGTATTCTATCGTTTATTTATTTCCCTTTTCATCGAATCCACTAAATTTATAGTCGATATAAACTTCATACTACCTTGACTAAACTTCCAAATCCTTACCCTTCCCCGTCTCCTGTCCATTCGTCTAAACACTCGACCATCTAAACTTCAACCTCGAACAACTATTTTACGACACCGCAATGTTTCTTCGACCGGAGTAGGAAAGAGTGTTTTACACGTTGAAAAGAAGGGCGAACCAGCTGGAGCAGATCCATGGTGGCCGGTTAGCCGATGTGAGTGTCATAATTTCGCTTGGCACGGTCGAAGGGGCGGACGTGATTACAGATTTATCGACTTAATTTTTCCGGCCGGGCCAGTCGTCGAAGTTTCTGCGTTTGTCGGCTGACAAGTCGAACAAACGAAGTAACAGCCGTTTCGATGGTGGTTTGGTACGGAGGTCGAATCGATGCTCTTAAAAGGAGCAACCGGGCACGGATTGACGTACCGGATGTCGAGTTTCTCCGGAAAGAGTGCGCGCGCCCACCTCGTGTTTTAAACGGTCCAACGGGTGCCATTCCTCCGGAACGAAGGATGGTCGACAGGGGAAAGGAATGGTAGCGGAATGACCAGGAATAAGAAGGTTCCCAACAGAGTGGAAGGATCAATGAACGTATTTCGAACGATGGTAGAGGGGAAGCGGAAGATTTACAGGGGTATCGGCAGAAAGTTTCCAGGGCAGAATTCTGTGGCCATCTGATAAGTTAATTGAATGTTTTCGACTTATTTTCATAGTCGAACAAGTTAAGTGATTATAGATTGAACATAGGTTCCAACGGAGGAAATGGAATCGAGATCGCAGTAGATTCTTCGAAATTTTTGAGGCGTTTGAAATAATGCGATGATTATGTAAGAGCTATGTAACGTCGGAAAGTTTTCGGATACTTTAATACGGTTTTATGACCAGCTTTTCCTTTTTTGCTGTTGTAATAATAAATCGAGTTAAGTCATCGTAGATAGATGAAAAATTTGAACGGAGGAAATAGAATGAAGATTGTAGAAGTAGATCTTTTTGAGTATGTTTGGGGAATGTTGAAAACGGCGTACAGTATACTTTGAGACGATTATGCGAGGTTCCACGGATGTATTTGACACTAGCAGAGAATTTTATAAATATCTCTTCGTTGTTTTAATAACAAACCAAGTTAAAGGATCACAGCTAGAAAGTTGTTTTAAACGGAACAAGTATAATAAAGATTGTAGAAATAGGTATTTCGAGTAGCTTTAAAGTTTCTTGAAAATAGCGTGAAATGTATTTTCATAGTTATGCGAGAACAATGTAATATAAGAAGAGTAGATTTTTCCTTAGATATATTTGATACTTTCACAAGATCTTCTAAATTGTTCACACTTATACGTAGTAGTTTACTGTTTTCTTACTTCCTTCGTTACACGTAGTAACATAATTCGCGTTAAACAGTTGCATCTTTCTCACATTTTTGTTCAGCGTCTAAAAATAAATGAATTAAAATATTCCAAATACCAACACAAATAAAACTTCGTAATTTTATAGATCTACTTTTTTTTTATTATGCGTTTTGGAGATTCGAATGATCTTTAGTAAAGTACACGAATGAAAATTATTTTCCTTATTTCTTTCCATTTTGCAAGTTTCGCAATGTATTCATCAGCAGTTCGATTGTCGCAAAAGGATATGATAAAATACGCTGCAGAGTTCTTCAAAAAATTCCCAAGGAAACTCCAAAGCAAGTTTAACCAACAACAGAAAACGAACAACTGTAGAACAAATTACACAGCACCAGCCAAACCCATAGAGATATACGCTTTAGCACAAATTCATATATACCTACCTATACAAACTTCTTAACAAAGCAGAAGAAGCGGCAAAGCGAAAGACAACAAGTACCAACTAGTGAAAGAAACTAGTGTAGAAACGGAACGTACCTCGAGGAGTACGCTGGAGAAAAAGAGGGTTGGCGAGGGATGTTTATGGGGAAACGCAGTGGGGCTATAGCCTAAAGACGCCAGCTTGCGTTCGAGGCGAGACGGTGGCATAATTGATGGCAGTGAAGTATCAATGAGGGTCGATTCGTAAAGAACCCGTGTTTTTCGCAAGTGACGCACGCGGGAAGGTCCATTGACTCTTTTCAGCCGACCTGGCTGTCCATTTTCATCCTCACGAGTCCTCGTAAGAAACCTCTCAAGATTATGGGACTTTCTTTTTTTCTTTTCTTCCTCTTGCTCCCTTCAATTGCACTCGTCTCTGTCGTAGCAAGCCGCAAGCATTAATTTCGCCTTTCCCCGGGCCAGGATTTAGTTTTCGCGGTTTCACTCGGGATAATTCTCGCGTTCCTCGCGATTGATGCGCCCCAGAAGATACTCCCCCTTCCTTTTTCTACGCTTTCGCCCTTTATCTTCTGTCTCCCTTTTGCCGACTCCTTTTTACCAACTTTTCCTCCGGACTCTCTTTGTTTCGCCGACTGACAAAAAGCCTCTCAGCAGTATGAAACCGACTTTTTCCACGGACGATAGTCATGTATTAATTCTACTTTCCGCGATGGAACGCCACGAACGTCGATGGAGCCGGAATTTTTTCACGTTCCACATAGACCAATTTCGGTATGAAACCCACTACGGGTTTATAAGGTAATTATGTCTTCTTTGATGCTTCGTTACTATCCGAACACTCTTGGAACGCTTACAGAATGCCAACAACCGAGTAAATTTAACTCTTGCGGTTTATTTGAAAGTATAGACTCGTTAATCGCTTTGGCTTTCGTGTCCTTTTTCTTTGGTTCACTTTGTCGAAGTTTCTGTGACGAATTCTTGGTTTGAGTTCATCAATTTTTGAGATTATCCTTTTATCGAACAGTGGAAATGTTTTCTTTATCAATCTCATAGAAACTTGAAATATACTTCTTCGAACGTTTTTTAAAAGAGAATATAATGTATAGCAAAATTCAGAATCTGTTTTTTATTATTACGAATTATTATTTCCTTACAATCTTAGTAAATTCGTTCTTGAAAACGTAAATTGTACATAAATAAGAAAATATTACAATACGTATGAAAAATATAATAGCTCGATATAATTTATGACAATTAAACGCAATTCCAGTTCCAAAATAAATGAACATTTTTTTACCATCTTTTACTATATTTGGTCATTGTCGCGAATCAAAGACTTAACATTACATTCAATGATTCGCTTTAAATTTTTCGAAACCATTGACCAGCCAAATTCATCGCTTTAACAGCAGACAGAACGATAGACGAATCGGTCGTCGCCGAAGGAAACAACGAAGTCTATGAAATAAATGGCGAAGTAGGTATACCAGTAGTGATGCATAAACCGCGGGAACGCATAAATCCGTTTAAAACCCATTCGAGCTGCCTCCGAAGTTAAGAGAGAGGGAGAGAGAGAGAGAGAGAGAGAGAGAGAGAGAGAGAGAAGACGAGTGTGAAATTCGGCTCGTGTCTCGCGTAAATTTCCATCGATTCGTAAATCTCTGAAATTAAGCGCGACAAAGCGAGCCTGTTACAAGAAGTAAAAGTGCTCCTCCTCGTCGTTCAGCTCTCCAGAGACTTACTCCAGGCGGTCGTGCTTGTTTTCCTCATCGAGCTTCGTACTCGTAAATACGTGGAACTTTCCGCCTTCCTTTCCCTTCGAACGGACAAAAAGGTTCAAGTACGTTTCTTTCCCGATTGGTCAGTTAATTCTCTCGCTTCGTCCTCCGATGTTTCGAATTTCACGATTCGTTAACGCGAGAGACTTTTTCGTTGCCGGATGACTGACGTGACGACATCCGGTGTCCCTGCTGCGAACCATTTTTAGTTCCTCTGTCTCGACCGTAGCGTGATTGAGGTTCGTATTGAATCGTGTGTTGAACTGGTTTTTCCTTGGAGAGGTAAATTCTTTCAATGAGAAATTTGTTCTTGTATCTTGGATAAATCCCGATGCTTCTAGTGACCTTTCCTTGGTTGCTCGATGGCACAGTTTCGTGATAGATTTATTAAATAGTTTGAAGAGGAAATTTGTGCCATGATTGGAACATTTAACATCTTCAGTGATCTACGTAATAGCGCTACACGAGTGATATTATAATCTATGTTACAGATTTACAAATTTTTCTGTAATATATTTATAAACTTCTGTACCGCATACATATATATGTTACTGTGCAATCTGTTTTTAAATTTTCACGTTTTTTAATTTTCTCTTGGTAACTCAGTTAGCATCGTCGTATATAGTACTGTCGTATGTAGGTATATCGAAGTATCTACATAGTAACTCGGATTCAAGATGAAACGAGTTAAGAGTGTTTTACGTTAAGTAAAGTTCTGTTGAATTTACAGATGAAATTTTCCTACGAAATGTAAACTGTCAAATTGAAACGGGACTTGAAATACTTATCAAACTTATACTCTTACTGTGTCGCGTACTTGAAATCGTCAACAGTCCGCAAAATTCTCTTGGTAGAATCTAAATGGAGAAAATACTGATTCAAAAAATATTAAATGAAACCTTGATTAAGCGAAAACGCAAAGTTCAATTAAGTAAATTCACTGAAAAAGATTCTGTTATCGTACATTCTCTCTTCTTAACGAGTTTATACAATTTTAAACAAATTTAGGAATATTACATTTTAGAAAAATTTGAAAATATTTTGACAAAATCTGAGAATAGTAAAATCATTTTACACCTATTCGATATACTTTTCCCGAACATTGAGACGTTCCATAAACACAACACTTGAAGAAGTTCGCCTGGTCTACAGGGCATTAAGCCTCCCTTTCTTCGGCTGTCTTTTTATTCCACTCACCGTGATATCGAGTGACATAATTCATGGTAAACAAACGGTTTCTTTACGTGTCAGACGCGAAGAAAACTGCCATTGTACGTCCTACTCTATCTCCGAGTTCTTTTCCAGCCGGCAGAAAAAATTTCTTTCTCACTCTCGTTCGTCGCTCACCCTTGGAATTGAAAGCCTTTCAGCCGGTAAGTAACTAGAAAACACGGTTTAATTTCAGTCCTCGTCGACTGTTCTGGTCATTAAGCGGGGCGATACGCGACGTACAAGCACTTTTTCCCAGTGGTATACCTACAAAACTCTATTGACTTTTTCGTACTCTCTCCATTCTCTTCTACTACCCTCTCTTTGGTTTACGCCATTTTACCCGCTTCTATTTCCGATTTCTATCTATTTACCCCCGCCTTGGTTCGCGCTGCTTTTGCTCCTTTCATTCGTGTTCCTCTTGTTTCCTCGTTTCTTGACTCCTTGATTCCTGTTTTTTTCATTTTCTACGTGCTTTTTTAGCTCCTGTACAGTTTTGTACGATTGCATGGTGCATGTATGCAGGCGGGATAAGACGTGTTAGAAGTCGAAGCTGTTTTCCGGCGAATTTTTCAAATTGTGTTTTCGAAGGTTGCGAATGGACGTGTAAGTGGAAGATAAATTTGGGAATTTGTATGTTCGTGAAATCAATGATTTGACGGTTTGAAAATTGGAAGATTTAAAAACTTGGAAGTTTATATATAGAAGTTTGAAAATGAAAGTATTTGAACCTTGGAAATGTGGAACTTTGAATATTCGAAACTTTAAAGATTCGAAATATCGGAAACTCGAAAGTTCAGATATTTGATCATTTCAAAAATATTGGCGCATGAACCAATAACGGGAAGGATTTTGAGGAGATCCAAAATGTAAATTATATAATCTCATTTAACAGCTTCAATTAAAGCTTCAATTAATTTAAATCTTCGTTAAAAAACAATCTCATTCAACAAGAAACGAAACGGAGCAGTTACCAGCTCATTCTTTCGATTAACGATAATTTCGTTAATTAGAGACGGGTACAGGTGTAAGCACGGAATAATTAACGAGCAGCAAAACGATTTCAGTCACGTTTGTGGCTAGCCAGCCGCGATACGAAGAGTAACAAGTTACAGTGTACTTTGTGCGTCGTTGAATTCAATTTATACTTCCATTTCGTACAACTTTCTACCCTTCCTTCTTATGAAATAACAGGCTGATGATCATTGCTATCGCGCATGCATCAATTAATCAAAAATTCACAATTGTGTAGCGATATTGAAAAATCTCGTGGCCCTTCCATCACCGAATATTTAAAACCATAGATCTACAGTGCTTTTAATCCAAATAAGAAATATTTTAAGCAGGAAGGAATCTTTAATGTGAAAAGAAGTAAAAGTATCTTTAGAATGAAATTCAGTAGAAGAGATACGTTGAAATAAAATATAACGGCAGTATTTTTAAAATGGTTGAAAACAGAGGAAAATGTGTAGTACAGGAAAATCACACAGTTTTAAATAATCCTATCAGTACGAAATGACAGGGTAAATTTTCTTATGATAGAAGATAATTAACTATGAATACAATAATGATAGATATATGTCAAATAAAGGAAACGCGACATCAATCTGAAAGATATTCGAGAAAATATTGAGACACATCCATGTTAACCTTTCCAAGTCTTCGTACGTAAATATTTCGGTGAAATTGGCTCGAGTGCGACATTTGAAACGTCGAAAACGCGTTTACTTTAACAATCGAGTGATTTTACGAGTACCATTACACTGTTCCTTCGACGTAACGACCTTGTTTGTTCTATTCGGACAGGCAGACAGAGAAAGAGGCCTGGAATCACGAGCAGCCCCGGAAGAAGCGTTCTTGTTGAAATTTTTACGAGCTTCGAGCTGCAAGATTCGCGCAGGACAAACGTTTTTCGCGGGTGTCATGCGAAAAGCGCCATTCATCTCGCGCTTTGTTTTCACCCTCGTATCTTTCTCCAGCCTGACATGCTTCCTTCCCTTGTCTCTGTCTCTCTCTGTGTCCGAGCCGATGCCACCGTGAAAAATCTGCCACAGGTTACAGATTCTTTCTCCACCTGAATTCCGTCCAGCCCGATTTCATTACTCACTGTTAACGTACTTCTACTGTGAATGATCTCTTGGACACTGGAAACTACGTGAAACAGAGTTCACAGAGACTTCTAGATTGTATTGTGTGGCTAGTATTTGATACATTTGGCTGCTACCGACGTACACAGACAAACGAAAATGCTGCGTATTCTCTGACGATTTGCGGACACCTTTTTTTTCGATATAATTGTGTGTGTTTTACAACAGATTGTAAATATTCATTAACACCGTTATGAGACTGACTATCGTAACTACACTGATATAGCTTGAATTTAATTTGAAAATAAATATCAAAATTACAAGATGTTTAATACGAGTACAGTGGCTGTAAAAAGTATTTGTACAAATTCTTATTTTCCAATGAAGCGTTTTTTTATAACGCTCTACACTTTGTTTCCATAGTATCAAAGTTTTATAATTACATGAAAGTACTATTACGCGATACGAAATTTATTATATTTATCTAATTAAGTAACAGATAAGTACAATAATAAATTCACTTTTGTACAAATATTTTTATTAGCAAAGATCACGAAGGGATTAATTACGTATATTACATATAATACAAATACAATACGTTACATGTATTAATTAACTTCGTTATTCGGTGAGATAATTTTTAAAATTTATTATATAGTTAAAATGGCTATTCATGTCATATACTAATTTTTTTATTAAATATTAAATATAAATTTTCAATAATGTATCTTCGTATACATATAAAAAAAAAAATAAAGGAATTGTGAAGCTGGGCAGAATGGATTTCAGCATGATTCGTGGAACTGTAAGCGTTCTGAGGTATTGTTCGCGGGCGTTATCGATTACGAAGCGTAAAAACTGATTCGCTGAATACACAAATGTGTCCAATCGAAGACAGCAGCAGCAGGAACCAAGAGGCAAAGATTGATGTTGCGTTAGCGCAAAGAGAATCGTTCAGGATGAATTCGAATTTTTCGCGTCTCACGCACTAAGTAGCCGTCCTTCGGTGGTAAAGGAACCATACAGAAACTTCCATCAGACTAGTATACCCCCCACGATGACGTAGGTTAATCTTACCTACTTCGTTGCGGGAATTCACCGTGGTCAACAAAACGACGAAACGAATCGCGGAGCATGATTTTACGGAACGAACAGTGGATTTCCGGGCGACCTGCTATTGTTTTTCTTAATTTATCCTCTTCCTCACCATCCATTCTACTTCTTTTTACGCGTTTCTTGTATTCTTTCGTTTTGTTTCGACTTTTGCTTCGTTTGCTCCGATGGCTACGCGGAATATATTTTTCTTAGTATTTAATTTATTCCATATTTATTCATTGCCCATTGATGTCATTATCATCTTCGTTTTTATAACGGGACTCTTGGTGTTTTTGCATTTTGGAATATTCATTTCGTTTTAGAGTTTCTTCATTTATAGAGATGCTTCGTACGTTTAACCTCCATTTTATTATGAACTTCTCCTTACCTCTTGCGAAACGAGAATTATCAATTACTTGAATATTTCGTTCTAATAGAAGAATTATATGGAGGAATAATTATTTGGAATTGTGGAATTTTTAATAAAAGAGCCTCCATTTTATAAGCGAATTATCCTTTCCTCGTTGCAAAGGAGGATTATGATTAGTTAAAATTTTTAACTCTAACAAGAGAATTAGGAATTATATTTAAATTATTTAGAATTTTAGAATCTCCAATAGGAAAGCTAGGAACTAATAGCTGGTGTAAATTGATTTTTTAACGACAAGACGAAGAATAAGTAATCACGGCATTCAAATTGCCAAGCCCGAGCCCTCAATTCGAGTTTCATAAATTTTAAATGAACTTTCGTCGACTTATGACGATTTCCACATAAACTTTACCCTAGTAGAGAAGTTAAGACTCGGTAGAAAATGGATGTTCGGTGTATTTTTGACGGTAGACTGACTGTTCCGGGGAAATTGACAGTTTCGGCAACGGTGACCGCTAGTTCTGAATAGTTCTCCGCGCAAAACCGCAGAACGAACACCGAGATGGTTACGATCGCTGCATCAGTTCCCCAGAAATGTACTTCCGGCACGTCCTTCCGGTTAATCGGACAGTTTCGGAATTCGTTCCAAATAGTTGTCGAAGAGTTTCGCGGGTCACGACGCCTGACGACCAAGGATTTTCTAAAATCGAACCATCGAAAATAGCGCACAAACCGGACCGACGTTCGGGGACACTTACGAACTTCGTTCAACCGATTACGTTTAGTCCAATTTCGTGAATTGTCAGATGTAACGAGTGTTTCCCGAATGGTATGATAGGTTAGGTGTAATGGCACGTGCCAAGCATATTGTTACCCTGTATTAAAACTTTAATGTAAAACTGTCAAGTTAATGTAAGGTGTGAACAGATTATACAAAATTTTTGATCAGTAATCGGAAAAATTCGAACTAAGATCGGAGTTCAAACTAAACTCTGATAGGACATATTTAAAGTAGATTCCTTTTTAACAGATTCAACATGATGTCAGGTACCAGTGACCGTTCTATGTATTTGTAGGTCCCATTGAAATCACCGGCACTGATTTTACCGACAACAATTCACTGACACCGGACTCGACCGACAACGACTGTGACCGACAACAGTTTTAATCGACGACGATATTGACCGATAACAACAACGATCGACACAGAGTTTAACCAATTGTTTACAGCAAGTCCAAACAAAGTACGAGTTCGGTTTAGAGTATTATATCAGTCTGCGTTTTAGCTTTGTTCACGTAGAGAATATCACATATCTCGATCGCCATTGTTATCGGTTAATATCGTCGGCGGTTAAAGCTGTCGTTGGTCAAGGCTGTTGATCCATCAAGTCCAGCGTCGGTGAATTGTTGTTCGTAAAATCAGTGTTGATGAAATCCCTATCGGTGATTTCAATGAGATCCAAATTTGTAATATACCTACGACGCATAATATGTAATAGAATGTAATCGAGTAAAATTAATAATATATTTGATTATTCATTTTAAATTAATAATAACTATGATTAAAGAAATATCTATGATTGAACTAAAAAGTCGGGTGAAATTCACTGCGCGGTGAACATGTTAATCAGTTCCTATGATACTGTACCTCCAACCGAATAAAAAGGGTGACCAATTAATTCGGAAATAATGACCAGTATTATAAAAGTGCATTTAATTTCACAAAAATTCATTGATCGTTTAAAATATATCCGGAAACAATGACCGATACGAAAAAAACGAAAAGCACGTGGAATATTTCCAAATACTTCCATAATCGGGGATCGTCTGACAAAAATAAGCTTCCGTAAAATTGGTTAACAGTGTTCGAACAAGTTTTCAATTTTATCCCTGAACAGTCGATAGTTTTCCAACATGGTGTCGACAAGGATTGTTTACGGGCTGTATCCACGGCGGGGGAAAAAGGAGCGATTGTCCGCAACCGCGTCGCTGTCCGGCTTGAAATGAAAATTCGACCGGAATCCTAAACGCCCGGTCAGTTTTATCGCCGTGTCCAGTCGTGGGGATTAAACCGGTCCACGTTGATGAGCCGACGTGCTTAAAAACGCGATTCCTTTCATCGATTCCCAGACGATGATCGCGCGACGCGCAACAAATACCATGGAAAATCGCGAAAGTGTGAAGCGATGAAAAAAGTCCAGTCGCGTGAATAAATCCGCGCTGCAAAATAGCATGTAAGCATGTATAATAAATCACCGCCAAAGGCAAGAGAGAAATCGCTGACGAGAGTAGTCCTGGTATAGCTCTTTCAAAGACAACTAGGTATCTCGTTAAAGAATGCGATAGAATTCTATTTACTTCTTTACATTTTCTGATGGAATTATTTAAAATTCTAATCTTGATTCGTTTTTTTTTCTTTAAGATATTCTTTGTTTGTTTGTTTATTGAAATTGTATTTTAACGATACTGGAAATCGTTAGATATCACTAGATTAATCACTTATCTAGACATAGTCTAGTCAAATTCCTACAATTATTTTTTATATACAAAGAATAATAATCATATATTATATGTAATAATAATATATGATATATATAATAATTATATAAATAATAAGCATTTATCGTTTGGCGTATCTTTTAAGAATTTATCATCAATTTGTAAGCTAATTTATAAATTAATTCTTTACTGCTAAATGTTTGAAACGATAATGTTAACAGTTGCAAATAAACGAGATAGAGGACAAAGTGGAAATTTGGAGTACAATTGTCAGTAGGTGTGCGCTAAAACATTTGCGAACGAAGACACATAACAGAAGCTAATCGCAGCTCTCCTTAGGTTGAGAAAAGTTCAAATAATACTTTTGTTCGATGCTTAGATGTGACTCATAGTTCTGTCATTCTCGTATTCGAACTTTATTTTACCGTCACGTTTACTATCATAATTTTCCGAAAAGTTAGTATTTTATTTAAAATTAGAAATATCGTATACAGGAAGTCTGACTGTTGGAACAAGAGATATTTATTTATGTTGAAAATACGAAACCGTGTGTTCGTTTGCGTTGATTGGCGGAACGAATGAGAAAATCGTGGTATCACGCTCGTAGAACTGGATACCGTTGGCTGCGTGGTTAAGTTCGCGGTATAAAACGATGCATAAATATTCAGTCGATCGACATGTTGTTTTTAATTGCCCAGAATCGGTGTGCCTTCTCGTTTCCGTATTACCACGGATCATCGACAAACCTCGATTTCAACGTGCTACTGTCACGTTTTTATAGTTGCGCGTGTTCGACGTTCGTCGTAATTTGCGTACTTCGATCTCGTTTTCCAATAGAATCACGAACGATCTACGACTAAGAATAGAATTTCACATTACGAGCTTTTGCTAGGAAACTTTGTTAGGATGATTATTGAGTTATTATAAATTTTGGTACTTAATTCTAATTTAATGTTTGGTAATTTTTTAAACGGTTAAATAGATATTCTTTCTTATGAATTTTTAAAAATGATTTGAAGACAATGATTGTGTGTATTGTATATTTTATATAGATTATAGTTTGTAATTTATTCGCGTGAATATATGCGCGTTATTTGAATTTTTCATCGTACATTTAGTTGTTCTTGCGAATTTTTCTATGGGAGGAAAATTGCATTAATTATCATGCACATTATTCGATGATAAAAAAGAGCTGGGCGTAGTGTTTGCACGATGGAAGGCGTTCGAACACAATTCGAGCAATTTTCAATTCGTTTTTATAATTAATGTTAAATGTCTTAGCTGCTTCTCTAATGTTGAATAAACATCGACGTCAAAGAAACCATATTTAACCGGATTCGTTCTTTCAGATTGATTAAATGACATTCTACCCGTAGGTTCCTCTTATAATTATAATTACGGATGATTAATTACGGTTGACCTAATTAATGAAAGATTCCGAAATTTGGAAATTTGAAAATTGAAACTTTCCTCCTAAAAGCAAATAACATCTTCAAATACCTCACTGTTTCACGAGTGCGTTTGACGTTTCTACTTACAATTGTCTCGTTTGAGGTTATTCTGCCCATTCTAGTTAACGCGGTATAATTTAAGAACCTTTCACTTTGGTCGATCAACTTATGACTTATCTAAATATTCTGAAAGCTTTTATTACATCCATCTATTTGTTGCCACGATAGTTTCGGCTCTATTCAGACAATTCTTGACGTTGGCTTCGTTTCAAACTGATTTAATCACACACTGCTTCTTGAATCTATCGTTTCTTCTCGCCGAGAACATTCTGGAATCTTTTCATTTGCAATAATTTCATTTATTATTCCAGTAGATAGAACTTTATTCCACACTTTCATGTATAAAAGTTTCGTTTGTAATTATTCTAGTTTTAATATCTAAATTACATCTAAATTAGCTATTATTAAATTATTATCCTTTTCTATTCCGTATATGATTAGCTATCTTCTCGTAATTACATCTCTTTCACGCTCGTAATAATTTCTCGCGTATATTTCGTGCATAATTACTATAGTATTTTTGTTATTCTATTTTCTATCATTATGCCTCTTATTCATTTTTTATCCTTTCTTTTATACCTGCTCCTTCACTTATCTTATTTTCCATCGCGTTCTGCAACTCACGTCTACTCAACCGCGACCATAGAGAATTCACCCATCTATTTTTCACAAAATAACAAAATTCAACCATCTCCAGCAAATACAATCGAACCTAGATAACTTCAATATCAAGGAAAGAGCGAAAATCTTCGAGTTATGGAGGTTTTGTTTTATTGAGCTTTTCGAGGGAGAATAAAGGAAATAAGTGGAAAGAACTTAAAAAAGATTTCTACAAAGACGAGTAGATTTTCTAAAGAATCTAATGTCTTTAGAATTGTAGCGGTTCAAAGAAAGATAACAACTTTTATAGGTCAATTATTTATTTGTAAAAGTGAATGACACGAACAAAGTGAATTTACATTATGTAGCTTGGATGTGAGGAGTACACGTGTGATGCGGTATGATAAGAATACAGATTACAATATGACCCTTCATGGTGTAGATATACATATTAAGACGAAACGAGACATGCAGGCATAATATTTTTATCCTATTCGTGACTTCTAATAATGAGCTGAAGATGCGCTCTATGACGATATTTAAGCCGTTAAAAATCTAAATTATATCAATAAAATTGTTGAGATGCCACAGACCACTCAAAAATTATTTTATCGCTTATATGAATTTTTCGTTATATGATTTTGGTGCTTTGCTTCTCGTATTCATTAAATTATATTTTTCTTGCTATATAACGATATTTTTTTAATACGAATCTCCTAGTTATAAAAGCTAAAATTATCGAGATACGACCGTATCGATCTATAAAGATTTTTATAGCAGAGCGGAAGAAAATTATCAATTTCTATAGTTTTCTGGAAATTTCGATTTAGAACAGTTCGGTTTATCCTAGTTTTACTGTACCTCATTCTCCGCAAAATAGGCCTAAACCAAAAGAAAAACGCGGTTCCCGTAGAAAATTATTTGCACCTAGCAACCGGTACTCGGCGCCAGTAACCACACGTATCGTTTCTCAGAGTCTAGCAGCGTCAGATCGGCGATTAGTCTAGCAGCAAAAAGCGGACATGCCAATGAAACGGGCCGTTGGAAATCGGCGATCAGCGTTTAATTTCTTGCCACGTACACGCCTGAAACGAGTAAGTACTTGCGTTGGAAACCTCTAACGAGGCGTATAACCCGTTCCTAGTTCCTCGAGGGAATTGTGGCAGAAAAACGCGTGGTACCTGGTTCGATAGCAAACGAGTAATGGCGCGCAGACGAGAAACAAGAATTTCGTATTCGCGTGGATGATTATTCGTTGTAGTACGAAATTAAAGTGACGCGTGACAGCTGCACAGATCTCTTATCTTGCTGCTTTCTTCTTCTTTCGTCGTCGTATTTCCTACACGTAATCTGACATTACGCTGTTCATAAGTGTAACGAGACTTTTGTTGAATCTAACGACAGATGATATGAACCCTGCAGATCTAAATTGAACGAGTCTACTGGCTGGTGATACGCGATCTGTGCAGGTGTCGTGCATCGTATTACATTGAAAAATATCACAGCTGGGAATATTTTCTAGAAGATGGTTGTTCGACCACTTCGCGGGGAGACGCGTTCGCGATGAGTCGCGCCAACGGGAGGCGTAAATTCCCGTTACGATCTGATGTCTGACCGACACTACGAAGTGAGCCGATCCCTTATTTCGGTTAGGACAATAGGGGTAGTTTAATAAGTATAGCACTGTGTTAACAGATTAGATATACTATGTATTTCCAACAATTCTTCTCACGTACAGTACAAATGTTCATAGAGACTCGCGTGGTATTTTACGAAGTCGCGATAAGTATAATATCGTTTACATCGAGATTTATACGTGTTACTCGAGTAGTTATGACTCGCAACTAACATGTGTAGCTAGGAAACCGTGTGCCGTGTAAATGAGAAGTGAGACGAAGATTATAGAGAAGGAATAGGAAGAGACTTTTTTCATAATATAATTGAGCAGTTTTCTATTTATACACGTGCCACCGCAATTTCATCGAAATTGAACGTTTCTGTTTAAAAAAATTTCGATAATATTTTGTACATTTTCATTGCAAATTGGCACGCATAAAAATTCTAACTTCCAAAGGAAAAGAACAATTGAAAAAAGTTTTCTTCATAGAAAACACCGAATATCATATAGAATACTTCTTCGGTAAGAATCTTGCGTATTTATTTTAATTCCTTTAAAAAGTCTATTATTGTATCGTATAATTCACAATTTCCCATACATATTTATATTTCGTAAAAATTCATCTCTTCCAAACACACAAATAAAACCAAAACTACCGCTGTAACCTATCATTCCGCTACCTCCACTCTCCACTTGCTAACTTCCATTTCTTTCTCGTTTTTATCGTCTTTCCCCTCCTATAATCCTCCTTTATCTCACTCCTCTAATTTTCACCTTCCACTTTTTCATACCCTCGTCCATTTTTTTTACTTCCAATTCATCTGAAAGTACGAAAGCGTCGGCTAGTCGCGAGTTAAGAAGAAAATTGGCTGCAACATACGACAAGCTCGCCTAATCGTAACGCTGCGCCACCCATAGACCAACGTAATCCGTGGCACGAAGGTTACCATGGAAACTGTCGTAAGTTACAAACAATTTTATCCCATGCCATCCTTACCATTCTACCTAACCTCTACCGCGTATCTCTCCACTTATTACCGCGCTGATCTACATATCCGTCGTCTCTTTTCCTCTTCTCCATTTTCCTCTTCTTCATCGTCGTTTCTTTCGCCGCTGAACGCGTTGACGGTGGTAAGGGCAACCAGATGTTGGAAACGAAATTGCCTGCAACTCATGACAACTTGCTAAGGCCGTCTGCCGCGATAAAACGCTATACCGAATGCCGGAAGCATAACGCGAGGGTGGGATTTCGTAGTTGCTTCAGCGTGGTTGCTGGCTCGTTCAGTGAACGGCGCGAATGTAACGCGTTCATGGATCATTTCGGAGAGTGCATTTTTCGGAAATTTTCGAGCTTTAATGCGACTACCCACTATCCAATGATAAATGTTACTTCGTTCATGATGGGATGAAACGACGTGCATAGCAGCGAATAGTGCCGCGCAATGCCTGCTACGGTGATTTTTCTGTGCGCGTCAGGGTCGAGAATTTGTAGTTGCCACTTTCGCGGGGATTTCGGGCAATCGAAATTGAGGAATTGCGATTTTAGGAAGAGATCGGGATCTTTGATGTGAAAGATGATTCTTAAGGATTGAATTTAGAGTGGGAGCTTATGGCTTGAATTAAGTTACTTGGGTATGCTAGAATTTTTGGGATTACTCTTTTAAGGCATTCATGATTTTTGTATTCAAATTGTAAGTCATAGTTGTAATTTATGCAATTTATTGGTAATTTCGTAAATTCGTAATTTACTGGTTGAATCTTTTATTACTGTAAAACATTCCTCCACTTTCATATTTTTTTATGAATAAATCATTTGATTCGCGTTACTGCGAACCAACCGTTGTATTAGCCAATGTAATATCAGAAAATGGCCGCGCATTGTCCTTGTAATTTTTCTTTATCCTAGTACTATTTCCTTCATTCGTGACCTTATACGATTTTGACACCTATTTTATACCACACACTTGAATTCGTTATAAGAATCCTTATATCATACACATGAAAAGGCATACTTACAGCATTCCATTCATCTCTTTCATTTTCACTGTACATTTACCAATTTACCCATTTACCATTCAGATAAGTGCTTATTCACAATAACGCGAGCAATATCAGTTCAACACGTTTTCTTAAAAGAGAACATTAAGCGTTTCTGTATAGATTTTTCATTAAATAAACTCAGATAAGTGTATGTGATACCTCTACGGTGTATACATAAGCGGAAAACGAAGCGGTTACTCGATTCGATACACATATGTATATGTCTTTCCCTAAATTTCTTTTCTCTTTTCTACAAGCCGTACAATCAATCCAAACAAAACATCAGCAAAAAACCTAAATACTCGTAAATTTTAAGAGTACCGACATAAATGTCGCAATATTTAATTTAATATTTTAATTTTCACCAGTCCGATAGCGGACGTAATACGTAGAAAACCGTGACAAAAATTATCCCTGAGACACTCTGCACTCAGCTACTGTCTACTTTCCACATATACAAACCACATAATAGCAACTACCGTAACCTTATTCGACCACGATAAGTTAATCTGGTGGAGAATTCGTCGACATGGTTGTGTAAAGAGAAGTCGCGAAAACGTCGGAGCAAAGCAGCGACGAGGCTTCTCGTGGTCAACGGCGTTATTCCTCCGGGACATGGGGGTTTTCGCGTTCGCTAAGATCACAGAGTTGACTGAAGGATTAACACGAAGTCCCGCTGGGAGCCAGCGCTTCGAGTCTCGTGAAAACTGAACAAGCTCGCTAAGCCGACCGGATGAATCGATTCGCGAGCGCACTGATCAGTGGATGCTCGACTTCCGGAGACTTCGATGTTGAGTTCTTGGTGCGTACAGGTAAACCTGACAGGAGGTTGTGGCGCAGCGATCGGTACGCGATAAATATTCATGTATGATGTTTCTCCAGATAAGCCGCTGGGTATTCGATCCTTGTAACGATATCTTGCGTTTTTCGTTGCTCTTGTTTTGATCGGTTTTTGAATTGGATCTTGTTACTTCTTGACATTATATGAACCTATAGATCGTGTTTAGAATAATTAGTTTGTAGCTTTTCAGAGAAATTTTAATACATTTTTTGATAAATCATATGAATAAAGCTTGTCCCTTTTCTTACATTATGCATTCTTATGTATCTTCATTTCGATGCTTTTTGCTCACGCTTTACGATTTGTCGTCACCAATTTGAGCATTTAAAGAAGATATGACGAAAAGTACAAGTTTTACAATTTTTTTAATTTAAATGACTTTTTGATAAAATATATGGATGGAAATTTGTTTTAGATTTATGTTATCATTCCTTTTAGCACAGGTTTGATGATTTTTAATTGAATTAATGTCCGCGGAATACACAAAGAATTAAATTTAATCTGTAGTTAACATATAGTGCAATTTTTACTTGATTTTATGTGCTTTCATTATCCAGTATCATTAGCTCTCCACCTGGTCATTACATCATTTTGGCAAATGAGTCTTGAAGCGTCTCGAATCTAAAAAATATAAGACATGAAACATAATGACAACATAATAGCTACAAATAAAGTACATCGAAGATGTCAACTTGAAACATTTTCGCTTTGATCACCAAGCATACCCACATGCATCTAAAATTGAGTTATATATTTTGTATATTATATATATCTTATACATTTCTGTATATTTAAATTTCCCATTGAGATATAAACATCTACAGTCCGGTAAAGTATAAAATATAAAAAAATACTAATGTACAATAATAATAACAAAATATAAAATATAAATAAGATCTAATAGAATATGTTGCTAAATATAATAAAATTTAAAAACATAAGATAAACATAACATATATGCAGTTGGGGAAATTTTAAATATAGGAATTTCAAATAAAGGGAAAGTTTAAATATAAATGATACAAAAGGTATCGCAATTTTTCAAAATAGAATTGTATTTGACAAGAGCAGTGAATAAATATAATACATGGTGTTTACAAATGTGAATTGTTGGTAAACTATCTTCCATATACAGAAAATGTTTAGATAAAAATTGAATGGTTTTGAGGGGGACATAATCTAGTGCAATTTTTCTGTAAATAGACACGTATAGCCCATATGAAGGTGGCATACACATTCTTAAAGGGAATCATTATAATCTTTAATGTGTTAGTCGATTCATCTTCATATTCTTTATAAGAAATTATTGACCTTTTCATGTCGAAAAATCATTAACTTAGCAGATATGTTAACTGTCGTTTCGTGAAACCTGTCGTATGAAATATGACACGTAGGCTCGGTTTTGTATTTTCCCTCTGCCTTTATATGATTGTTTGTACAAAATAGTAGCTAAAATATCTGTTAAACTAATGTTTTTTCGATATGGCTAGGTTAATAAGTTCTTACAAAAAATATCAAGACAGAACAACTAGTGCATTAAAAATTTAAAAAAGATTTTAAAATTTTTAAAAGACCATTTATAGGAAAATTACTTACACCATATTATGATCCCATCGAAACCATTCACTTTCTACCTAAACCGTCTTTTACATAACGGGTAGTTTACCAATAATTCGCATTTACAGATCAAAATTGGACACAGTATATATACGTATACCAAAATACTGTCAAAAACATAGAGAAAAATATATATTATACGAAAGTTACTACTATCTAAATATACGTAAATAAATATTATTTAGCAATTAAAAATTTTCTTTTCTGTGCACTATGTACGGCATTTAAATCACACAGCATTGCAAAGGATCCAAATTGCCAAATGTCCGAGCAAAAAGGAAAGAATCATCTCAAAATCTTTTACTAACATTGATACATGACGGAGAACCAATATCGCACACTTCTATCTTAATCACCCTTCACCGCCCCATATCAATTACCGCCATTCAGTTCCATCATCGTTCGCGCAGGCGTGTCCCCGCCATAAATTCAGCGCGGTATCGCGAACGACGAGCATCGGCCGTGGCCGGCTCGCCTAATTGCGCAATAAGGAGCGGCGTCGCGCGTAAATTAGGATAATAAAGCGGGATACCTGGTGGACACTCGGTTTGTAATTACACGGGGGAGGGCAATTTCTGAATTAGTCGAGACCCCAACATAATTTCGGTCCACTTCTGAATTACAGACCGGCTCCTCTCCTCTGAACTTTTCTCTTCTCCTCTTTAATGATCTTATCGATGCTTCTGTAAAAGCCATGCTCGATCGATCACGCTTGTGTAGAATAAAAATCACGCGTCGAATAATACCGAACGGAGGGACGATTTTATTTCCATTATAAAAGGTGTCGTTTAATTAAGTGCGCCTCATGAACTTCTGGTTTAACCGTTTGCGTTAATCGAATGAGTTAACTCGGCAGAAGGAGATTTTATTACGAGTAGAATGTATTTTTTTATTCATTTACAAAAAAATTTGAAAATAATTGCACAAAACGCACATAATATGAAAAATGTATAAAACGTCCAATGTATAACAATTTCCATAATGCTTGATAGTTAAAACAAGTTTTTCACCGAGGTTCTATTTTTCTAACTACATTTTCAAAAATACGAATTTGCATAAAAATCCGCAGTCTAATAATAAGTTAAGTCTAGGTTGGTTCAAATTTTTTCGTATTTCTATGTAATTCACCAGATATCTTGGAATAATAATTATATAATTTATAATGTAATAATTTCTTACGTAATAACAATTACTCTAAGATGTTTCGAGTGTTTATTTGTCCATCTGCACAGATTACGAAATATAAAGTAAAATTGATATTTTCAGGAGATACTTTCCGGGATAAGCGGATAAGATAAAGGGTTAACGTTTAATCCGACGATTCTTGTAATTTAGAAGCATCGACTCGTGAAAATAAACTGGACAGTGGAAGGAAGTTGTGCTGGGTTAATTCGTTTGATCGCTAGAGCCACGAATATGGCACACCCCTTGAATTTACCCTTAGCTTGGTCGGTCGTTTTGAACCGAGGTATAAATTTTATTGTAAAAGTCTTCGGGAATTTTATAGCCACGGTCAGCTTTATCGTTTCCCTTGACGTATCATTCCCTTTCATTAAGATGACGGCGTGATTGTTATTTTGTAGTAATCGGTGTAGGAATTTTTGGTTTATTTGAGATTCTGTCTTTTCTGTTGGTGGAACAGTGAGATTACTATACATAGTTGTAACGTGCAATTGTGTGACTTCATTAACGCCGTTTATAGTGCAAGGGATAAAGTATTTTCTCAAATTTTTCAAGGTTCAAAGGAGATGATGTCAAGTTTACAAAGTGAAGAAAGTTTTAATATCTTTGTACTAAAAATTAGTTTATCAATTTAATGGCAAATTAATTGAGAAGCACAATCTTTTATGATTAAAATAAAAAGTTTGTATGTTTAATAGCTTCAAAGATAAAAAAGATAAAAAAAAAAAGTTGTCCAGTTTGAAGATCTGAACTTTCTAAACTACCAAAGGGTTTGCTACCAAAAGAATGATGACTTAAAGCATTCCCATTTTTATATGGACTGCGAAATATATATTGCAATTTGAATAAAATCCCATGAACATTTGCAGTTTAAACATATTTTTGGGAATTACTCAGACAATAATCGAATAAGATATAAAACATCTGAAGATCTCACCAAACAGATATTTAGAAAATACGTAATATTTTAAAAGATAATATGACGAAATTTTGCATACCTACCTTAATATCAATATAACTAGAATATTAAACGAAATGTTGCATGCTTTTACATTGAAATATGCTATAATTATTGGTTTAAATTGTAGTGCTATAACTTTGAGAGCGCAAGGTAGTAGTTGGCAATTGTTACTTTGTTGCTAACGTTAGATTTGAGTTAGAGCTGGATTGAGTTTGGGTAATTGTTATGTTTTAAGGGCAATGTTTTATCGATAATGCTAACGATAAATATTCACTGACACGAAAACGAGCGTGGTATTTATACATTTTGTATAATCCCAAAAGCGAGAAGAATGGAAGAAATTTCAAATAGGAAGAATAACGAAACACGCGATATAATAAGTAATATAACAAACAAATTACGTTTATTATCTCAATTGATATTTATTCATATTCCTACTTTAAAAATTGTTAAAGTAGTTCGATCGAAATAAAGCGAAAGATATAATATTTGACCGAAATCTTTTACTTAACATTTCTTTCGTTTCTTTACGACGTTTTAATTGATACCTGATGCTTGGAAAATTACAACCCTAAGAGAATATAACATCTTGCAAAAACAATTTCCTCAGACCACTGTACGCTCTATATGTATACACTTAAAGTTTCTACTCACACACTCGACTGCAATTTACCTTACATTCGCCGCCATAGTCTACTGCACTTATCTTTCGCCACTAAAAGGAAAATCTGACAAAAAAATTTCTACAAAGTGTGTCAGCACGAAGCAATCTCCCATTGCATCGGCGTAACGCCGCGAAAAATACATCCCCTTCTCGCGTGAAATGCGCGTCAAAGATCGCAATCGTTAGCCGCCGCGGGCGACAGCCCCTCGAATTGGGCTTAAAATACGCACTCACGTAGAAACAGGTATGTAATATATTTATGCAAAAGTCTCGGGCGGCAGATCAATTTTTGAATTTATATTTCCAAAGCGACATAAATAAAAGGAAACAGAACGAATGGACACTGTTATACAGAATAATACAGTTACATAATACAGCTCGGAATAAAAATTGTGCATGGTAAATTAGATTGCGAGAATGGGAGACCGTGGATTTGTTAGATAAGATGTTATTAGTTGGTATAAATGGTGAGCAAGCGATGTCGAAAGAAAATTGGTATTCTTATTATTCAACAATTTTTTAGTAAATATTGATGCTTATATGGGAAACATGTTGTTTAACAGCAAAAGTCTGGGATGTTTTCTATATATTGAAAAATTAACAATCAAAATTCTTATCTTAAAGTATTCTCTACCGACGCTCGCCCTCTCTTCCTTACTATACTCTTTTGTTCTATCTGATACATGGTTAACTGAAAACTTCTCTAATTCAAACTTAGCCTGCACAATTTCACTATCTATCGTATGAGCAGAAACTTCGACACCAGACGCTATTCATAGCCTTGAGGAAATCTCTACTAAGCTCACGTACAATCTTTGTCGATTCGTTTTCGGACTTCCTTACATTTTACATCTTTTCAAACTTCCAAGAGTTTCTTGTAGATAGTATTAATAATCATTAGACTCTAGATACCTGTGCATTTTAATATTAATAATAATTAGAAAATTTTAAATATCCAAAGTATATGGTATTCGCCGTGATATATAGACAAATAAGGGTTTGTTTCGTTTTCTAAATATTACAGTGAGTATTATTCTTTCAATATATTGTATACTTTAAACATTTTATATACTTTTCCGTATTGCGTGCACAATTTTCTATAAACTTTTAAATTCCTAATAAATTTATAAGTATCCACAGTCTATCTAACAATAGTAGTCTAAATACATAATAATCTAAATGCATATTTAACTGCCTGATAGTTATCTAAATGTAACAAATAATAACAGCTGTCTCGTAACTATTTAGTAACAACTATAACAACATCTAAAACTAACAAATAAGCACGCAAAATAAATGGATTTATTTATCCAAGTTACCTAAACCAAAGTTATCAAAACATTTTTTCCAGAAGAATCACAAAATATATTTTTTCGGCATTTTAGAAGTGAAGAATCTATCGATACCAACCCGAACCGGGAACAATCGATTAGGGGGGAGAAATAAACAATCCCGGAAGCTGGAAGCTTGCAGGGGATGCAATGCAAACAATCATCGAGTGCCTGGAACACCGCTTAATCCCGAGTAATCCCCGATTCCGGTCACGCGACCTGGCTCCCGACATAAAATACTATCGTGCGTTGTAATTCACGCGAACAAGATAGTTGTAAGGTTCCAGCATGGTAGATTAGAAAATATAAATCGTGCCTTGAACCCTCCTATTTCGTTCGTTCCAGCTTCGAACGAATATTCCGAAAATTTATCTATGATTTGACTTACCTTCTTTCATTTCCCTTGCAACCAACAGATCTAATCGTGGAAATTAATCTTGTTTGTAGGGAAGAACCGTGTTTATTAAACGCAACATTTATATTGACTTATTCATGTGTAATATTGTTTAAAAGATCGTATTCCAAACAAATTTTCAAATCGTTTCGACCAACATCAAACACGTATTATGACCTTTTTCACATAAAACGAAAATATTGTTCTAACAATTTATTATAATCCACACCAAAGTAAAATATACTACAACATGTAGTCTGAACACAATTCTCGAATAATATGATATCTAACACAATCAAACATTATGATCCTCGTATGATGTAGTAGTTAGGTTGTACGGTTTTTATCACATTCGTATATATACTTAATATAAGCAAGTCTCACATAACATAGTTTCGGATAAAACATGATGCACTTGACATGCACTCATTGTTTTATCAATTGATTTATAATAACACTCGAAGAGATCAAGCAGCTTAACATCATTCTCTCTGAATATCAAATTTGTCTGTTAAATTCAATCCAATTTTTAACTTGCCCTTTTTCTATTCTCCTTTTGATTTTCCTGCCTTGAAATTTGAAATATATTTACTTTATCTGACTTTCATTGTCATTTTATTAACATTCCTGAATATAAAATTTATTTATGCGACTTTATATTAAAAATGTATTGCATCTTCTTTGTCACCTTCATTATCGCTTTTTAAAATTCGACATTCATTTATTAGTTCCATGCTTAACTGATTTATAATAGGATTTATGATAATAGGATTTACATAAGTCTTTCGCAAAGGAAAACTGCAAGCAGCTTATCGTTATCATCTTTTAATATTACATTTACGTATTAAACTTCATACGATATTTAAAAAATATATCCTTTCTTTATTCTCCTGCTTTAAAATTCGATGTTCGTTTATTTCATAAACGTTTAGCTAATTTATAATAACACAAAGGTTCAATCTTCAAGAGCTTAACATTACCATTGTACTTATTTGTTAAATTTGTATTCCGTTCGTGATGTTCTTTCTTCAAAATTCCTTATCCATTTGTATTTTCTACGCGTAACTGATTTATAGTAACAAGGAAAACTTACCATCGCTATACCTCAACATCAAAGTCATGTATTAAATTTTCATCCCCTTGGTTATACTCCTTTTTTTAATTTGATATGTATTCATATTTTTCACTGTAGTTATAGAAGTATAGCGAAAAATTTCACTTTAAAGATCAATAGCATAACCGAAGGTTATAACTCGGTATCGTGAATTTCATCCAGTGATATAGTAATCGCTATACCTCAACTTTAAATTCGTCTATTAAATTCAATAGAGTTTTATTTCGACAAAACACACTGTTTCTTTATTCTCCGCGTTTCTATACGATCTCAAATCATCGAATCCCTCTTTGAAACACCTTGCATGACTCGCTTCCCTTTTTACAACCAGCTCTGTGCCGGTATATGTAATATTTTCAGCATGCACGAAACAATTTTTAAGAGAATTCTGCTCGTGTTCGGAAATATAGAAATACAATAGAATTCCGTGTACCACCCGTAAGAACCTCCTAGAAACCGATATCCTACGATATCGAGCGTTTCGAACGATTTTGCGATTCGCGTACGATCCGCACGCAGTGGAATTTCAATGAGAGACCGAACGAAATGGAAGAAAAAAGCTCTTTTGTTCGATGGCTGCATCTACGTTCTACGTTTTCCACCAGCGTACGATCATTCGATAAGAAAAGGCAGCTTCGTTGAGAGTACTGCTTAACAAATTCGGGACCAGGTCTGATTACAAATTACTAATTTAGTAAAGTATCAGGCGATAGAGGATTGACTTTAGATTTCTTGGTCGCGGGTACTGACTGTGGATTATTCATTTTCTACTCTCTGTTTTTACTTTATATTGTTATTCATCCATTTTGTTGTGATCTTGTTCCTTTCCGATCAATTTATTTAATAGCAAAGAAAGAACATGAAAATTACAAATTCTCGAATTTTTTTAAGAATTCTACGGTGTAATTTGATTGATTCGCAATTCCAGCGCGTTGTTTCTACCGCATTCCATGACAAATTGATAATAAGAAATAGTGGATCGGTATGCCTCAATCATAAAATTTAAATTGTCTATTAACAACTTTGGCAACGGTATATTTTTTAAAATAACGTTTAAAATAATATTCTTGATATATCATACATATCTACTATCTTTCTATTAATGGTTTTTTAGTAATAATTCTATTATAGTTCTGTTTTTAAACACAATTTTTTATCTGCAAAATTTATTAGTGATATGTCTAATTATTGTAATGCTTGAAGTCAGACACAGAAATTCGAAAAAATAGAACTAATATACAATATAAAGAGATAAACAAAACAGAAATGGATAGGAACAGAAAGATAAGATTGTACACAACAAAAAGGAAAAGAAGACGACGGAATTTATGTGTTAACACGAAGAAAACACGGTACTGAATTATAGCCCCCAGTTATACCATTGATCTTTAAAATGGAATTGACACTATACTTTTACAGCTTCGTATATCGTCTGTGGAAACGTATGTTATAGATCGTATTACCTCTTTCAATAACAATAAATGAAACTAGAGAAGAAATAAGCTTGACTTATCTTATCTAGTTCTCATAAGTGTCTTAGCAGCTTTGCCCTGCATTCAGTGAAAGAAAATTGGAATCGTTCGAAATGGAAAGAAATTTTGGATCCCTTTTTCCTTCTCTAATATAAGCTGAACATCAGCCTTCGTATTTCACTGGATTTCAAATGCTTTCTATTTTCCAAATAAGAAGCAAGTAATTTAATAAGATACAGGATATTTACATTATTTCGTACCTTCATGTAAAATTTTAAAGATATTTGAAAGGTTTTCGAAAATAAAAAATTCCTCATTTGTGAGTAATACGAGTCAAAAAGGATAAAAATGTTGCTTGCATTCAAAATTCAAACACCAACATCATCCATTTTTCCATTGTAATAATTCACTGAGTTAATAGACGAATATTACGATTACTGGAAAATTCGACTAATGGTATTGTAAGATTTTCTATTATTTTCTTGTAAATATATATGAAATAAGGTTTTAAAAACATTTTTTTAGAAACATTTTTTTTAAAAACATCCCGGAAGTAATGCGGTCGTTGATTTTTGTATTCCTACATGAAAATAAACAATTACATTTTGGCAATCGATCAGTAATAAATTTTCTTGTATTTGTTATAATTCACTGTGTTCTTCTGTCGCGTTTTCTACACCAACTTTTTAAAGCTCTGATAATAACAACTCCCATTATTTTGAATTTGAAACTCTCAGAAAAATCGCGTTCCTTATGAAATGAAATAATTTGAAGCACTATAAATATATAATGGCTTTCAAATTTTAATTTCGATTAATAATTATAAACTAAATGAGTTGTACGCATCTTATATATCTCCTACTTTTTCTCATATTTATCCATCAGTTTAGTACAATCTCTAAGAGATCCAAACAACTCCCTGCTTCCACGCCTCATGTAAACTCGCATATTCTCATTTTCAGCATTTAATTTTCTAGGTTACATTTTTGGAAAAAGTTCCTCTCCCTCGCCTGTACAGCAATATTTACATCATCCGGAATTTTCATTCCCTAACTCGCGAGAAAAAAGCTCGAAAGTCGAAGTTGGTTAAAAAGTAGTCGTATCCCATGGCGGATGTCAAAGGTAGGAAAGAGCCGCAAAAACCCTAATTATCGTCTGCATCTAACGTTATCGTGCGTTCAACCCTCTGCATTTCGCCATGCTGTTTCGTCCTCTGCTCTTCGTTTCCAGCGTGCAACGCGAGCTTTCTCAAGAATTAACACATTCGAGGTCGACGACTTCATATATGTTGATAATATTCAACCCAAAAGAAAAAAGAAAAGTAGGAACGACCTAATAAGAATTGAATACAAAAATCTGAAGTATGCGTAAGCAAACCCTTCTTTCAAGCAAAGAACAAGTCAAGAAACTCGTACAATTGCATTCTACATACCTGACAATATTATTAAAATCAAATACAACAACCTTACGTATCTACAATCACACAGTTCGCACGAAAAGCTGAATAAGAAATTTTTGTAATTCCATCCTACAAACCTCATAATCTTATAATAATCTGAAATGTCCACAAGCGAACTCTTTTCTCACTTAGAGGACTAGTCAAGAAGCATCCACAGTTCCATTCTATGACCTTGACAATTCCACGACAATCGACTATAATCCTAAACACCCTACAATGACTCTCTTCACCCTCAAAGAACAAGACAAGAGACTTCTACAATTCAACAAACCTCACAATGCAATAAGAATGGAATATAACAAGCTGAAATATCCCACAAACACAATTCTCTCCTTTGCACTCCTCCCTTATAATTCACCTCAAGTTCCGATCCGGTGTCTCGAGGGCGCAAATTATTACGCAGCTGGCTTTTACCGTGCTCGCTCGCAAACAACAAGCCAAGAAAACTGATAGCATTCCATTTAACAAAACTCGCGCTGCAACAAGAATCGAATACGACAGTCTCAAATATCTACAATCGCAATTCTGTCCTGTACAATTTCACCCCGAGGTCTGGAGTCTCGCGGGCGCAAATTATTACGCCTGCTCACTAACATTCGATACAAGCCACGCTCGCAGATTGTACTGTATAGAGAGTTTCACAGTGGCAGTCGCAGATTGTAACTGTCGTGGAACGGGGAAAGTTCCAACGCAAAAGTTTGGTCGGGCGGCCTTTTGTCGCCGCGTTCTCTAAGCCTCCCTCTCGGTTGCAGCCTCGTCGTCGCGCCGGCAAAATCGTAGCTTTATTAAATCGGACACACGGTTTCAGGAGCTGTAAGTAGGTTGGTACGTGGTTGCGTTGAGCGAAGCGTGCTGTTGACTCAACGAGACTAATTACCACAGATGTATGTGCCCTTGCCGGATACTTGCACCTTTGCAGCCACATTCTGGCGCACCCTCTCGAGCTACAGGCTGCTTCACCGTACCGGTGTCTTCAGTCAGCGAATTTATGAGTTTCTCTTCTACATCCCCCTTCTTTCGTCTATTTTCCTCTCGCGCCCTCCTCGCGTACATATGTACTCCGCACGTTCGTGTTGAGATATATTAGAGTGGCTTTTTTTTCTTTCTGTCAGCAGAGGAGTATCTTGAGAGACGCGTTTGTCTGAGAACATTCGCACGACAAATAGAAGTCATGCTATTACGTCTGCAGGGGTTTGTAAGGAGAAAAAACTAGGTGGCTAATGACTGGCGGTTTGAGGGTGGTGGGAGTTTTGTGTCGCTGGCTGGGTTTCTTTGTTTATGCCGGATATGAAGGTGCTTAAGGGGTTGCTCGTAGCACATTTTGGGTTACTGGTTGTGTTGCACTTGTGGAAAAGTTTGCAGAATTTTGGCGATATATTTTACTCTGGGAATACATTGTATATAGATGGAAAATTTAAATGTGCACGGAATATACATATTATGAAAAAATATATGAAATATTCAAAGTGAAGCACTCGGGATAATGTCTAGAGGCTGAAACGAATCTGTGTTTAGGTTGCATTCTTCACGAGGAGATATGAATTTTTATTTATATTATGATGAACAAGTCACAATAGTTACAATACAATATTACATGGATATACAATATTCGTGAAGAAGTGCAGTGTTTCGTAAGAATGAATGAATATCAATAGATTAATCATAAATACGTAGAATTCAGTATCTTATATCTTATACTAATGAATATTACGAATATAATATAATGATCCTTTTATATATAATGCACGTTATATAAAACATTTTACTAATTGCCTCATTAACAAAATAATTGTATCTTGTTGATGAATACATATTATGTTAATAATAAAAAATTTAACAATAACATTTTATTAAAACACCTTTAAATAAATTATCTTGGTGATAAATTATTTCTCTATAACAATTACTAATTTGGAACTTCGAAATTGAAATAAGAAAGTGCAATCACAACTACAATTTTATTTCTCCACAAGCAAACAACATTCAAGTTGTAGAGATTTAAATAATCAAATGAAGTGGATGGATAAACTTAATGAAACAGCTGAAGAAAAGGAACATTACTTCATTAAATATCATAGATACGAAAAGAATTAGATACAGTTTCCATATATATATATCTTAGAATATTTGTTATTATCTCGAAATATTATACATTTCTAACAAATTGATAGTATAACTAATCCGGAGAGGTAGATGATCGCTATCAGCATCGAGACGAGGTCACAGAGAACGGTTACTCAGGAGGTTCCATTAAAGTTTCAGGCCTGTGGAAAATGATCGTCGCCGGTCCGCTGCCGCATAAATTACGTGTTCGATTTTCGTAGCAGCCGGCGAAATTCACGAGCTGAAAGACGTCGATAAATTTTCGAAGGTTAAGCCGCATGGTTCCGGGAGCTGGCTGGATAATTTGTAATCCCTCGATTCTTGTTCCATAGTTGAATTTAAGAACTTCATAACGAACGGTGATTTAAATTTATTTACATAAATAAACGAGCAAAACGCATTGCTTATATTAAACAGGAGAAGATCTTTATCTAACGTGTACATTGAATTTTTGCTCCATTTATTATTTACACTCAATTTATTCAATTTATATGGGAAACTCCAGGAAAATCTGAACCTCGATTAAAAAATCTGTCCAGGATCAGAGCTCGAATTATAAAATCGTTCATAGCATAGATGAAATTGAATAATACAAGTATAATAATAATGTAAATGTCATAATTTATTAAATTAGTGATCGAAAAACGCAACGAATATAGAGAAGAAAAATGTTAGTTTTATTCCTTCAAATTGACGAGATTATTATGGGGTAATATGGACGTGTAGATCCCTTATAACAAGATTTCAAATTAAATTTAAATTAAATCAATTAAATTAATCGAATCAATTAAATCAATTAAGTCAATTATGATT
Organism: Bombus confusus; assembly: GCA_014737475.1. Taxonomy (NCBI): domain Eukaryota; kingdom Metazoa; phylum Arthropoda; class Insecta; order Hymenoptera; family Apidae; genus Bombus; species Bombus confusus. The sequence continues at coordinate 435,432 of JACXIV010000056.1, read as the reverse complement.
CCAAATCTGCAACAACACTTCGATAATTTTCTAATTTCTCAGGTTTATCCCATCTTTCTATAAATGTCCTAATACCTATAAACGAGGCTCTTAAGAAATAATATAAGAAAAATCTCATAAATATTCGCAATTTAGAAAAGCTTAGAAAGCAATCACTGAAATTCCGCTTCTTTTGAAAAACAACATCTTCAGCCATTTCATTTATTCAATCCAGATAGTTCAAATATTTCGCGGAACTATTAATTCTAACAAAGTAATAACTGGGCTTAGGCTAATTCTCGAAACGAGAATCGAAGACGCAGAAGAAAAAGAGCGGTACAGCACAATGGCAATCGACGTCACGATTAATCGCCGCTATAAATTCGTCAGAGGGTGCTTATTAATTTTTCCGAAAAATGTTGTCGAGCGTCGATTCAATGCGATTCCCGGGTGACGATGGGTGATTCGAGGATTGATGGGGCACCGTTAGAGGCGCGAATCGGTTTAATATTTCAAGAGGCGAACGGGCTCGACGACATCGACAAATTCCGTATTATTTTAATTTCGAACGCTTGCTCCGCACTCTGTGCTAAATTGGAACACCAATCAATGATTGACCTCTTCGCGTCCTTCTACTAGATAGCTCGCGAGCTCATTTTTCGTTTTCGATGTTAGAGACGAGATATCGTACTATCTGCTTTCGTTTGTCATTGCTGTTAATTTCAGTTACTTTTCAGTTACTTTTGGAGTGTCCCCCCGCCCCCCCTCTCTCTAAATGATAAAACGAATGAAATGCATTTTCCGTTTCTGCTGGAAATCTCCAATTCTGACTCTTATAATGAATAGGGAAATAGGAAATTTATAGAAAAAGACACTATAATTTTCAAAATGAAATTGTATTTGACAAAAGTAATGATTAAAACATAATATGTACTCCAGAATAAACGACTGCTGCAGAATGATGTAAATCATAAAATTTTGCTTAGTACAAAAATTACCAGTACTCGCAGTTTCATAATTTTATACCTTTATATTTATCCAAGTATATTTATATTATCTTCTTTCTTTTTTTTATTAATTGTTCTTTAATTGGCACAATTACGTTAATTTGGCACAATTACCTTAGCGACTACTGTAATGAGTAAATGATTAGTTAGCTATTAGTTAGTTAGCGAACTTGTACAGTTTTGTATACTTGTATAGGCGGTGCGAAAGATCTATTCCTTTTAAGAAACTAAGAGTTCTTTTTACGTTGTGTTCTATTAGTTAGAACTTGTTGCATAACGTTGAATATTTTTAACTTGCGCTTTGTATCTTCAAATTTGGTGCAATAGCAAAAGAAAATGTTCGATAATGCTTCTTTGCAGTTAGACCAGCTTCATAATTTTTATATTTTATTATTTTAAAAACTAACAGAAATTCTATTATAAATTAATAACTATATATACTATATAATTACACGATGTTATAATTGAAATTTTTTAGAATTGTTTTTCGTGTAATTCTATCTTTGACGTACCGATATTTATTGTATATCATTGTTTGATACATTTATTAAAAAATATATATTCTATAAATCGAGTTTGATTCAAGCGTAGTTGAATTTTTACGAGCATTTTTCTGGATTTTGTTAATAAAATACATAGGAAATGCGTTTATTTACTTCCTAATCGTAATTAAATTTTGTTTAACCAAGTATCAACGTTTTGCAAGCATAAGTTCACGAGAATGTATTAATCGACAATATCGAATATAATATAATATTGTTTCTTTCGTGATTAAATAACGTGAAATTCGAGGAATATGAGATCATCTGATATTTAATAATGTAAACGACGTTTTTGGGTACATTTCCGCTAATTAATATTACATCATGCTAGTAAAGACATTTCAGCAAATCCAGAATTTTCTAGAAGGGCAACCGAGAAGAAATTTAAAATTATTTAAGCAGGTACTTGTTATTAATATTATTTCTTGAAAATTGGCAGTTTTCAATAAATGTAAATTAAGAGAACAATAAGAGAGAAGAGAGAAATTACGAGAGAAAAGAAATAGATTCCACGGAAAATATTCCCCATAAGTTTATCTCATATATGTATGTATGTATGTATGTATGTGTGCATTAAATTTTTCATATTTTTCATTTGAAATATTTTGTATTCCATTTTAATACAATATTAAATTAAATTAACTCTCAATTTTACGATATTTCACAATTTTGGTGTGTTCACCATGGATCATGATTACCGAAATGAACAACCGTTGATCTCGTTTTATTCAAAAATAAATAAAACAGTGAAAATACTGTTTCTACTACTTTACAATTTGCCTGTTTAAAAATATTTACTTCAAAACTTCGGATGAATTGCACTTTCAGTCGAATGATGTAGAATAAACGGTACATTTTCCTAACTTTCATAAGTTATCATAATCATAGAATAAAATCAGACCGTTTAATGAGAAGGATGTTACAATTGAAAAAGTGTTTTAGCCTTTTGTTAATTGGTAAACAATCTACGTAAACTATGTTTTATTACAGATCCTCATAGTCCAAATACTATTATTTGTTTTATGAGAGAAAAAAATCTGTTCATCGTTAAGTAATCAAATTAGTAATGATTTTCTACTTCAAACTTCCTATTTGAAACTCTATTTGAAATTTTTTTCGAAAAACCTACTCAGAAATTAGAAGTTACAAGATATTTGGTTCAAACGTAAATTTTGCATAAAAAATTAGAAAAGTATTTAAACAGACAATTGATTATTCTATTAATAATTTTCGATATTCGATGGAAATATAAGGATGTCCCGTAGAATCGGGGACACATTCTTCGAATTGTTGGATTTTGCATATAGAGACAATAAAAATAGTTCACACAAACATACACGTCCTATCTGACCTAGTTTTCGAGTTATAGCGAATTTCTTCCTAAACAAACCGTATCTGGAGACGTTTCACCATTCACTGTTTTCTTCCATTCTTGTTCCTGTTCAATTCTCTGGCGCAGTATTTCGACGCCATCGATGAGCAAATTATCCCAATAAAACTTGCTATAACTCGAAGACAAGATCAAATATGGCATATGTTTATATGGACTTTTTTTTCGTTGTTTTCGTACACAGAATCCACCGACATCCTGTATGTTTGCAATAAGTACCTTCCAACTCTTGTGTACATTTTCCTGTTGGTTTCAAACTTGACCAATATAATATTATTATATAATGTTATCATATATGTGTTATTAAACACATGTGTCTCACCACAGTGTCAATGAAATTTGAAAATGTTTTACATAACCCGTAAAGTATGGATATTAAAGTTTTCTGCAATACGTGTTCAAATACTTTCGTCATCCACTGTAGGTATAACCATCAGGCTGAAACTTGACGACGTCATCGCACACCGCTATAATTTAATTCCTTCATGCTGATTCGTCTCCATCCATGTTCCCGAACTGTTCCTCGCGTTTCTTATTTAACCAGTAGCAGGCACACGGTGAACGAAGAAGTGGGTAGAACAATCTGAAACGATCGCTCATGAATAAAACAAATCATCACGTTCAAATTGCCGGGCCAATAAGACGGCGCGTCATAAATTTTCATAAGCTCATCTTTATTAAACCGCGCACGAGCCACGTCGACGTCGACAAAGTGGCTTATTCCGCGCGACGGGAACTTCTCCTCGCGAGCGTATCGCCGCGACCGAGCGAGCGTGCGCGGATCGCGACCGATCTACCGATATTACGTTTACTGAGCGCCGCAAGGCAAGTCTCCTCGCGACGCGAGATTCCGCTTAGAAACGAACGCTGTGCCAAAGTTTTGCCAGCGTGCACGTTTCGAAGGACTAGGAATTTTCTGAAGTCTTGCCGGATTACGTTTTACATAACGACTATGTTTGCTAGAGATGCTCGTGGAGAATAAAGATATTCATTTTGGTTCGATAGTACCTTGGTTCGTTCATTTGTACGTTGCTTTTCGATATTGGAGTTTTTGCGGATTTTTGAAGATCGCCTTCTTGGCGGGAGTTTTGAGATTGTGCCGGTTTTATACCGGTCGTTATTCTTTCAAAATGTAAACTAAACTATCAAACGACGAATCGATTATATCTAAAAATATGCTGTAAATTTCACTCGTCATTTTCTCCGACGAGTTGTAAGTTTTTATTTTTTGTACTTGGCAAGCAAAAATGTTAAGGAAACTTGACGATAAAGAAAGATCGCTCATCCCAAATTCTTCCAGGTTTTATTTGTTATTTTATCACTTCATTTTTAGCACAATATTATTACCAGGCAACACATAGTACTGTTGTTGAAAGCAGATTAGAATGTAGATAGAAAAAGGTGTCGTAGAATGAAATTAAATGGTTCGTAATACTTTTCCTATTTTTGTGCATCGGTGTATTTGGGAAGCGCGATTGCACCTCTTTGTAGTCCCTTTTACATCACTCTCTATAAAGGAAGAAATTAGTTAAACATATCTTAAAACTGTAAGTCGTTAGGTATAAATCCTCTTTTATAATTTCAAAATTTTCCTTCAAGTACGTTTATATATGAAATACCATTTTTTTTATTCTCTACATTAATAATTAACAAACTTGTTATTATTGTTCAAGACTATTTATTGATCCTGTTAACTTGTAACCTGTGACACGTAAAATGAGATCAATAATATTAAAGCAATTCCTTGAAAGAACCGCAAAGGAGCGCTTAGATGATCAATATTATTGTCAACGTTTAAGGTTTTAGGTTCTCAACATTGGTATCTCAACATAGTACGTAAGAGACCCACTTGACGATCAATATATATATATATATATGCATGTACAAATATGCATATATACAGATATATATTGTCAATACAATGTTAAGAACCTCAAATATCGACACTGATATTGATCGTCTGAACGCTCCTCACGACTCATTTTTTAAAATCAATTTCAAAAACTGATAGAGAAAGCAACAGCTAATTAACGCGTGTGACGTTAAGTTCCTCATAATCCTTATTCGTTTCCGGATTAATCACCTATCGAGTTAACAGCCATCTTTTCAATAAGAATCTATCATTGGAATGCGCGTTTATAATATACGAAACATTTGGGGGGAAAATAGAAACGCGGCTGTGGTGAGCCGATAAAATTTCGACTGCCACGGATTCGGATGCTTAATCCGCGACCGTGTCGATTGATAAACTGTAATATACGGGATAGGCGCTGGAAAAATTGAGCCAGGGATAGAAGTCGAGCGGGAGAAATGGATGAATCGACGAAAAAAGAGAGAAAGGATGAAAACATCGATGCGTCAAAGAGAGACCAGGCGCACAGAATCGCAGAATAAAATTCACCGGTCCAAGCCGCGTGTTAACTGATTTCAACGTGTAAAACTCAATTTTCAGCGATCGCGTTTTTCGTCTCCTCCATCTCCCAAAAACCTTTAAACGGCGAGGAATTTCATTTAGCTACGTTCAGACAATTAAAAGGCGGAATAACCGGTCGCATTAAACCGATAACGATGAAGATTGTAACAAATCGGTATAAGTGGTTTTTTGTACCGCTTGTAGCTTGTACCGGTGAATGATCGAGCTTGTGTACCGTTTTTCTTCCGTGCTTAGTCTTTGGGCTTTCGAAATCGTTTACATTGACGTTTATGACGGTTCGCTGTCTAGTGGTTGATATTATATGTTTGATATTAATAATTTTTTTTGTGAAATTTTGTTTCGTCGTTGACTGTCATCTACTATGTTAAAGAAAATGATATTTAGTCTGATGTAGGTGCGTTACGTGCTAAGAAGATTTATTGTAAAAATATTAGAAATTTGTTAGTAGCTATTGTCACTATATGGTCATAATATTCGTGTGATTTCAGAGGAGTGATTTAGATTATTTATGAAACCACAAGTAAGATTTTGCTTTATCGTTAATTATTATCAAGTATTATTAAGTATCAAATTCAGAAGATTTATGATAGAATTATTAAAACTTCGTTAGCAACTACATGTTGTGATTGGCCATAAAATTTACAGAACATGTTCGTAAAAATTTACGTTCATAGTATGAAAAAATTATCTCGTGAAATTTATACAGAAATTTTTCGTAGGAGGTTTCTCGTTAAACTTCAGGTAGCTGCTATACATACAATGCCGTAACTTAATAAAAAAATGTGCAAATACGTTATGCGGGTAAGTGGTTCAATATTGTTTCAAGTTTGAAATATGATTAAGCCAGACTACTAATATTTTGCTGAAAATTTAAAGGCTACGAGGTGAAATTGTGACAACATATTTCATACGGTACTTAAATCGATTTTACCGTTTAAATAACTCTATTGCGAAAGAAACCAATTTATTTTTTGTTCATTTTTAAATGAAAGTATTAGTAATCATTTCGAAAAAGACGGAAACAGAAACAGATAACGCGAACAGTTATTAATCAGCTTTGATGTTTCATTCTCAAAGGCTATTTCAAAAATGAAAATAAATTTGTTTTGCACTGCGGAGAAAGGAACATATCGTTCTGCTTCAATTAATATTTTATAAACACAGATGTAAATGAGAATCAAATGTACGATTAAGCGATATTAAGACGAAAATCGCTATTGACTAGCAAGACACATCAACGCTTCCGGTTCGTCGCGCTAGCGTGATTAATCGATGGCGATTAAAATTCAATTTTCCCATATCTTTTTCTAGATAAATTATTATTCAAATACCGAAGACGTGATATAATAAATCAAACGTTTAGAAACTAAAGACTTTGTGTAATGATACTGATAAATGGCGCGAGTTTGTAATAATCATAAATTCCGTCGAACGAGTTTTTAACAAATCATCGAAGAATTTGCAAGGAACTTTTGATAGATCTTCTATAAACGTTTAACGAACAATTTTTAAAAAAACGTTCTGTTTCGATATATTAGATAAAAACAGAAATTATATATCAGTAATTAATCAGTAATGTGTTTTTCCTTATTTCTCAGAATTGTTTTCTAACTTTTTTGTCTTTAATACACACACAGAGGTACATAATAAATGCTTAGATAAAGGCATTTTTCATACAAATACTATGTAAGTAAATACAATAATTAAATATATAGATAAACGTAAGTGTCAACAATGTACAAAGTAATATGTAAAATAATATAAAAGTAATTCTAGAAAAGAAAAACAATTATTCAAATTAAGGAATAGAATCACGTGAATCCGCAAGTAACAGGAAAAGATCCGAGGATGTGTGATTCCATTTTGTCGTCGCGGGCATATGGTAGGGGAAGAGCGACACGAATACCTCATTATGCAAATCCGCCTTAAATCGCGGCCGAAACAGCGTTCATGGGGTGCCATCGAATCACGGTTAACCGCGGGTATTCCACGTATATCTTGAATCGCTGCTGGATGCTCGATCAAACCGATCAATGCCTAGCCACCAACGGCTGTTTTATCGTTTACCGTTCCATTCAACGCGTTCTCATGGGCCACCATCCAATATCATCGAAATTGCTCGATGCTCTTGGAGAATCAACGCTGATCACTGAGAAAAGTCGTTGAATAGACGACCCTTTACTAACAGAACCTCGTTTTTAACTTGATATATCAATTTAGAATCATAAAATCGTTCGATATTCAAATGAAACAACGCTAATAGTGGATGACAAGTTTTCACAGAAAATATATTTAACATAACATACAATAGATCGAAAGAATTAAAAAACCAAAAAGAAAGTGGAAAATACGGAAGAGCGCGCTAAGGAATTAGGGGAACACGTATATAATGTAAATATGAAATAAATATAAATGTAAACGCACTAAATAACAAATAATAATGTAACTAAACAACAAACACATAATATAGAACATACAGAAACATTCACACGAATTTCAGCAATTAAAATTTCAAGCGAGTATTAACAATCAAACGCGGAGTATCCGACAAGATCGGAAGTAAAATAGTAAGAACGTTTGAAAATAAAAAGACGAAGTAAAGAACAAAGGATAATAATTTTAACAGAGAAAATGGAAGAAAAGAAAAGTACGAAATGTATGAAGAATGAAAAGTGAATGTATCAAGGCTAAAATGGCAGCGATGTCAGTTATAACACGTTACGCACACCTGCCCGCTCAAGTCTCGCGTAATTGCACGGTCGTAATGCAAAAATTACGGAGACGAAATCGGGGGTTAGAACCGTACCTTTGCCCCGTAATTTCTTTATCCTATGTTAGAGGGAATGGGCGGCGGCACGGTGAACGCAATTACGATGTCCAAGAAGACGCGAGTCCTTGGCGGGAAAAAGTCCCGTGGAATCGAGAGGAAATAAAAGAGGAGCTGGCACGGAAGTTGGACGTTGTCGCGGAGGAAACAGCTCCCAGAACTTTCATTAGGCGAATCAGAGCTGGTTTGCTCGCCGCGATCCCGGCGAAAAGTTCGGAGAATTTTGACGGAGGTTGACCGGCTGAGAAGTGCTGGCAACATGAGAACGAAAATGCGATCAGCGAATCGGAAATCCGTTGAAAGAATTTCGATTTAGGTTTAAACTAGACTCGGCCGGCGCTAGGTTCTTCATTTTCAACTTTTTTCTTTATTGACACCGTAAATCGATTTGGAGCGTAACGAAACGTACGTCTCAAAACGCTCGACTCGAGTGGGAGATAGACGTGTCCTAATTGTGAGATTGGACCTGTTTATTTAGAAGTGAATACTGTAAATCGATTACCTTTAAGTCAGAATTGAAATCAATCATTGTGAGTAAAGACAAGAATTATATGAATAAAAGAATATCGAATTTTTATATTTTGTTGAGAAAATATTTTAAATGAACGTTAGTTTTTAGTAACGTGGACTATAATTACAGAAAAAGATAGTAATTACAGAAAGAAGAATAGTATTACAGAAAAATGAGCTAAAAATAACTTGCATCCAAAGCAAGGAAAAAATACTTTTATCTCATTGTTAGCTTATTACCATATACATAATGTAAGAAATTCAAATTGCAATATAAGCATCATAGTGACACCTATCCGATCTATGTTTGAGTTTAACCATAAATGTTGTAGTTAATGGAAGTTGCATAATGTAGTGAAAATTTTTCACATTTTTATTTAATTTTTCATAGCATCTAATGGAGTCGTGTGACGAAGCTTTGAAAATATATAGAGGTTTGAACGGCATACTATAAACTATGGAAGTTTAAGTCTATTACATGTATAAATAATAACAAAAATTGATAGTAACTATTTTCTATAACTAATCCTTTTCACGCTTTAAACCTCTTTCCAATTCTCTTTCTTCAAAACTGTCTCCACATCTCTTACGCAATACCGTTCAGGATATACTACACACAATATATGTCCGTAATATCATTATTCTGAATTCTGCAATATTTATTAAGAAACCAAGAAAACGCGTTGCACAAGATCACCGCGAAGTTTCCACACGAAGCAAACTCGTCCGGGTGCAGGTCGATCCTCACCAAACTATTCATAAACCGCAAGAACGCGTGACCACCACGTTCCTTTCTTCGTTAATTCCCAAGCAAGTTCTGCGACTCCATCGAGACCTTTCTAAGAAGCAATGAAACTCAAGCAAAGAACGTCCGCACGTCGTTCTAAGGCGGAAACTGGGGATTTGCATGGAAAGAACGCAGGAGCCAATCCGATGGCTTCTCTGACCTATCCAGAGGGCGGAAGAAGACGTAAGAGAAAAATCCGAGAAAGTGTTAGTAGAAAGGTTATAGTAGAAAGCAAAAGATAAAAAAAAGTACGTCCGTATCATTCCCGTCGAATGAGCACAAATAATAGCCTAATCACCAATGTCTATCGTGAGATTGCATCTCTCGGTGGTCACGGTGCAAATCCATTCCGATAGCTGTCTAAGTATCCGGGTAAAGGAACAAGAGTAGCAGATGAGACGGATTTCGAATCAGGCAAATTTCCTGATGCTATTCGCGGATTGCGGCTATCGAGCGGTTGAATGGCAGTGAAGAGCTTCCTTAAGAAGCCCCGTTCAATCAACTTTCCTGGTTATTCTCAGTGTTTGAGCGGGAAATGCGCCGTCTTCCTGGCTGTGTCGTAACCCAACCCTCTTTACAGAAGCTATAAAGACGAGTATCCGCCCCTGTAATCCCTGCCTGTCTTTATATGTAGGGATTCACGCCTTTGCCCTTCGTTTCCCCGGTACCGTTAACAATCGTTTTCGCCACCAAATCTATGTATAATATAGGTGGCAAATTTATCAAAATATTATAGAAGTAGATAAAGGATTTTTATACAAATTCGTGTTTCAACGAAGTAACTAGATAAACTAGCGCTGTATGCAGATTTGTTTCGTTTCCTAGATCTAATGGTGAATATTTTGCTTCACTTTCATCTATCTTATTGTATTTGTACACATTTCCTCTGATAATGTTATCTAAGTCATTCAAAATTATTTAAACCATGATCTTACCGTAATCATTCTAATCATTGCGGCTGCTTACCCGTTAACATCCAGAACTTGAGAAACTAAAAGGAAAACCTTGCACGCACATTTCTCACAAAAAATTAATTATAACTCCACCATAAAATACGAACAGATTATTAAATGTTCAGACTAGAAGTTCGTTTTGACGTTGCAGCCATCGAATTGGATTCACCACAGATCTCGAAACTGGAAAATTGTTCAGACCGTTGAAAATCTGCGTTGAATCGTCCATAATTACGGGATAGGAGGAATTAATCGGCGAATTAGTTGGGTGACAATCGTCGGATAATAGATGGTTAGGTCGAATGATTTGCGACTAATTGGACGACATGAAATTTCGTGGTTACCGCCGCGTGGGCGGATCTTCTTTTCGCGGGAAAATTGCTACGCGCGCGAAAATTAACCGAGGCAATCGTGCGTGAACAAGTTAATTTTATTAGACGGAGGAAAAAATTGAAAGGTTACCTCGTAGGTAGGGGATGAGTAAATTGAAATGTGAGAGTATCGGGAGAAACGAACACGTCCCGCGACGCTTTTTGGCGCTTTTTGCCGGGTAATTTCCGTGAAACACTTAACGCCTCGTATTTTTCATTAGGATAATGGGACCGCTAAATCGAGAGTGTTTATCGTTGCGTTTTAATTACTTCCTGCAAATGGTGCAATTAACGGCCTGGTAACTGTTAGGGCCACTTATCGTGCTTTCGATTCGTTTGGTTATTTCTTTGGAATGGGGTAGGAAGAGTGGTTGAAAAGGATGAAGGTGTTTTTATTCGTTACGGATATTTTTATATTACAGATTACGGATGTTTATACAAATTGGTATTTTTATGGACTCAATTAAACAAATAGAAATTAAGAGTAGATTTATCTCATTCGCTACTTATTGTAACAAATATTCCTTTCTAAATTGATTATATATCGGAGATATATGGAGTCACCTATTTTTATCTACTTTTATTTAAAAGAGTTGTATACACAAACTTGTTTGGGAAACTTGTTCGCAGAGAAACGTATTTTTTACTTCAGTTTAAAAAGCTACCAATGAAATTATTAAACAAATACATAAAAACGATGAGATAAAATGTTGCTAATTAAAACAGAAAATTATACGGACAACAGAAAAGCAACCATATCCATCAAACTGTATAGAACGATTGAAATTCCAATTCACACGTGAGTACATCATTAAAAGCACGCTCGCGTCTCATTTTTCATTCGACACCTTCCCTTTTCACGAAAGCCCTTCAAAAGGCTATTGTATTTACCAATCATGCATTCACTGTAAAACAATGCCTCTGAAATACGTGATAAACTCTATGAATATCGAATATAATTCCACTAGTCACTATCGCGTTCCACTAGTCACCAGTCATTAGCAATATATAATTCCTGAAATCTGATGTAATCTCCAATTTTCCACAAAACGCCCAGTCTCTCACCTTCCCCAAGGATCAAACAAAAAACAAAATATATATTTAGATTCCGTCTTTTTAAATTATGTTTACAAAAATATACAAATATAATCGCAAAAGAAAATTCACAATTTACTCGTAGCAGTGCTAATGAAACTTCAAAATATTTCATACCACACACATAAAATATTTGTAAAATGTATCTACAACTGTACACTTTCATGACCCTATACAAGGAGTCCCGGGTTTTCCTGACCAAACGTTATCAGTATTTTCTATAGGTCAAGATACGAAAAAAATATCATATGAACATAATGTATCATTGGAAGCATCGTTGATAGATTATAACATAACGACGATATATGAAATGAGCGATAACGAACGTGCGTTACTACGGTACAAAGTATGAATAAATGCGATCTTTTGCCGCTGCCAACCTTACATTAACGGAAATTCTGAACATTTTGTAATGGAGTTGTAGTTGGAGATAAAAGTATTACGATGTCTTCTGATTATTACTACACGTAAATATTCCTGATCTATTCGTATCTTGTATCATAGTAACGCACATCCGTATTATAACGTCACACGTCACATTTCGTATATCGTCCTTTTGTTACAATTCTTTAAAAATGCTTATAATGACATATATTTACACGAGATTCTATCCTTATATTGACTTACAGAATACACTGACAACGTTTAGCCGGAAGGAACTGGAACACTTTTAATATGAACTCTTGTAAATTGTAACTCATTTAATACATACAATCTAAATATTGTAACCGCCTTATCGTTACGAACCCTTTGAGTAGTACCTCATCTTAAGAGAACAGATCCAAAATTCGCAGACAGTCGATGGTACAATGATATCGACACGCGTGTGGATCGTACGCGGGTCGATTATAATTGCGGCGAGTGAACTAACCAGCAAATTAGTCGGCTGACAAGCGTCGGGTAATAGATGCAGGAGGAAACTGAAACCGGATGATTCATGCTTGATTGGACGGCGCGAGACGCTTGGTTGCGCGTCACTAACAATAGACTGCATAATTCTCTCGAATGAGATATGCCGTGTCTGAATGGATCCGAAGAGCTCGTTCCGCGGGAGAATATCATACGCCGTCATTCAATCCTCGATCCACCTACCAATTATTAGAAAAGAATCGTAGGCTGTAGTGTGACGGATCTGAACCCCTGGCCTCGATAATCACGAATATTGTTCGACGATCGACCGCCAGACATCCAGCTCGGAATGCACAAGCTGGAAACAAGCGAAGACACTAATGACGTCCAATCTAACCATGATGGACGTTCGCTGTCACTGGTTTTGTGACTTGTTGACTCTGTTCAACGGAGAGATGAGATATGCGCTGGTATGCTAAAGGATGATTAGCGATGATGTGGTTTACGTTGATTTTATTTATTAGGTGTATATATGATGGCTCGTGGAGGATGATTTAGGGGCTGGTTTGATTTGATGAATTTGTGGTTGAAGCGAGTGTTACGATAGAGGGATTAAATTACGTGCGATGTTCGGAAGGATGAGGGTAATATTGTTGCAGCGAAAGTTGGGTTCTATGTGAGTTCAGTTTCTGGCGTAGAAAGTGTGTTAAAACATTATGAGCTTCTCAGAAGCTAGATCGATCGATTTTACTTTTTATAAAGTTATCAATTTCGCATTATCCACCTACGTAATTAGTATTCGACATCTCGGAAGAGAGATTTCGTGTTTATAAATTTATATATAATAAAGAAATGGCACAAATAATTGTAAATTGTAAGGAAAATGTTTAAAATTAATGTTTATGATTGGTCGTGAAATGCATTCTTCTATGCACTTTAATTTATGGAGTTGATGACTTTTCGTGTAATTCGTATGGTTTAACAATATCTACGGTGGCTGCGAAAAGTATTTACACACTGTTGTATCTTATATTATAGTATTTACATAATAATTAATTACATTCAAATATATTAAATTTCGTATTATAGCAAAGTGTTCATTATTACTAGTAGTAAAAAAAAGGAGAAATATAATCGAGATTGCAGACAAAAAGGAATAAAGGGGTGATATAAATGAACAAAGCGAGAGTGTAAATAGAAACAGTGAAGATGAAAACGATCGAGCCAAAAGGAGCCAAACGAAAATGAAAAATAAAAACGATAATCAACGATATGTACCTATGTGCGTAAATACATCTTTCCGATGCTCAGAAATACATAACTATGTCCACTAGAGAAACTCATAAAGCCAAAGAAATATTGTGAAGCACAATTTTATTGGAAAAATAAACTCTTAATTATTTATTCCATCGACGTAGTAACAAAATTCAGTGAATGTAATTTTTTTATTTTGCTTATAATCATAAACTTCACACTGCAATTAAGCACCAAGATACAAATGAAAAAGACCGTCGTGGGCCTTGGTCCATGAAATTTATCTTATCTTTTTTTCATTCTATCATTTATCATTCTATTTCTTTATCATTCTAAGAAATTTATCAACGTGGCTGACGAGCATACCAACGACTATCGTGTTAAACAAACTCGATAGCCTCAAAAAGAGTCAGTTAGTTTTCGTCGGTTACAACCAAATTGAGAGCTGCACGCGAGCATCGAGCAAACTGAAAATAAAAGAGAGTGAAATAGGCTTTTCTATTGCGTTCTGCTTCTGTTCGATTCAATTTCACCGCTCGTGATTGTTATCGAATCAGACAGAAAAACGGGAAACAACAACGAGAAAGGAAAGATCGTGGTCAATGGCAGTTATACACACAAGAGACACGTTATTCTGTGGCTGGCTCGCGCTAAGAATCGGTAATATCGTTCTCGTATAACTGTCTCGACCGGTAGTCTTCCACGTGGTCCGTTTTCGTAATGGAATGTGGCCGCGGGCATGTGGAAAATCGGGGAAACCGTATTCTCTTCTGGCTGTACGGAAAATCGCGAATTACAGCGATGAAGGCTGTTGTAGAAATCGGTGTACAGCCGCAGAAAATGGAGAAATATTAGTTGTTACGGTTGTCGATTGTGGCCGAGCTCTCTGGCTTTCGTTGGGCAGTGTTAACCATTTCGTGAAAAACGTGTGGTGACTACAAAAAGTATTGGCATGTACTCTTATTTTTCAATTAAGCTTCTTTTTTATCGGGCTTCACATTTTAGTTTCATACTCTCAAATGTTTGCAATCTAAGGAACGAACTGTGGATTTTTATGTAAAATTGATATTGTTCAGACTATAACTCAAAAAATAAGATCTCGATAAAAAATTCTTTTATTTTAAATAAATCGTTAAATTTTAAATCACTATACTTTATACACCTTAAATTTTTTATATTATGTTCTTTCTATGCAATTGTGTCAAATTTCCTATAAATGCATAAAAATTCACATCCTACTAGTGAGAATACCGAGAAAAGATGCAAGATTTAATATACTTGGAGCTAATTATTTAGCACGTGAATGCTGTGATAAATATAGTGGTGTGCAAATATTTTCTGTAACTTTTGATATTCATTTGTTAAAGGAACGTACGCGAATGTTATTTATAACATAGTATCCTCCTGTGTGATACTACCGTGTTAAATCAAAAAGGCGTATTAGCAATTTTCGCTTTAATCGAATCATTGCTGCCAGGTAGCACATACCATTTATCTATACGCATGTTCAATAAGAAAGCCATATCTGCAGTGAAACTGAAGACATACCAGTTTAGATATATTCAGACTAATTATTGAATACTAAAAGTCATTTTTCTTAAAACCACCTTTTCACCAGATACGCCCACTTGAACTAACACGGCAGAAATCGAAACACATCACAATGAATTATATAAAATATTTAAAAATTCATGCATATATGTATTTGTTTCCTACAGAAAATTCCTACAGATTTTCTTCTATTTCTTACCATATTTCTATATATTTTTACGTATCTTTATTATATGTTCCTATTTATTCATCATCTCATTGTTATGATAAGGAGTGCTTGCCAGGTTAGTAGGATTCGTGGTAAGGAGCTTAATTCGTTTTCCATACGATAAAAATTTCAAATATCAAGCATGGATTGTGTTACCGCGACGTGGACCGAATTTACGACGAGGGCGTGACTTTGTCGCTGTTATTGAGATTTAGAACTTGCGTGTTCCTTTTCCTTGGACCTACTCGAGGCAATTATTCACGAACAAAACCAGCCACAAATTTTAACTCGAATTTAAAATTAAATTACTTAAACAGCTTATTTTTCCTTATATCACAGCATCAATCTTTGTTTTTAACTAAAAATGATAACTATAAGGCTGAAGAGTTTCGGTCAACAGATCCTTACAACAAATTCCGAAAAAAAAAGTTAAAATCTTCAAACTTTACTCAGTCATTTCTTCATTATGATTTTCAGCCATTCAAATAATGTACAAGAGTAACGTAAACGTGATATCATCAAAGTTCAAAAAGAGATATATTACAGAAGCTCACCATATAGATACGTAAATGGATCATATGTAAAACAGGCATAGAAAATTCTGGTAAAATTTGAACGAATACAGTTTATCACAGTGCTATAAAATACTTCGATAGAATAGCAGTTAAGAGTTGAAAAAGAAAAAATGAGAACATCGATAGAACACGAATAAAAAATAGAACTATTCTCACAAAGACTTCGCTAAAAATCACGATTCGCGACTGAACCTGTCTCGCCAAAAAGAAAGAAAGAAGGGAAAAGAAAGAGTTACGTTATAGTTATGACGCGGTAGATAATCTTCCTGCAGCCACGAATCAAAAGCAAACTCTATCTGCTCGAATAATTCAGGGACAAGTCTTCGTCCTTTTCTTCTGGTAAGCCATTGCAATCAGCCTGCAGCTTTACACGAAACTTTGTGGCAGCTGCATTAACGTCACAGACCGGTTGGCCCGTGCAAAGACACTGCTAACAATTTCCCCGTTTCGTCTCTAGTCGATGTCGCATGGAAACGAGTCTTGTGTTTATACCAGAGACTATGGTTTCATGTGAAAGCAAATGGGTTACAACATTTCGACGTGGATCCCGCGGTCGTTTGTGTTCAACGTGGCTCCAGCACCCTGGGAACCATCGCTTTAGATGTAACCACTTTGTGGTGCTGCAGTATACACTGATTCCCATAACCACTTTCATTCTTTATTCGTTTAACTGGATTTTGCATTGCGGTTCGTTTTTTATGTTAGAAGTCTTTCTTGTGTTTGTGATGATTTTTTGCACGGTTCGTGTTCGCTTGACGTAGTTGCAATTCAATAGTATTTGGGCTTTTAGTGAGTTTGTGCTATTTAGAATTTAATCTTTCACGAATAGATGACATATTTGTGACTCCTCGAGTTCCAATAGTGTTATTAGCAGGTTGCGCTTTGTTCCGATGTTTGGTGAATATCCTAATTCAATTTCTCAGGGTAAAATCTTTTAGGTTTGTAACAGTGCGATCGAAACTCGAAGAATCACAAATATATTGTATATATTTCTTGGTCATTTAGAGGCTTCCAGTTTCGATATCATTTCTAGTTTCTTTAAATATCTATGTATAATTAATCTTGGAATATTCAAGACTGTAATACTTCTTACACCGATATACTTTTTCTTCCATCCAATAGATCACGAATTCTATCTATTATGTTTATTTAACTATCCGATAGAAGAGTAGATATACACGTCCCTCTTCTTTCATTATTAATTTCGAATTTTAGAGGCATTGGTTCTCTTGAATACCGTTTCACTTCCCATTTTTAGAACCACGTACTACATGAACATACTTCGTCGTTCTTTAACCAACCATTCAACTTGCATACCTACAAACTCCATTTCTTTTTCTCTATCATTAATTACGCGTATTCATACCTAGCACCCCTAATTTACGCGGCGGCTTGTTTTCCATTCTTTCCACCCTGTTTCTTTCCACTCTCTCTTAAACCGCCGTGAGTATTCGCGTTTTCAGAATAGTCTGCACGTTTTATTTTTCGTCCTAAGTGTAGAAATCCTCCGCTGTATTCTTTCTCCGCGGTGACCTCGCGTACTCTAGCCACCCCTCGTGTGCACCCTTTTATTTCTTCGACCGATCTTCGTTCTTGCTCCACCAATCTTGGAGAATCGTCTCGAAGAACTTTTTTTCCCCTCGAAAGTCGCAATTTGCTTCATCGAGCACGCGTTGAGACACGTTTTTCGAGCGGATGTCACGTTGCCCCCGTAAATTCCTGTTTTTCGTGGTTACCTTGATTACGCGTTCGAATACGGTGAGAATAACACAATCCTTCCTCGAAATGTCTATCCAAAACGAAAAACGCTACTTGTTTTCGAGGTAGCTGATGTTATTATTGTTTTATTGGGTGACCCACCGGAGTTTGAACGAGGGTTTTAACGTTGTAACACGATTAAAATAGTTGGATCGCTGAGAAAGAACTGGCTGAGAAGCGAAATTGCGTAAGAAACGTGCGAATAAAGGGGATATTGCGCGGGATACTGACTTCGAGGTTCACGTACTATGTGTTCATAAGTTTCCGTACACTTGGTATATTTATATGTATATAGTAAATGATCGTTGTAATAACAAAATGAAGTTCGTACTTGTTGGTAAGTGTACACGTTACACGTACATACGATGTTATATAGTGACCAAAGTTTCCAATCCAATATTACATTTTATAAGATGCAATAAGTGCTATACTTATGTGACAGTTTTTATTTACAGAGAACACTTATATCTCAACGATATGATTAGATTAAATTACGCTTCGAGGTCTGAAATTAATACTCGAGCCCTGCTGCAGATACTGCTTATTTGAAATAAAATTTCGAAAACCATTACGTATTTATAGTGCTTCAGAGTACAAGAAATGTGTTCCTAGAATCTGTATTGCAGAACAAGGAATAAAAATAAAATTTTTCAATTCCACATTTTATACATGGTAGTAATTAAATATACATAAATAGACTAGTAGCTGGAATCATTAATTTGCTGCGAATTCCGTTATAAACAAGCAAAATTCTCTACTCAAAGTTCACAAGAAAATAATTACGTTCCAACATTCCACCAATAATACCAAGAAATCTCTGTTCCTTCTTCATATCAAATTTACTCTCTAAATTACGGACACACTTTACTCAGCCTCACCCTCTGCACGTTTCTTCAATATTCCAAGAATCAAATACTTCTCATTCCTCTCCATATACCCCTACTTCCTTGTTCGCTGTCCCTCATTACATTTCCCTCTCATATCTCCACTCTCGTTCACTCAATATCCATATTATTTTTCATTTCTTCAAATTACTATCTTCGTCGCGCACGCTTTCTCATTTCTCCCCACTAGGCCGCTTTCTGTTTGTTCGCCTCCCTTTTTATTTCAATCCCTTCTATTTTCCTCTCCAACGTATACGAAGTGTTTCTCTACTATTTTTCCGGTCAAGCTGTAAGAACATGATCTACAAGTGAAAGTAACAAAAATATATTATATCAAGCTTGGCTCTAAATACTTCGTTACCGAATTTTGGGCAAATATTGAATGCAACCTGAATATATGTATGTATGCGTGGTAACAGATCTTCATAAATAATCACAGATAAACAAATAAATGTCTAGATTCTTATCGCAAAATCTCATCGTGATGTATGTTGATAAAAATTCAACATCGATGCATGAAACTTATTAGGTTCCGAATTTCTTGTAAATTGTATTAAATATCTTTGAAATAAATTTATATAAAATACTTTATTATACTAATACTAAGTAAGTTGATAATAAATAGTAAATATCTTGAAAGTTTAGTCAATATCTTTACTAAAGAATATCTAAAAATAATTAGTTACGTTAATTCTTCCCGTGTAGTTGCTCCTACATTATGACGATAAACTAATTAATCATCTTTTTTTATTTTCAATTGTAAATTATGCTCCTACGGTTTGGTCAGAAAAGTAAGAAACATCCACTCATTGCTTCCAAATGTCTTACAACTCTCACAATTCGTGAAAGTATCTTTTCCCTGCTAAACCAAAAAAAAAAAAAAAAAAAAAAAAAAAAAAAAAAAAAAAAAAAAAAAAAAAAAAAAAAAAAAAAAAAAAAAAAAATAAATAAATAAATAAATAAATAAATAAATAAATAAAAACGGAAATAAAAAGACAGCGTAAACACGAAAAACATCGTACGTTCTCCCAGGGTGTGTAGGCCTTACGGATAACGTTTAACGGGATGAAGGTGTCGTTGAGACGCCAAGCTATACGCCTATATAACTACCCTCTTCACCGTTCTATCCCGGGTGCTGTCTCGCTTATTTTTATTCTCTACCAACCTGTATTCCCGCGAAAATCCACACACTTTTCATACCTGCCGTCAAGCGTTCCCATTTACGATGTTTCAAGCTATATTTCCTTCTCTCTTTTTCTTTTTTTTACCAGGAGAGCTTTCCTTCTTCTTGTTTCTATTCTGTCGTTCGTTTTCTATCTTTTTTTGAGGAAACGCATTGTATGAAAGCGTTCATTTTTTAATTTTTCACTCTTGGTCACTTTAGTATTCCTTTTTATGTCTTCAAAATAGATGGGAAAAGCGGTATAAAAAATAGAAAAGCAGAAAGAGGAATTTTGTGTGATATTGTCCGAGTGTAACTCTCGTTTTTCTTTTTCTTCTAACTGAGATATTGGATATTGGGATGCTAGGATAAAGGAAGTGTGTAAAATGTTATTCGCTTTTCAATTTTTTATTCATGAAAATTACAGTATTCTTTTCTTATGTTGTTAAAGTAGGTGGGAAAAGTGGTGTAAGAGAGAAACAGAAAGAAAGAGAGATTTTGCATAATGCAAATGCTAAATTCCGTAATCAAAGTAACAAAGTAAATTTTCAACAAATTTTCTGTCACAATATCTGTCATAATTATATTTAAAGAATATCGCCAAATTTTTAGCTGATATCGTACGTCTCGTTCTTGCTATTTCTCCCATTTTCCTATATCTAGTATGTACAACTCTTTTGGGAGTTTTTCGGACTCCGTATGCCTCATCACGCGTGATATTCCTCTATTTTTGATCGGCCAGTCTGAGTAATATTAGCAACGGTGCATATGAGGTCGTAAATACAGAAGGCGCTTATCCATGTCTGAACTTTTAAGACACTTCCTATTCGTTGCGAAAGTAGAAAACTGTTTTCTATGCTACATTAGAAAGCCGTCCACTTTTATAACGTTCGTATTATCAACTTGTAACATATTTCAATAAATATACTTACTATACACATGTTTATAATTCATGTAATATGATGAAGATAAATAGATACATTGTTAATCAAAAATACTGAATCAGTTTCTCAATTTCTCACATATTAAATCTCTCGCTAATTCTACTAATCATTCAAGATTAATTCCACAGATATCAGTAATAGCATCATTTGTTTCAACTAATTTTTCACGAAAGGGTATTCCGAGATGAATGACTTCTAAGGTGACACCTTCTTAATTTCTATGTAACATACAGTGATTCCAGATTTTCTGTTTTCACGTCAATACAAATAAACATTAATTTCATAAAAAATACCAGCACGTTTTTTATCATTGTAAAACGAAAATAACCTTTTTCTGTTTTCACATCAATACAAATAAGCATTAATTTCATAAAAAATACCAGCACGTTTTTTATAATTGCAAAACGAAAATAAATGCCAAAAATAATATATTAAATTGCAAATTTTATACAAAAAAATTTCAATTTAGACTACTTTTATCCAACTAACAATTCTATCATAAACTAAAAAATCTCCAGGAAACTGACCTCGAACGATCAAAACCCACATACATAGTAATACAGCGGATTTTTAAAAAACATCATATACCGAATGAAATATTTATGATTCGAAAAAAAAGAAGTTCCTACGTACCTCTTTATGCGACACTTTTTTACCCCAAGAACGAGCGGAATACGAAAAATTCGGCCAGCCATTTTCAAAGTGGTATGTAGGGAAGCTAGCACGCCCCATGAGAGAGCACGAAAATAAGAAAGAGAGAGAGAGAGAGAGAGAGAGAGAGAGAGAGAGAGAGAGAGAAAGATATGCCTGGTACCACGCATTGTAGCTTGTATTTAATGTGACCGAAACGTACCTTAGAGACGCCGCTTTATACATACCTAACTACCCTTCTCTATAACCTGTCTCTCCACGCTGGTTATCTTTATCTGTCCTCTGCCGCTCTTCGTTATCCTTCTCCTTGCCACCACGTCAACACCGATTCGATTCTGCTAGACACCAGTCTCAAATGTAAAATCAGCTTATCCGCTCGTAAAATGGCCATTGTTAGGCCACCGTTTTCTTTTTCATTTTCCCTTTGTTGTACTAGCAACGTTACTTTCGACCACGAAATTCTTTCGTTTGAATGCTGTCCGCCCTCTGTAAGTCTGAATTCTTTTGATCCAACTGTACTGTTACCATGGTTACACATTACCATGGTTGCACTGTTATTTGTCTCTCTCTCTCTCTCCCTCTCTCGTTCTCTTTTCCTGTATGTGCGCATTCGTACATACATTTGACCTAAACATTATCGTATCCATTCTCAATTACGTTTTTCTTTCTCTTCTTTTAATTACACAGCTTTCTCCCACCGAAGACTGATATTCCTCCACGCTCCTGTTACTTTTTTCCTACTTGTCCAACCCCCCACCACACCACCTTCTTCCCTGATTAACTCCAGTGTATCCAGCGGTTTTATGCGACGAACGCTTCCGAGTTTACTCGGACACTTTCCTTTTTACTTCCGTTCTTTCTGTCGCCGGATTATTGTCCGTTGTTCCCCCTTTTTATCATCCTTTCCGACGCTGACAGTTTACGCTCGGCCTCGTCGTAACTCTCCCTCTCTTTGTTCTATATCATGTCCTTTTCTCCTTTCTTTTTTCGTCACGTTGACTTCCAGAGCTTCTTTTACGTACCGTGTAGCGTACATCATCATCGAACCGTATCGCCAACCAGTGTCTCTATTGGCAATGTTCCTTTCGCTCGAACGCCACACGTAAAATCGTAGACGTCTTTTTTGCCTGTTCATGTTCTGCATCTTGCTTTCTTGCTCGATCGTTCTTCGACACGTTCACTCTTACGGTCGAATAAACTCTTCCAACGAGGGTGAATGACGTTTTCGGTGCGAGGGTGCCTCGAGTTACAGCGAAATGGCTGGAAGAAACGTTGCGGAGGTACTTTCTACGTACCTTTGAATGGAGGATGGAAAGGCTGGGTATATATATCCTTCTTTGTAGGTATTAGAACATCTGCTGGTCATGTGCAGAACGCGATACTTGACCTGGATCGTCAGGCAAACGACAAATTGATCAATATTTTGCGCCTGTATAAAACAACGGCGTTTAAAACAAGCGGGGAAGAAATTTGGGGAAAGTATTTTTTAAGAGTTGATGAAAGATAGCGAATTAATAATTAAGTGTTGATGAAGAATTTGCTGATTTAAATGTCATTAGAAAAGTTTAGGATAAGTTAAATAGCGGAATAGGACAAATTTGTCCCTTTATGAGAGTAATTCTTTTCATCATTGCAGAATGAATAACATTTGAAGAGGAAATGAAATGGGAAGTATACTTACGCTGTTTAGGTTTGGATTAAGATCAAAAAAGGAATTTCTTAAAGAAGAAAGAAGTTTTTATAATATAAAATATATTTGCAAAATATAACATTTAAGGTAGAGATATAGAAGATTAGAAATTAATATAAAAAAGATAGTTTCAGATAGTTAAAATAATTTGATTCTTAGGAAAAGTGCAATTAAACTGCTGTATATTATTTTTGGGCGACATTTTGCACAACTACTTTAGTAAAATTCCAGAAACTTCACACAATGATAATTCTAGAAGGAAGTATGATTAAACTGTTGTATTGCATTATCGAACAGTATTCAAATAACGATATCGTAAACAGGTTACGAATAATAAAACTGATAACAGAATATCTTTCATCTTAATAGAATTCATTTGCAGTACGGTATAACAATGATGGTTTATATAGTAAACAGAATTGAAAATGCGCCCGAAGGGGTATAGGATGGTTGAAGCAAAGGTTGTTAAAGTGGGCTGCTGATGCATTCATCCCCTAGAGCTATTCCCTTTCCGTTGATTATTCATTATGCGTCCATCTTCTTCATCGTTGCACAAATTTTTCCGTTACTCTACTTTTAATGTTTCCTGCCTCCTTTTTGCTCGCGCTGCATTTAATTTCCTCGCAAATTGGTTTTCGCCGTTTCAACCCCTCGTTCTTCATTCGATACTTGCCCTTTCCTCGCGGTTTCCTTCTTAGCTGATCCTTTTTTGTGCGTTTCCTTCTTTTCTGTGTTTAATTACGCTAATTAAAGGATATGCGCTTCATTTTCTTACACTTTAGAAACTTTCTTTATTTTACGAAGAGCTTCGGAACAATTTCCTTGAATGTTCGTTTCTTGCGATTCGTTTTTAAAGTTCAATTCTCAAAACACAAATGATACATTTCTATAAGTTCATTTACCTCAAAAAGACAACAAGAACAATGCAAATCTTAGGAGGAATTGAAAAAAAAATAGCGTTTGTATTATCACATTTCTCTGCTCTTCTGTGTTTAGGTATCTCGTATTTTAATATTACTTCAATTCATCTATGTTTCCAACCTTTTTTTTTAATTTTCAAAACTATAAATCGTTCTGTTCTATTATATCGACCTTCCTTCCGCTTTTTTTCCTATTTTCTCTTATTGGCATTCATCACAACCTTCACTGTTTCTTCCCTTTATCTACTGCCTAATTCTCCTTTTTCTCCCCCCTCTTTACATTAAACCTTCCTTCCCCCCTTCCATTCTCTTTATCACTCCCTTCTCTTCTACATCTCTACTTTTTACTCGTCTCTATTTTTTATATAATTTTTCACAGTTTCGTACGTGTTTTCTCTCTCCCTCTCTCTCTTTCTGTTTTCCATCCGTTGGCCATAGCTCTCGAAGACACGCACAGAGAGACGAGGAGAGCGGGGAATATTATTCAAAGTAAGATTTACATTTTTACGACGCCACCATTTTCCACCGAAGCCACCGACGAGAATAGGAATTAGATTCATTTACATATATACGCGAGAGCCCGGTACCTTCTCACGTAAAGGAGATTAATGCCTTGATTAGTTCGTTTTCCGCGACTTATCGCTCGCCGAGGCCCCCGTGCGCGTTTTCAACCCCCATTTCACGTTTCTCTTCTTCATTATACCGCCAGAGATTCGCCGCCTCTCTGACGCTATTCCGGCTTACTTTTTCACTTGCCTACGGTTCGATCCACTCGCGGCAATTCGCTAAGCCGTGATCTATTAGGCCTGCAATCCGCTTCCATCCGTTGACCCTTCGTCTCCATTCCCTTCATCCTTGTCTGCACCTTTTATGCTTTCGCGAGGATAATCAGAGGTAATTGATGATGTTTAAGAGGAAAAAGCTAGAGTTATACTTTTCTGTTTCTTCTTCCTTTTTTTCTTTTTACTCCCTTCATTTTTCTTCTTCTCCGTCTACTTTGCTCAAATCTGTTGGGTGTAAGTGGATACGACGGTGTATTGGGTAAATGTATTGGTCCCATTAGTAATGCAGCTTTTTCTGGGAGTTAAGTTTAAAACGATGGAAGTTGTTATATTCGGCGTTCTATAAAATTAAGGTAGAGAATCTAAAAGGGAAAGTAGGAAAGATAAGAAGGTCAATTGTCAACATGTAATTTTTCATTTTCGTGTTTATTATCTTGTCTGATTAATTTCATAGATTATTTTTTCTCAATAAATATTTCTGTCACTGTGAAATTGTTATTTATGGAGTTTCCGTGTATATTGTATTTTATGTGTATATCATTTTTGAAAATTTTTGAGAATTTTCTCTTCCATCCATAATCTTCATTCTTTAACATCTGCACGTGTAAATGCATTCTTTTCTTCAAGATTCAGTAATATATTATGTACTTTGTTTTATTTGTTTACTGTAAAAGTGGTGTAAGTCCATTTCCTATAACCTTTACCCTATCTAAATAGCCGAGGCACCAATAGTGAAAAACAAATGATAGCGAATGTAATTCCATCCTCTTTGTCTCGCATAACATTGCATGTGCGGATGTAGACAAGTTATTTAAATGCGATTCAGTAATATGATCGTAAATTATTATCATATTTAAAGTATTATTAAATTAATCATTGCTTTACGTTTATATCGGGTTGCTATTGAACTATAAACCTAAGATTGAAGAAAGTGTAGAAATTTTCGTGTTTATTTCAAATAACCGAATAACATCTCCAACACAGTAAACGCTTTATCTTATATTGAGAAACTTAACTTATTTATTTAATACTTTATTGCAAATTTAAACTTTTTAAGAAATTTCGATGAAATCCCCCTATACGTACTTCGCGTCTGGTTACTTTGGATTCTTTCTGAACTGATCATTTACGAATAGAATTATGTTGACAACAAATTACAATAATCGAAGTATATATGTGCAATGTGATAAAATGTAAAGATATGACGCAGTTATTGCTTCACATAGCTCCAGTGTATCACGACTATTTCAGAACAATTCCACATAACGATCCAAAATGAAAAATATGTAGAATCTAGCTAATATATTAATCTTACAAGCCAACTGCTACAATAAATAAGTAAATTGTATTGAAATGAAGTAACAGTATTTTGTTTCTCCTGTTCTTATTTATAAACGAAAGTGGATAGAACATAAATTCTAAACAATTAAAATTTAACATTAATTTAATTTAATGTAAATTATAAATAATTAAAATTTAATGAACCGTAGAATTCATTAATTTTGGCGTATTGTGTATAAAAGTGGCGTGTGTCCATTCATGACCCAGAAGAAAAATATTGTTCTAGTGAATTCTCAAAAAAAAAAAAAAAACTATTTCGATATCTCGAAACAAAGGATGAGAAGTTACACCACTTTCGAAATAAACAGTCCATATATAGATTGTACAATCACACGTTACTTAGTGCAATTTTTAAAGAGGTCGCGTTTTACAGAAGGTGTTGATGACAAATGAGACAAAAAGGCAAGCTTAATTCAGTTTGGTTTATTCGAGCAGAGTTCGTGCAGTTCAACCAGCCGTGAAAACAGAAGAGTCCGTCTTTTGTGCCAAGCTTTTGATTGATTTACCCAAAGCTTTCCGTATCGTATCAAAGATTTCCGATAACTGGCACGCCTTTAAAGCTCCGCGCCTACCACTTCTTGCATCGGTTCCTGATCCGGTTACAAAATACGTTTTCCGCTAAACCCCGACTAGTCTCATTTGAGATAAACCTCCTCGTTGTCAACTACTGTTTCTTCCAGCTTCTGCCTAGCAAAGTCTTTTTTATCTTATATCATGTGTTTTCTGCCACGTATAAAATTCACGAAGATGAAGGCTTTACTAAAAGATAAAAGAAGTTTGGAAATAAGTAATTTTTAAATAATTAGATAATTAGGTTAGAATAGGATACGATCGAAGGACAATGAGTTTTTATCGCAATTAATATAGTAGAAAATTTATTAATATAGTCTTTAATAGATTAGTCCTGGTTTCTTGTACAGAATTTGGAAACAAATGTTTAGTCGATACGGATATTTTCATATTTCATAATATTTCGTTAGTTTATTCAATAATATTTTGTAATATCATTTTCATTTATGACTTAATAATACAAAATTGAGGATATAGATTTGTTATAAAATTTTAAAGGAGCATAAAAATAAAAATCTGAAGCTAAAATAAAATTATGTAGTAAAAATTTTATATAAATATTTGTTTATTCGCAAATTCTAGTGCACCGTATTATTATGCTCGAAATACAACTTAAATTATTTTATATTAAAATAAAAAGCCCCATCTGAAAGTTTATATATATATCAATATTTTTCAGATAAAAATATGGGCCCATCGCAGCATGATACCTATCTGAAATAAAATTTGAATTATTTTAAATCGGAATAAAATGTCTCCCTTGAAAATCGTAAATAAACAGTTGTTTAGTAAGAAAAGAAATCTTAGGTAAAAGATTAGGTTAAAAAAAAGATTAGTTTCCTAAATAGACGTTCTCTAATTTCTAAAATCTTCCTTCTATATGATGCGATTACACGAATATACAGCCAATTAAAATAAATTTCTATTAATGTTTCTATTTTTAAAAGAAAAAAGAAGAAATGAAAGTTGGAAAGCGTAAGTTCGATTGCGAGAGAAGGTGCAAGTCATAAAATCAAATATTATATTGTAGTTTCCTGCTTGCGGCAACAGTTTCTTAAATATTGAAAAAAGCATCGCTGCGAAAGTTCGATCGCTGGTGCGCAATATGAACTTTGCAGGAGAAAAGTTCCTTTTTCACCCCCAAAGGGAAGATAGTTGCATTATTTATGGCAGGCTGGAACCGGAAACTGGGTCAAGATAATTACGTCCTTGGACAATTTTCTTTTTAGAGCTCTTAATTACTTTCTTCCTGGCGATCGTGCATAATTTATGCAGACTTGCTCGGCGAATGTTTCTTTCACCGCTCTTGATTAAGACTTCTCCCGGATCTCTTCTTTACGTGTTTTACCTTTGCCTCCATTCTTGACTAACCTTCGACTAATATTAAGTATTTTTATAATTTTATATATTTATAATTTTGTATCTTCTTTTCTACTTTACGAATATCTTGTTCTTTGAGTTTCTCCTTATTTGATTATTTACAAACTTAATATTTTTGCAAAGCCTCGGAAATTATTCGTTTTACAGGAAAATAGCTGGATAACCCGCGGGTATTATTAATATTCTTTATAATCGAAGATTTTTCTTATTTTTGCCATAATCTCGTTCTTCGAATTTATTTTCTATTACTGAACGATCTCGTTTATCTTCTCCAAAGCTTTGAATACTCCATTTGTTTCGTAAATAATCGGCTGATTAACCACCGTCTATTATAATTATCGCAAATATGTATCGTTTTACAATTGTTCCTATTATAATCATCTTTTTACAATATTCTTTCCAAATAAATGTTTTTACGATAATCTTGTTCTTAGAATTTCTCTTCAATGTGCCATAATGTTCTAGTGAATATAATAGTTTATATATAATATTTATATATAATATTTATATATTATATATAATATTTTGCAAATCATTGGATGTTCCATTCTATTTTATAAGTATCAATCGAGTTTACAGTCAATTTAAAAATTATTTTCTTTCGAAAATTAACAGCCGACTAAGATAAAGTTTCTGTTTGAGAACGAGCAATAATTGTAACTCTGAACCGAGAAGTATTATTTGGAAAAATGACTACGTCCCATGAGACTACCTATATTATCTGTCTAGAGGATAACAATTTATTTTCAGAATTTCATCGTTTATTAGTATGCGTTGTGTGCTACCACCGCGAACAGAAATCCCTACAAATTCGCATTCATTAAAATTACATTAAATCAACGATTCACGCGGTTGCAGGATTACACCGTTACTAAACGCACGAAAGCCCTGCTAAGCTTGCAACCCCGTTTCTATACGGGCTTTCGGTTGTATTACCTATGTAAAATACTTTTACTATTCGTTTTCTGTTTACTTCGATTCGATCGTAGTTGGAAATTTCTAAAAGCATTGCAAGAGAAACTAATATGAATTGTGCTATAGAAATACGACCTATTTATATTTATCAAAAAAGATTTTTCATTTTGATAAAAAATAATGTTCAAGTTCTATTTTAGATTTAATAACGCGATAGAGTGATGTTTTTCAAATGGACACATATTTCTGTACGATCTCCAAAAGAGACTTCTTTATTTTATTATTTTTTTAATTATTCGAAATTATGAACGTGAGTTGTATCTCTATGAATATGTATCGCAAATACACTGTGTTAACTTTCATATGCGTAAATTTATTTTAACAATTACATGTTTCAGCATACATAAGTTACAACATTTAAGGAAGAAAAAATGTAAAAATACATCGATATATTTAACTTCATGATTATCTTTTTCATGTTCAGTCGTACGTATATAAACTACAATTAGCTAAATTAATAAAGTTTATACTAACAAGTTGTAACTATAAATTACAATTCGTCAATTTGTCGATATTATTAGTTAGTAAATTGTGCAAAACGAATTCAAACGATAATTAAAATCATAATTCCAAGATCTTATTCCTCTCGATTATTTTGTGTTATTTTGTATTCGGAGTGTCTCGTAGTACTTCCAAGATATGTTTCGTTTTAATTATACTTCGCTACAGCTACTCTTCTATGCGAAACAGGTGTGTCTGCGACGATTGGACCGGGTTCCAATGCAAAAGTCACCTGCAATTTCCCAGCAAGTTTCCTCAGGCTCATTAGCCTCTTTGATTAGCTAATCTCGCTTTCGAAGTTGAGGATAAAATTCTAGTCTCGTATCGAACATATTTTAATGTTTCGGCTCAAGTTTCTCTCGATACTCGACTGACTTCGCGTCACCAGCGATCTCCAAGAAATTTTTATATCTCTTCGAATTATCGAGAAGATTGAAAGTTAAAGAAACGATAGTATTATTTGCGAAGATTATATAAGATATGTTATATAATATTATATATATATATATATTTATACATATATATACATATGTATACATATGTATAATATATGATATATATTAAATAAATATAATAATATATATAATAATATATTATGTATATATATATAGACACATAAGATCATAACCTATTTCCTATTATTTTCTAAAATAAAACTCATATAAGTATGAGTTATGGTATGGTGACAGAGTTGTTCTCCACTCATGGTATTCTGTTTTATACCTGACTGTTAATAATGAATGGATATACGAAAATAATAGAGATTTTTATAGCATTTTGTCGAGTGTTTGGTAGCAACATCATTAGTTTGGTCGAGTAAAGAGTGTTTAGTTTAAAACGACAAAAAATATTTGTGATAAAAGGTGCTTAG
The DNA here is from genome assembly GCA_014737475.1 of Bombus confusus. Taxonomy (NCBI): domain Eukaryota; kingdom Metazoa; phylum Arthropoda; class Insecta; order Hymenoptera; family Apidae; genus Bombus; species Bombus confusus. The sequence continues at coordinate 404,671 of JACXIV010000056.1, read as the reverse complement.
TTTAGAGAGTTATACATATTTGATATTTGATAGATATAGAATATTTGAGTCTATTATTTAAAAGTGTCACATAAATGAAAAGTACAGTGGTACTCAAAACTTCACCTGTAAATAGTTACATCAAATGAAAGACATAGAAATAGGAATACAGGAAAAGAGATCCTATCTGTCTAGGAATAAATTATCAAGAAAAATGCGATAGTTAATCAATCAGTCGAAGATTAGTCGAGAATTAGGAACAACGAATTCAAACTAAATGTATGAATGAATCGGGACTAATCGAATTTTATCTAGTAGAAAGTCATGGAACGCGATAGTAACTTCTATTACTTATGTTACACCGAGATTCAGTGATTTTCAAAGTATGTTCAAAGTTCTGAATGTTTCAAAGTTCCTCAAGATTACGAGAGTTCAGATAGTTGAGAGCTGAAATGAATTTTAGGAAAGATGGGATTTTAGGTACTTCAGAATTCTGAGGGTTTCGTGGCTTTCTAAGTGCTCTAACATAGCTCCTCAGGAATGTTCAAAATTGAGATTTTCGTTCATTGGATCATTTAAAATCTTGGATTTATCGGGCGTAATGGAATCATTGGAATGTTTGGAATCCGTGAAATTATTCAAATTCCGCATTACATTTAGGATCCTTGAAATCTCTGGAACCTCTGGACTTCTGGACCCTTCAGAATCTCTAGAATTTACGGAAGCTCTGAAATCCTTGGCGCCCTGGAACTTTTGGCGCTCTGTGTAGAACCTGTCGGACCACCGGGGATCCCTGAACTTAATGTTGTAATGTCTAGTTTAGTATGATCTACTCGCACGTTGTAGATTCTACAAGCTTTACTAAAATCTCTAGAATCTGTCGCATTTTATATTGCTTTTACAATTCCTGCTTATAGTATACATATAATCTAATCAAATATTAATGTATTATATTGTACAATCTATTTGTTCTTTGTAATCCATATATAATCTTATCAAGTTAAGCTCGTCTGTATTCAATTCAAGACTTTACGACGGTTCTTCTGAATTGCAGAAATGTAAGAAACAATTTTTAACGGCGAATAACTCAAGAAGTTTCGGGTATTTAATCTTTTATATTAAGTAGAATTGGTTTGTAAAGAGGGAGAAACACATAACATACATTTTAAAAGTTTCATAAAAATTTGGAACCCTCTAGGTCATAAACGTACAAGGTATGTAAATAAATAGGTCTGACTATGACTGATGAATCTACCGGCAGACCCCTGATACAACACATTTCCTCACTTTCTCTCCTCTTCTTCTGCCTTTTTTTTTCATTTTCTTCTTAACATTTGGAACATGTCCAATACGTGTAACACCTGTAGTTCTTTACAAACCCTATGACATTTCTAATAACAAATTTCTGATATACGCATTTATACTCAAACAACATGACAACTTGGATATTCCTAAATCTATCTATTCACAAATCCATTGAATTATATACTTCCTGCTATTTCAAGATTATTTTTACAAGCACTACTATAAGCAGTTTGTTCTTCACAGAATTTCATTAAATTCTATAGAATTCCATACCATATGCAGCAAATTTAACGTAAACATATTCATACTTAAGAACGTAGAAACTTAAATATTTCATCGTCTACACAAGCCTGAGATTCGTTAAATTAATTGCTACTATTCGAAGATGATTTTCGAGTAACATAAAGAAATTCTGCACGTATGATCATATCAGTCACGCTTGTTAATGCCATTACCAGTATATCCTTCTAAACAAGTGCCAGTCGCAAATCCTCTCTCATCGTTCCAACATGTAATCCACGCTATCCTAGGAAATTAATCGTGACGACAAATTTCACATTACCGCTTCAGGGATGAAGCTGGAATCACCTTGACGTCTCGTTGAGAATTCACCTCAGAATCGATCGAAACGCCCGCGGCCGTTTTCACTCGGCATCAATTTACTTGGAAATTAGTCCACAGCTTGTAACTAATATCTGACCGTGGTTCGTTCCATATCAGCAAACGGGCAACATTATTTATGTGCTCCTTGGTTAGTCGACGATCGTTAGAAATGTAATATCGGGAAACTCGCGTGTCGTGAAAATTGCACGCGTCCTCACCTGCATCACGCGGATACTATTCGCCGAAATTTAGCGTCGTAAATTTAGCGACGTTAATTTAGCGTCATGGCAGCAATCTTCTACCAACGCTTGAGCAACTTTTATTCATTTTGATGAGTACAGTGATTCGAAAATTTGGAAAAGAAGATGTTTGGTTTGGGAAATAAAGATTTTTGTTCATTTTGAGAATACAGATTCCAAAATTTGGAAAAGTTTATTTTTTATTTGGCAAAGAGGATGTTTGGTTTGGAGAAAAAGACTTTCGTTCATTTTCAAAAAGGAGTACAGTGGTTTGAAAATTTGTCAGAAATTGATACTGTATTTGGAGAGAAAGTAGATTATTAAATTTATGTTAATAAGAATTTCATTTTCTATTATAGTTATTATAATCTGCACGTATCGTGGAATATAAATTGGCGTTTAAGCGCTGATATAGATCTATAAGTTTCGAATCTTTGATGGTAACAGTTTAATTATTTCAGAACTTCTATATCCCCAGCTTATTTAATTTCCGAGTTCTAATAAAAATAAAAAAGAGAGAGAACTTTCCTCTAAGCCGATAGAAAGACTACAAGCGAATTAATTCAAGCAGTGTTGCTACAGTATTAACTTTCGCACACCGTTCCACGCGAACACTTCATTTCCATATTCTCCGCATTCTCGGTCACGTGATTAGCAGCAGGAGCCGCAAAATATCCCAGAGCAACGAAATTACATCAAACAGCGACCGACTCGGTCCAGATCGTAGTCAAGAGAATTTACATATTGTTCTTTGTAAAGGGTGTCCCAGTAATCGCAAAATAATTGACAAAGAAACGTCTCTATTCGAAAAAAAAAAAACAAATCGGAAATGTAGCGTAAAATTTTTTCATAGCTTTGTTTCCGAGAAAATAAATTGAATTAATTAAACCTCCATCCTCATATTGGTTCGTTTTCTATTAGTAATTTTATGTCATTTCTTATTTTTTCCACACTTTCGTTTAAATTTCACTTTCCTTGAACAAATTTAGGTTACATGCAGCGGCAAGAATTATTGGATGATATTCTAAAAACTTGGAAGGGTATTCAAGAATTTTTGTGTTAAAGTTTTAAAAATACAAAAAATCTGAAAAGAATGGCATGGACTTAAATGACTATAGTATACAGATGACGTCAGTAACACTAGGGTTGCAGACGGAGGGTTAAATTTATCAAACATGCGTACACTTACCCGTCATTTCTCGGTCACTTACAGGTTAAAATTATTGAAAAAACTCTAACAAACTTTACTTTATTTTACATTACAAGGCATATATGATACGAGCGGATCAACAGGTTTATAATAAAATAATTGGAAAATAAATATAGCGAAAAGAATTCGATTTAAGTTAACATCGTAAATTATCCTAACAAATGTCGAAATACGCATAGTTGTCAGTGTAAGTATATTAAGTTAATTCTTAATTAAATATATTTAAACCCTATCTTCTCAAAAACTGCTGATTATCTACTCGTATCCATTCGGTAATTAGCCAAATTCACACGTACCAAACGAATTTATTCAAATATGATTTCATCGTAAACGAAATGCCATATGGAAAAATGTAAATTTATATTTTCTATTCATTTACTCATCTAGAATCTGCTATCACCCTGTTGTACCATGATTCCTAGGACAGCCTGTATAACGTATAACACACATCGAAGAAGCACGATCCCGTCTCAATCCTTGCTTTTTTCCTTTCGCTTCGAAGTTAATTGCGCTCTTTCAGTTGGAGCTGACGTCGATTGAAATTTAGCGCGAATTCACACCAGCCAGGAGAGACCGACAATCCGGTCCGACCGGTCGTTTACATACATTATGAGCTTTTTCACGCGTTTCTGACACGATTTTCATCGGACACAAAGCCAGCTCTCGCCAGCGTTGATAAAAGAAGCGCTGCTTCACTCTCTCTCTCTCTCTCTATCTCCATCTCTCCCTCTCCTTTACTCTTTTCCTCGTTTTTTACCTTCGCACGAGCAGCCCTCCAAGTCGAGTGTCGAGTCGAGTGAGCGAACGAACGAAAGAGAAAGAGAGATAAAGAGAGACAGATAAGAGGTAAACGTTTTCGGAATCTTGCAGCCCTTGTTCGCCAAGGTGCAAAGTCCCTCTTCTCTACGTGGCTCCTTCAGAAAGACCGAGCACTGCCTGTCGGAAACATAAATTTCAGATCTACCTCTTTTCTCTTCTTCTGTAGTCTTTTATCTTTTTTTATTTTTATACGTTTTTCTTTTTTCACTTTTTGAAGATGAAACTCTTTCCCACCTAGCCGGTCGAATTTTTCGTCGCGATGTAGCGTCCGACATTGCAACTCCGGAGTCAAGACTTAATTTACGGCATGTTCGTGACGATCCGCTTTTTGCGGATCTCCTTATGGCATTGTATCGATTAGGAAGAAGCTGGGGGATTGTTGGAAATTTTTGGTACAAGTTTGTTGCAGGTATCGCGTAGAGCTGGAAAGATAATTACATAATTAGAAGACACACTAGAACACAGCTTTGTTACAGGTTCCATTTTACGCCATGATTTATCAGACAAACAAAAGAAGCGAAAACAAAGGAGGACACCAAAATCAAAATTCATGAACCGAGTCTTCGTTTTGATCGACATTGTAGCTCCCCGATAAGAAACAACTCAAACATCCATAGAAAAATATTTCTAGTACACATTCTATTTTACACGTGGCTAAAAAAAGAAAAAAACGAGAAACAATGATGAAAATCAAATCTTTCTACTCACGTCGTATCAATCAGGTCCTCATTTCATCCCTCTGTATTTCTTCTCAAAGAAACAGTTCAAACATTTATACAAACATACTTTTAGTATATAAATTCTACTCTAAAATCATAGCTCATGACAAAATAAAAACACGGGGTTTGACGAAGGGAATCAAAATCACTTTTTTCAATACTTATTTTCCACCGATATTCGTATCATCCTCTATATTGCTCCTGCAAGAATATAACTCAAACATCCATAGAAACATACTCCTAGCGTTCATATTACTGTACACCAAAGCTGAAAACGGAAAGAAAGAAACGAGAAGCAAAGAAGAAAATCAAGATCATGAACCTACTAAACTTTCTCTCACGTTGTACCTTCCTTCCAAGAAACAATTCAAACATTTACAAAAACATAGCTTTAATAGATACATAAACTCTATTCTACATCATGGCTCGCCACAAAATAGAAAGAAGAGATTAGCGAAGAGAACCAAAATCGAAATTCACCTTTATCGACAAACACTTTCCAGACTCTCTGTTCATCATCCAAATCTTCTTTTCATCCCCTATACTTGTTCTGCGAGAAAACCACTCATACATCCATATAAACATACTGTTAGCATGCTATTGTATACGATGGGCGGATGAAAAAAAAAGAGGAAAAGCAAAGAAGAAAATCCTCCGACCCGTTTCCGCTTTAGTTACGTTATCATAAGCATCATTTCGTAAGGCGAGTTGCTCGAGAGATCTCAGGCTGAAGGATTTGCCTCTTGTTCCGCTCGCTACTCCGTCCGTTTCTCTTCGCTCGAAACGCGCGCCACCGTGATATAAAGCACGGCTGTTCATAATCCGGCTGAAAGCTGTGGCGCGACAAAATGGCCGGCGAACTCGAATGAAACAGGTGGCCGGTAGTTATCGTTCTCTCTCTATGTATTATTATGCATTACGAGAGAGAGTGGCGGGTCCGCGCGATGTGCTTCCGTTTTCTTCCCTCAACGATGACATTAAGATAATGCCGCTCCCTGTTTAGACGTTATCGTGTGTATTCTTCTTAAAATCTTGTGCTTTCGATTCACTTGAAAGCTTCCGAATGGCATGCCGGAATTGTAGAAGTTTGGTGGTCGTTTAAGTGAATAATCTTTTCGGTATTCTCTTGATTATACTTGCTTTTTATTGGTTTGTTTGTTCTTTTACTGTTTGTTACGTTCATAAAACAGCATAGCAGGAGAAAATTATTTTCTAGGAAATATGTTAACATAATCCAACTGAAATCGATTTATATTGTTTTTATCGTTAATTTTATTGTTATTATTGCATAAACACAATATCTGTTAATTTATTATATCATATAATATTTATTCTAATTATGTACATATAAGGAATAGTTGATTTGTAACACTTTCCAAAATTCGAATTATCTAGTTGGAGCATGGAGCGGGATATAAAGTTATAAATTTTGTAGCTTATCCTTTTCTGGTTCCACGTAGTAAGTGTAAATAATGTATCTTTCAGAAATATTTATGTTATATTTTTTTATCTTGCACTGAAAAAGAGAAAGAAGTATAAATACATAGCTTAAAACAATTGTTTGATACTTATGTACTTGTCTGATACTTATATTAAAACGAGACTTCATGACTATTGGATCGAATCTTGAAACATTACTAATTTTGAAAACCTCTTTGCTGCTCTTTATATACAACATCCATTCTAAATGATAAAAGCTTTAGCTTATTTGATAATGCACGTCGTTGATACTTGAATAAATAAATATAGTTATTATGAAAATAATTGGAAAACTATCTAATCTAGAAATTAATATATAAATTTATTATTTATATATATTATTTATATATATATGATAATATAAATTTATTAATAATATTTATTAATATATAAAATGCCTAAGTTCGTCAACCATAATCCATTAAATAAATCTAATTCATCCCTGATTTTACGAACAAAACGGTATCTTAATATCACACTGATTTTTACATGTTCTCTTATCTTTCTATACACAGGTACGTATAGCAACAATTAATCACGAGCCAAAAAAGCCTTACGAAGCAAACATTCGTGAGTATATTTTTCCACTTTGTAAGAGAATTCTTGCGCGCCATTACCGAAATCGTATAAAGCAACCTCGCTGAAATACGAGAATCTACCTCTTGCTATATTTTCTTTTTTTTCGCCTTTCCTCCCGAAAGTTTCGGTGGTTCACCGTGAAGAGTTTGTTTGAATTTCGTGACAAGCTTCTGGTTAACCAAATATCAAAAAGGAAAGCAAACTGCTTTTTACGCTGCTTTTCCTCGAATAAAGGAACAAAAAAAAAAGACAAATGAAACAAGAAACGGAAAAGATACATTAGAACAAGAATAACTAATTAACGGACTTTGCAGAACTTCATTTTTCCATCGGGTTTTGTCGTTTTCTTTTTTCTTCATAGCTGTTGACTTTATACGCTGTGAATTCTAAAAGAACACGAAATTTCAAGTATTTATTTATCTTACTTTACAATCTCCTTATGGAAGTTTAGAAAGTTTTTTCTACGTATTATCTCATAGCTCTCTCTTTTTTTATTTATATTATCATTCTCGTTTATGATCCCTTTAGTACTTTTATAATTCTTTATTAGAACATGTCAAAAGTAATTGCAGTAGATAAACACAGTTTAATTTAATAAAATTCATCGTAGAGTAATTTTATAAAATAGTTTCTCGCATTTCCGATCCTAATTTGATCTCTGATGTTACCTTTTTCGTTTGGTTTCATTCTCGTATTTCGTTCCTTGACGGTTTATATTTCATGAATCGTATTTCTTCCTTTTCTCCCTTCGAAACAAATCGCGCAAAATTACAATTAATTATCTTATTCAATCGGTCAATCCATCGATTCCACTGCGTCGAACATGCAAACGAACGGTTTCGAGATGAAAGCGATGCCATGGAACATCTGCAACAAGTAAAGAAACCGATTAACGAGCGTTTTACTTGGAAATTTCGAGCAACCACGTCACTTTCTCGTTTATCGTTTAACAAATTTCTTGAGATCGAAAGAAAGGAGCTTACAAATGCTTCTGGCTTTCTTTTTTTTGGATATTTTCTGGAGATTTGCTTTCCTACTAACGAATATTTTATTTCAAATATTTTACATACATTTCTTCATATTATATATACAAATTCTATGCATGTCTGCTCCTTTCAACATTTGATAAACGTACAAACGTTCACAATCTAGAAATGAGCAAAAGAAACGAAGAACCAGGATCATACATAGTGAATCATGTAAATGGAACCATTTCGATTACTACATAAGTAGTAAGATTTTGACGGAAATTGTTTCAGATAAAAGTTGGATGGTTCCGAGAGTGACATAATTTGACGTGATTAGTTTTTTTCTTTCATAAAAGAATGCGCACAGAACATACGAAGGTCAAGTTAGTTTTTTAAATGGTACTACATATGTCTTTTTTATCTATTTCGATTCTTCGGAACATTTTACATCAAAAAGAATTAACATATGATATTACACAAATTAAAAATTCGTGAGATATTTCAAGTAGAAAAGTGAGATACTTCGTGTAAAAATCTGAAATATCTCACGAGTTATTCATGTTGACATTGTACCGTAATGTATTATGCAGGGTGCCTCAAAGAGTTGATACAAAACACAAATATACCGCTTAGAGAATAGAAACTGCATTGTTTTTATACGAAAACGAACAAACTCATATCATTTTATAAGAAACCTTTGTTGTTTTCTTTGATAAATCGTTTCTTCGGAACTTCTGTCTAACAAAGCGTACGGGCGTAACGTCAGCAAAAAACGTCAATAATCCGTGAGATATTTCAGATTTTTATATGAAGTATCTTCACTTTTTAATGCAAAATATCTCACGAATTGTTAACTCTTTTAATATTGTATCTTAATACGTTCTGACGTAGAACGTTCCGAGGAATCGATATATGTAAGAAAAAAGTATATGTTCTATTAAAAAAAGCTAACTTGACTTTCACGTATCCTCTACTTATGCTCCTACAAAAAAAAACTAATCACATCGAATTATAATATTCCCTTCGAAAACATCAAACCTTTATTTGAAACATTTTTCGTTAAAATGATTACTTACGCGATAATCGAAATGGTTCTAGTTACGTACCCTGTATACACCATACGTACGAAGTGAGAAAATTCTTCATATCTGGAAAGTTTAAAAATTTCCTTCGTGTTTTTCGAATCAAGGATTTTGCTCGTACAAGCATTTACACGATCGCAAACCGCTTTTCATCCGATCTTTCTTCGTTTTCTTGCCGCGTATCATTCTCCATTGTTCCTTTTCTTATTCCTATCCGGTGTTGAACATGACGTCAACATAAATTTAAAAATTTCCTCCGCGGAACGATTTCAATTTCTCATTTTGTTAGTATGCGGAAACCTTTTCTTTCGCCCTCGTAACTTTTCCATGCTGGCTTCTTGTCCTTTGTCGCGCATCACTGTCTGTATCAAGAGTTCAATTTACGAATGCAACTCGATGAATATTATTAATTCGACCAGGACTGTGCGCGTGGAACGTGACAATACGACTCACGAATGCTCCGTTCGGTATTCGGTGTTTAGGTTAGGAAACTGGGTTTACGATGCTGTAGAGATATTTGATTGTTCTTTATACTGACCGAACACTACTCTATTTGTTTTTAATTATAATTATTATATGTCTTGTGTCTTTCTTAGGAGATATCGTTGAGTCTTATCTTGATTTTCGTCTTATCCGATTCTGAGTCTTGTCATAATCGAATTCTCTGAAAATATTTCCCTATAACGCAAAAGGCATTTCTATAGAAAATATCTCCATTATCAAATAATTGACGAACAAGAATACATTCCTATAGCTCAAAAGTATCCCTGTATCAAATAAGTAAATAACATTAATAATAGTAATAATAAGATCAATAATAATAATTAAATAAAAGAACAACAACAACGAGAATATTCGTGAAAGACTCCATCCAACGATTCAGAGAAGCTTCTATAGCTCGATCCCTAATCTTCCATCCCGTTGGCGAGAACTCTTTCGAAGAAAAATTAAGGGGGTGGGATCGACACTAAATGTAACCCGGTTTCACGATTCGCTCGAAAAATATGACGCGAATCTTTCCGCCTTTAACTCACCCCGCCGCGCGTCTTATCTATGCCCTTCGGCTGTCCGTGGTCCCGCCTCGTCAGTATTCAACACAGAAGAAGCATAAATTTCGAATTTTTTATACGACCGCCATCTCCCAGCGCAGCCCGTTTTCGGTCAGATTTTTCGCTCAACCTCGACGTACACGACACATGGGTAAGGGAAGATCGGTGTCGGGACACGCTCGCGTTTTTTATGTTCCGCTTGTCCTTGTCTGCGTTCTCGTTGCGCCCTGACAAAGATTAAATTACATTTCCGGGAAGAAAACACAGGGGAAGATTCGCCTGTTGAAAGGGAGTCGAATTTCGCTAAGGATTTTCCTTCGTTCAATGGCGGTCTTCGATTTGAGAAACGGACCACCGTAATTTATCGACTTTCGGAGTAATCGTGGAGGTGATTTCTGATATGGATTTACTTTTAGTTCTTTTATGGATTTTTAGTGAGATTTTTGGAAGGTGTTTTATATTTAATTTTTAATAACGTGTATAATTAAAAATCTTTGTTAATGATGAATAATCTCTTTGGTAGGTTGGTTGCGATGGAACAAAGAATTCAGAATGGACGATTTAGAAACGAATTATTTTTTTATCGTACAGATTCTGATATCGTATCTAGTGTCATTATCTAACTAATGTTAGATATAAGGAATACGTATTTCCCACTGTTTGTGGGATAAATAATAATTTGAAGTTTGCTTCAGATTTTTTATGAATTATCTTTAACCTTTAATTTAATGAGGCTATAAAATTTTTTAGAAAGAACTTCAGTAAGAATTCAGCAACAAGTTCCTACGAATTTTTTCCTTAAGGGAAAGTTGTGATGCAATCAGGAGTTTGAAATTATTTCGTAAAAAAATAAGTAATACAATTTTACTTAAGAAATTCTTAACAAAATTAAAACGTTGCATTAATTTCTTCAAGTAGATCAACTTCTTGCGAATACAGTTTTGTAAGGAAAATTGATACTGATTTTATATCAAGTATTAGGTTGTTCGGAAAGTTTCTTTCGTTTTATGAGGAAACAATAGACGCGCGACAGTTTTCGTTTTCTATTATTTTACTGAATCACGTATGATCCATTTTATTCCGTTTCTATGATTACGATCATACGTAACTCGATCAAATATTATGAAACAAACACTGTCGTGCATCCGTTGTTTCCTTATAAAATGAAAGAAACTTTCCGGTCATCCTAATATATAAATAAAAGGTATAAATAAAACAACGACTCTTAAAAAGGATACTTCACTTATCAGATGCAAGATTTCACATTTTGCGAGCGGTACATGCAAATGATCAAAACCTGTCGCGTCTTTATTGGAATAGCCGGAGGTTAGTTGGTACACCAGACAGGACGTATTCGTGAATCGTTCAATCGTGAATCGTTCATCGAACAAGATTCGTACTCGATTTGTAATCGATTGACATTGTCTCTTACAAGAGTTGACGGCGCACAGTGCGACATTCGAATGAGGATTCGGGACAAAGATAAAAAAATGTATTTCGTGTGCAGCTTTCCCGAAACTTGATATCAGAGACTCCGACGTGAGTAAAAGTTCGTTTATCAAATTTTTGTTACTATTTTCCCTGCTGCCTGACTCGGTTGAGATTTCTCGTATATTTATTTCTTTGTTTAGGAAACACACGATAACATTGAAGTAAATAGTACCGACATTGGGTACAATCTCCCCATCTCTTCGTAAGCGTCATTCAGAAATTATTTGTCCTTCTATTGCTCTGACATTTAGTAAGGGAGTTCTTGTGTAGCTTTTAAAATGTTCTTGGAATATGCGTAGCCAGTAATCCACTCTACAACCAAGTCGCGATTGCGAATGGGTTTTGCTAGAAAAAAAGAAACAGAAAACATCCAGTGTTGCAGTTTGTGACAGAAAAAAATTACATTACAAAAATTACAGGATGATCTGAACGGTTCCTTTTTTTTTAATTGCTCTTCAAAGAAAGGAAGAAATTTTTTAATTATAAATTAAAATTATACGTATCTTTACTCAAGTTACCCCATATTTAAAGTGTGTCAGTAATGATCGTTTAACGATAATTGACGAACGATAATATATTTGTAATGAATGAGCGAGCTAATTTTCAAGTGATTATATTGTGACGTACAAACGACTTTTACTAATTCTCTATGGTAGTTTTTTTGAGAAATTGCTGTTTACATTTATATCAATTACTTACGGACCGATAATAAATTGAAGTAAAAAATAATCATTAAATTATAAGATCAAAATCGAACAGTGATTATTTCTATTTTTGTCCACTACGCGTCGCACTGTGCGTCGATTCAAAGAAGATTCTTGGAACGGAGATCGCCCGTGCTCACCGCGTAACTCCTCGTAATAGTATTTCATCGTATGGTCGATACAAAAATAAGAAAAGGTAGCAACAAACGAAATTCGCTTGAGATATCGACGAAGTTTCGTTTCAGGATGATTTCGTGTCATGTCACGTGCATGAGTACTCCCGGCCGTTCCGTTTCTTTCCCTCCTTTTGACGAGGCAACTTGTTCCAATGGAACTCGATTCTCGATACATCGCGTAACTTGTTCAATTTATCGTCGCTCGTATATATTCATTCGATGTTCCACGATTTCTTTCTTCGAGCTCTGCATCGTTTAGCAGCTATATTTCACGTTTATGAGTACAGTTGATTATTCCTTGTTATTAGTAGACAAGATTAGAGACAGCGTATGTGGGACGCGAAGGCTGAGTTTACTACGCCGGCTGTAGAAACTATTTGCATATTGATATATCAATTCATTTCATTTCATCGTATCACTCCATTTTCATGATATCAAATTTTTCAAGGAAGCTACTTTGTATAACTTACAAATAATATAACCGTAATATAACCGTAATTTAATCTTGAAGAAAAATTACAATTTCCGTCCGAATTTTAGTCTGATTTCGTAATATTAAAGATTAAAGACATTGTCACAATGATAAAAGTTTTTATTTAGCAAAATATTTGTGTCTTGAACAGCTAACTCCCACATATGTAGCCATTAAAAAGCTTAGTGTGACAGCGAGTTAGCGGTGTAGAATTACTGTTTAATGAAAGAACTTCTCTTATCTCCGTATTACATGCTTATGTACAAAATCTACAACAGTTGTACAAATCCTACAAAAATTCATTTAAAGAAAATTACACATAAAATTACTACGTTCTCGGCTATCGCGATAGAGCAAAAGGGATATAATTGGAAAATATGAAAAACATCAGATGACACAGAATTTTAACGATTCAAAGAAATTACGAAGAATCTGATGGCAAAATTAAAGCAATATTCTTTACTCTTTTATCAAAATATAGAAAAAATTGAAAAAATCACCAGACTGGATCTCATTGAAATCAACGATACAGATCTCACCGATACTGTTTTTAGTCACAACGATTCATCGATTTCATCGACAACTTTGACCGACATCAGTTTCAGCCGATGACGATATTAACCGATAGCAATAATGATCGAGATACATTGTATTCTCTTCGTGGACAAAGCTAAAACCCACACTGATATAATACTCGAAACCAAACTCGTACTTTGCTGCAGTTTTCTGTAACCAATTGGTTAAACTCTGTGTCGAACATTGTTGTTGTCGATTGATACCACCGTCGATTAAAGCTGTTGTCGATCAAAGATGCTGTCGGTGAAGTTTGGTGTCGCCGATTTGAATAGGATCAATCAGATTATTTCGATATCCATTTTTTAATAGCAATTACGAAGGTTTCTGTCAAATTCTAAACGCTTTGTAAAAACAGAATTCAAGAACAGAAGAAGAATAAACAGTTGAAACAATTCTGATACCAAAATTCGTGTCTACTATATTTGTCTCTTGCAATAATGGTGTAGATTTCTATCGAACGTTGAACGTCTTCTGAAAACGATATCGACATGCGTTTGAAGAATTAAACTTGACCGAATCGTAATTCGAATAGCTCAATCAAAGTAATTAAAGACAACTAAAATCCTGATAACAAGATCCCAACGATATAGGTATTTTTCTTTTCTCGTCAAAAAGGGAATCGAATTAACCGGAAATAATTTCAACAGTTGTTTTCTTGCAAGATTCTATCAAACGCTGAATATCATGTAAAACCGCTTTTGAACTATGCTTAAAAAACGAGATTCAATAAGATGAAGAATTCGAGAAGCTAAAAGATTCAAAGAACCAACGTGAGTCTTGACGATAAAATCTCCAGAATATTAGTTTCCCTCGAGGAAAAAGAAAGTCGAATTACACGAGCTTAATTCCAAGAGTTGTTCTCTTGCGAGATTCTATCAGACACTGAACATCATGTAAAACCGCTTTAGAACTATGTTCAAAGAAATTTAACAAAAAGATTCAACAAAATAAAGAATTCGAGAAGCTAAAGGACTCGCAGAACCAACGAAAATCATACCGATAAAATTTCTAAAATATTAGTTTCCTTCGATGAAAAGAAGAATCAAATCAACTTAAGATAATTCCAACAGATATTCTCGAACAGTGATTACGAAAATTCCTATCGAACTCGGCAAGCATTTTGGAGAGACTGGTATCGCGGCGTGTTCGTGGAATCAAAGTCGGTAAACGAACAATATCGGCTGAATTCAATTTGCCAACGAACGGCTGATGGTAGGTTTCGGGTACACGTGGGTTAGGCGAGCCGTAGATTTTCACAATTTCCCGAAACTTTAGATTATGTAGACTGTAGACCATCGGATACAGGCTATCCCCGTAGGAGAGCGGAATCACGCGAAAGGGTAACTATGAAAATTCAAACTACGTCAGCGTAATAGACGACAGAGTTTGCCCCGGTGGATTACGCCGCATGGAACAGAGAGGGATGAAAAGGGGGTGAGAAATGGGGAGAAGAGGTAGGACAAAGTCTGCAAACAGTGACGCAAACGGCGTACGCGACCTTATAACCTGTTCGTCTTTTCGCTTTACAATCCTCGACACGCGTGCTCGCGTGCGCGACGATCCTCTTGTACCCGCGTGCATGTAACGGGTGTCCTAGAAATAGAGGTTGACAAATTTACGAGCTTCCAGGGTGGCTGTAAAGTGTAGGAAAAAACAGACGTGGATCAGGGATACGGTCGTAAGACTGTGAAACTGTTAGTGAATTTAGAAAGGGAGTAAATTTAGAATTATAAAGAAAGATGAGTTTCTGTTGAATGGTGAATTAATCGTGGTTAATAAAATATCGTGGAAAAGGCACGTGTTGGAAGTTTCTGTTTGAAATTTATTACGTTAGAATTTTTACATGTTTGGAAACTGTAGTAGAAATATTATTAGTGGATTCAAAGAAATAAGTTTGTTTTGGATGGTAAATAAATCTTGCTTCGTGAAAAGTTGTGGAAAAGGCACGAATTGGAACTTCTTTTATGAAATTTGTTATGTTAGAATTTTTGTACGTTTGAAATTTGCAGTAGAAATATTTTTAGTAATTTATTACTTTGCGAGCAAATATGAAGGTTCTAATGCGTATGTTTAAATGCAGAAAGAAGTGAAGGACGGATATTTTTCTTGCACAATAATTTACTAATTTATTATAGTAGTATTATAGTAGTAAGTCGATAGTTTTAACTTGTAGGTTATAGACTTCTTTTTTAGAATTTCACAATATTGCATCGAAAGATTCCTATGGAGATATTTATGAAATATGACCGAATCTCAAAGCAAAGAATATTCTTGAAAACATACAGTTGAAGTTGATATTTTTCTTCTAACGTTCTAGAGAGGACATTTCACGTTTCTGTCGCTTCAACGTAAATGAGACCTTCACCACAACATATAATTAAAATGCTATTCATTTGATGTCAGAATTTAGTTTAATTTTCTACGGAACGTGTGCTTTGCATGTGCCCGTCGTGTTAACACGAATTCGAGCACTTTTTAACACAGAATTACGTGCTTTGTAAAATACTTTAGAATCTTATTAAATTGTTTTGTAGAAACGTCGTATGCCATTATATATCGTAGCGTCATACGTCAACTATGCAATTAAATTCTATTCAGAAAATAACAGTACCTAAATTTTTATGGAAGTGAAACATTTGACGGTGACATCAGTATTTCTATCGCGCTTTTGCGATTAAAAGTATTAATTTACAATTCTTCTCGTAGATTTTAATGCAAAACATAAATTTTATATTTTTATAGAAATAAAACATTTAACACTTTTATACAAGCCGTTATAAAAATGTAAGCTTGCCAATGATATTATTCCTTTTATCACATTTCCTTTCTAAATAATCACACAAATTATCACACGATTCGCAAATAAGAAAAAATAATATATAAATATAAAATATAAATAAGAAAAAACCAGGGGCATCTTGATAATAATCTCACCACTGCTAATTTTACAAAAGCGATATCAGAAAGCTTTAAAAAGAACCTTTAGAGTATACAGTAACTACTAACTAACTAAATTATATTTTGAATTTGCTCATGAATTCTTTAGCGTTCGTTCTCTTTCAAAGAGACCTGACGAGCTCGCAATTTCAAAATTTCCAAGAGCAGCATTTTAAAATGCATCATCTTCTACTGGTACGTTTCCAACAGCTTCATTAATCCACCATTTATAATACAAATTCTCTCCAACATAAAGTCAACCTAAATGTAACCCAAGCCTGATTTCGCCAACGCATTTTCAATGTTTCGAAATCTACACTAGCAACTAAAATTATATACTTCAAAACTGTACTCGACTTTTTTACTCATATGTAACACGTCACAAGGTACAAGTACTTAACCTTACTGTGATCTTCGAATTATTATTATTTTTCGAAGTTCAATGTTGTAATAAAAAAATTATTTATTATTTATAATTTAGCATAAAATCAAAAGAAAAATCAAAGGAATCTTTCATACTTTTTCCATAAACAGACATTTTTTAAAGATAAAAGCACGTATAGTTGAGTTGATAAAAATGGCCTAAAGAATACAACACCGTAAAATTAAAGTAAACTACACAAAATATATTTATTTTAACATCTCCGTTGTTTAACCGAGTTTTTCTCTTCTCAAACAACTGCTATAATCCTTTAAATCAAGGCTCCCTAAACTATGAGTCGAAAAAATTTTTGTAACCGTCGCTTATCAGCGAAATGAAGAATGTCAATCATCTTGTCATTAAAGGATCACTTAGTTATTGATCGACATAGCTACAAAACAGCAGTTTTTTAAAAGATCGTTTAAACAAACTTTTGCTTTGAATTAGGACAGAATTTCTAGCAATTTCTAAAATGACCTTAAACACACATACGACACTTTATAGTACATACCTATTGCAAAACGACGATCATTGACAATTATATAATCAAAATATCGATTAACTCCAATATGCTTTGGGTTTGTCCTAACAAGTGGTAATAAGTAATAACATTATAAATATACCTAAGAATTGTTTCAAATTAAACTTCATCGGTTCATCATCGGCTAATGTTTTGTTTGTATATTTACTTTATGTACCTTTCTACGTACATAACTAGGGTCGCGTAAAATTTTCCCGGGCAAAATCCGGTCGCGAGTGGACAAAATTTAGGAAACGCTGCCTGAAATCCATAAATACCGAATTCTTTTCGCGCGATGTATTTTTAAAAAATTTCCAGTCCACCCAGTGTTGCGCGATAAACGCGAGGTAGTTTAATACCTGGCGCGTTTCACTCGCGACGAAACAGAAGATCGTCGAGCTTGTGCCGCTTTTTACTCCGTTCAACTGTTCAGTCCGGGCGCAAACAATGCGCCGCTCGATCGCGCGATTCAACTCGACGTTTTCCATTCTGATTTGCCCCTCTTCTCCCTTTTTTTCGCCCTGTTTTTCCCGCCTCTCTTTCTCATTTACCGGCTCTACGTGTGTTTTCGAATACGCATCTATTCGTAATTTCGTCGATTTCCGAGAATTTAGCGAACGTTTGCGGAAACGAAGCGGAAGCTGGGATCCTCCGGGAGCGTAAGAAGCGCAATCGACCTGGTTATTGTGCTCCGCGATTCGATCCTCGAAAAGCTGATGCAGGGGATGATTCTTAAGTCGTGCTACTTTCTCGCGCTGCTTTTGTTTCAACGAAACAGAGAGGCTGGAGTTAACGAGGCACGTGGATTAATTTTCTGCTCGCGTTTCTTATGGCAGAAAGTGTGTGTTTGGCTGTTAGGTTGAAGGTGAATTTTGTTTAAAGTTAACATAATAATTTTATATTATCTTCAGTAATAGCGCCTGTAAAATAAATTTCTATATTAATATTTTTATTTTCACCGATGAAATTTTATTGGAGAATATTTAATTGCGTGCCCCCTGTAGAGATCTTATTATGAGAACCAAATTCCTGAGAATCCAACATCAAATGGGTATGTAAAATTGCATAACACATATTTTTTTTATTATAAAATTTCAATTTAATTAGAAAGATTCTCAATAAAAATTTTTCCTTTCGCGGAAATTTCATTCGAACGAATGGAAGAAATAAAATTATTATTAATAAATTGTATTAAATATTAATGAAGTTAGAAATGAAATTTGTCAATGATTTTCTTTGCTAAAAGAAAGATTACTTAATTAAGTAATTGTGTAGCAATCTAGTAATTAATTGTGTGTACTATGGTAAATTTGCACAAAATACTACTGGTAATTCATTTTGTCGTAGCAAAGATGCGAATGTGTATTAAGTTTATTATTTATAGGATTGCACTCGAACCGATCCAGTGGAAATAAATTACTTGTTCCAGTATAAACAGCTCACGTTGTAAAGGAAATAATAGGATTAAAAGTATACACACGCCGTGTTTAATAAAGAAAAACAGACTCTTCCATACAGTGCAGACTTAGCTCTTTTAAAAACAGCGGTCTTTTTATAACCTAATTGTATTAAGAAGACAGGTTACAGCTATGTTGATTCACTTAATGAACTTTTTTATAGCCAAAAGGTAACTAAAATAAATTACTTGAGCAATCCATATTACACTGTCACGTTGAGAAGTTAATTAAATGCCAATTATTATTGTTACAACTTTGGCTAGTTAATAAAGTAAATAAGAAATATTAATTTCTCGACCACTGATTCCTAACAACTTGTAAAACGTTAAAAATTCTTGCATTATCTGAATCAACACTTCAAATGTTAATGTCAAAATAAAATCAAGCATCCTGACATTAACTTAACTCAGACTTAACCAACTTAACAATAAGTTCACTTGTTCAAATTGAGTCCACGATACCAGTTGATCGCTAATCTTCGTATGAAATCTGCAACAAATAAAGTAAGTTCTTTTTCGAAAAGAAATTTTGACTTATTCGTAAGAAAATTTCACTTAACAAACTCTTCTCGAACAACAATACTTAATACCTCTCCTTCTAACATTAACAAATTCCTTTGAAATATACATAATATATACAGGATGAGTGAGTAAAAAGTCCTACCTAGGATAATTCGTTATTGCTTTTATCAAAAAACGTTTTAAATGAATTATGCTGCATTTCAAGGGGCTCATCGGATGGATGCAAATTAACTTTTTTACATCTAATATTTTCTGGGATATCAAGGTAATCTTAAGTTTTTTAGATGGCACCTTACATTGTCTATAACACTAATCGATCCAGTTAGCTATTCTCTATAAAAAAAACTATTAACTTATATATACCAAAAAGTCATTATTTTGGTACATATTTTAACTTCAAATTTAACATACTGAAAAGAAAGATAACGTAAATACAAGAATACCGCTTCGCGTCTATCTCCGTCTTTCATACATTGAATTTGACAAATTAAAGTTAAAAGTTAAAATACCTATTAAAGTAATGGTTCTTTTGTATAAATAGATTAAGATACTATCTTGCAAAGAGTATCCAGCGTAATCGACTAGTGTTATAGGCGATATAAGTTGCCATTTAAAAAGTTCAAGGTCGCTTCGACATCTCGGAAAATATAAAATATTAGAAAATAAAATATGATATTATAGATATGATTCGCTTAAAATGCAACAGAATTCGTTTAAGACGTATTTTGATAAAACCAGTAGTTAACGAGTTAGATAGCCAAGATTTAATTCTTTATGCAAAAACAAGTAAGCACATTTATCTCATCAATATGCTTTGGATTCGTTCTAATAGGTGTTAATAAGTAATAAAATTAAAAATATAACAAATAATTGTTCTAAACTTCTTTGCTCCATTTCCGACTAATGTTCTGTTTCTATTCTAAGATAAATATCTTACGTAGCTTTTTACGTATATAACTGAGGTAGCGTAAAATCTCCCCAAGCAGATGTATCCCAGGAAATATAAGATATTAAAAGATAAAATTGCATGCATCCGATATGAGATTCTTGAAACGCGACATAATTTATTCAAGATATTTTTCGATAAAACCAATAACCAACGAATTATTTCAAATAGTACGTATTTCTCATTGACTCGCCCATATTACGTATATAACACCCATATTACGCGTAGTTCGTTATCGAAAAGACTCTGAATAATCCTACGTGCACACTTTAGCCCGGGTGCGCACCGAAATGATGAATCGCGGATAATTAGCCGGCAGCCGTTTATCGATAATTGGCCGAGATTAATACGAAGTGGCTGACTTCCTGACGGAACGGTATACGATTCCCTGGGTGGTAGCTTCAATGTTCCATCGACAATCAATCGACTCGCCGAAACAGGGGCGAGAAAACACGAGCCCCGCTGATATTTCTGGATTCTTGTCCCGTTTTCTCCTCTTCGCTCACTCTGTTCGAGCGAACCACGTCTATTTCCTTTTTTCCATTCACTTTTTTCTCTCTTCGCCTCTTAGCTCGATTCGTCGAAACCACTACGGTGCTTCGTTGCATCGATTCCATCGACGAATCGTTTTTTTTTCCCTGCCACCATTTCTTCCTCCTTTTCGTTCCGTTTCCCCCCTCTTTCCCCTTCTCTGCGCCCGTAGCTTCCTTTTTTTTTCTCGTGCAGTTTCACCCGTAGCTTCGAAAACGACACCGCACGCTGCGAGCATAAATCGATAGGAACAGAATTCAACGGTTGCCTCCGGGCGGCGCCCTTTGGTAATTTGTTGAGGTAGTCGTGGCACCGCGATCCCTGCCCGATGTGTGCACGTAGGTTTACCAGATTTGTGTGCGGTGGAAACGTGTAAGGGAAATTCCTGTCGTGGATAAATGCGCTACTATGTTCCGTCTGATATTCTTCTGGCTTGACGCGCGTGTACACGTACGCCAGAGCACGTGGATGATGATCGATCGCAAGATCCTGGCCGAGGAGTATGAATAATTTCTTGCTTTTAGGTTCGCGATACTTCCATGGGTTCTAGGCTGTTGTCTTATGGATTTTCGTTTGCAAAAAATACCTATGCAATTTTTTATATTGAAATAGTGAGTTTTATGAACGAGCTTTACGATAGTGAAGCGAATTTGTAGTAGGTATTATCTTATTAGAGGAAAATTATGTTGACCTTCTTTCATTCAAATACACTAGAATCTCTTTTATAGTGACTTTCGAATAATGCTCGTTTTTTCCTTCACTTTGAGTTCGAATTAACCGTATCGATTAATTTTTGTTACGTACACTGCTACTTAATTTTAAAAAATATGGCTATACTAACAGGAGAACTGATTAATTTTTTGTTATAGGTGTACGTTCTTAGTTAATATCAAAAAATATGGTTATTCCTGTATAAAAGTGTTGCGTAGCTTGAGCAATGTTAACATTCACTGTACTAAACCTTGTACTATGAAATACAAATAATTTGAAATTTTATGATCTATATTAAGTAGACACTGAAGCTTTCTTGAAGGTAAAACATGTGCTATGATTTTTAAGCGATGGTGTATATATTACAAGATAACGAATTTGTAACAAATATTGCAAATACTCGAATTACGCTAATTTCTATAACCAAATGCTCAAGACATCCGAAAACCACTTCAGCCCTCTCCGAAAGAGACTAAAGCAAAAAAGGGAGAAAGGGATATTAACAACAAACAACAAATTGGAAACGATTGGCCTACAGCCAACCAGGGGTTTCAGCTTAATTAGTTCATTATTTCCCGGAGCTGTATCCCGATGTCGTTGAAATCACCGACGCGACCGCGACGCGACGCTTCGAAACGTGATAGCGTTGCATGTTTCTACGCCGTGTCACGCTGGATTTTTTTTAAATTCGCGTTTTCGAGATAGTTGGCTGACACAACGGGCAGATTTACGACGTAGAACAAAATGAAGGGGACCGAAAAATAAAACAAACAAAAAAAAAAGGAAGGGAGAAATAAAACAAAACTACCGGGTGCAACGTTACGAAAGTCATATTTCGTAAGTTACAACCCGTTTCGACGGTGGAATTGCTCCACGGAATTGTGCGTGTTTGAGAGTTGGGATAAAACGAGATATAGGTACAAAATTTGATTATGTTGCTCATGACTTCTAATACAGAACAATAGTTGCCGCCAATAATGGTATATACTCAAAAATTATTTTTATCGTTTTTATATATCTTCTGTAATCTTAATAATTTACTTGTTATTTTCAGTAAATTATCTGTACTTTCCTTACCCTCGGATATATTAGTTAATAAAAAGTATTCCTCGAATCTATTAAAAATTTAATATAATACTATTAAATTTATTTTGAAATCATATCCCACAAATATATTGGTTAATCAATTATGTTCTAACTATTCTTTCGAATAAAAATTCATCCTAGAATACTAATAAACTTGTAATGTACGAATAAATTAAAGGGTATTGTAATTAACAGTATATTAGAAATAAGGATGAGACAAAATTAATTAGAAGCGAAATATCACAATCAGTAATACCTGTAGTTATTTTCAGCCTTAAGAGGAACTTGGTTTACAATTATTCCTATCGTCCTGCGCTTTCAGTTAACCATGTACACACACAAATCCATCCGCTCACACATACAACCCTATTTTTCCCTTATTTTACTATTCCATATCCACTGTCTACCATGTAACTCCTAATTATTATATATGTCTATTATCTACTAAATAAATCTTGATCTACTTACCCAATTTGTCTACTTAATTAGATATTCCCTCCGCCGAAATATTACAAATAATTAGGATATCAGATATGAACAATTTCAGTAAATCCTATTAATTTAAAACTGTTTCTTCCTTTGAAAAAAGAAAAGATCCTTACACTCTTCAAAAATTCATTCGTCGTAAACTAAGTTCATAAAACTAACTAATTACTTCATAATAAACTACATAATTTTGATTTTTTCGTTTCACCCTAATGCGCGTGGATACACAACTGGCTCCTATGATTGTACGTTTCAGAATGGTGGAAACCATCGAAATTCCAGAACACATAATTTAATTAGCGAACATAACGAGCGGGGTTAAGTCGGCCTCATTCCGTTCACGTAGGGCTGGGAATCGCACGATTCCGAAATACGACCGCATCATGTTCAACCAGCTCCATTAACGATATTCATATCATTCAAGGGAGGGAATCGCTATCGGGGTTCGTTTAAACGCCATATCGACCCCAAGAATTACGGCTATCCCATGTATTATCAGGAGGCCCGATCTGGATGGTCGCGCGCCGTGAAACCTAATGAGTCTCTCGAAATTCTGTTTCTCTGTACGTGTCCGTAAAGTACATCCTTTCTGGAGACGCGGCATCGTGCAGATTTTGGGTTAGGTTTAGAACAGAAAGAATGAGTTCGAATGAGTTTGATTGTTGATTAGAACGTCAATGACTTGCATCGGAGCATCGTTACTACTAGACCGCGGACTTTTTCGCATTTATGAGAAATTTAAAGAGGCAGAAATGTATAGAATGCGTATGATATGCAGAAACATTTAAATCCATAAAATTGTTCTTGAATGCAGTTTGACAAGGCAACGTTCCATAAGATGAAGAGCATGCCGCATTTGTGCAATGGAGTTTCCGAGAACGATCGTGTCATCTACGATATGACATGATAAGATGCAGCACAAGGTAGACAGAATATTCCATTTAAATTCAAAGACTTTCGATTTTTGAATTTTCTACCTATTTTGTCGTACGTATGTACTTAAAAAATAAACGTCAGTGCCTATTTTGAACATTTCTTTCACGATCAATCTGTCACATATTGGATACGAATTTTTTGTCAACTACTACATACAATGCAAAAAGAAAGATATGGCGAAAAATCGTGCAGTACCGACCGTTCTAAAGCATTTTTATTATATCTTGGGCTAGAGTCCATGAATTTCAAAATTTAAAGAATGAGTCTGTAGTAAAACTGAACTGAATAAAAAAAGAAAAGAATTAATTTTGTGAAATTAAATAATAAGAAATAATAATTGACGAGAGTAAAATTTTTGTAATTTATAGGAAACAAAAAATTGTCGTGCAGCACCGAACGATTATTTAATCATTAGATTTTTCGATCTAAATAATAGAGAATGTTAAAAAAAAGACATTTATTATACAGATATTAGAATACACATTTTTATTCAAATTTTATTCTTGTATATGTCACAAGCGAAACAATTGATATTTTCTTGGTCTGTGCATTCGACGTGTGTCCAGTATTTACATTCGTCGTTTTTGGAACATTGAAAGCCTTAGCGGCTTGTCTCTTTTATTTTCATTTTATTTTTGGAGGAGTAGCTTCAAAGCCGCATTCATGTTCTCCTCTGTCCATTTCCCTTTTTTTCTACTTTGGAATTTCGGACATCTTTCTGTGGGGAAAAGTAGAAGGAAGATGAAACGAACATCTTCTAATTTAATTTCAGTTGCCAACAGATTGAACTTACAGATAAGAAAGATTTGTTCTGCTCAATAGCTGATTGGTCAGTACTGGACGAGAAACACGTGAAATGCTTTAGATTATAATGTATATAATATACAAAGAAAGTTGCAAAACTGGGACTGGTAATTACACTTAATAGATAGTATATGGTAGATATCGTAGAGATATAGATAGATAGATATAATATACATAATAGAAAATAATCGTTTACTTATCTCAGAAACAAAATATCTACCCTAGGAAATAACTTTTAATGCTTGGAATATCAATGCCTACGTTTAACTTCAGAACAGCGAAAATAACGAAATAAACAATGTGGCTCTGAAATATGTTGCACAGAATTGTTATATTCGTTTGTTTATTCAAATAAAGCTGCTGATATCCTGTGAAAAAGGCCAGAAATAATTTTATCTACTAAATGAATAAAAGAAAAAATACAAAAGATTTAATAAGAAAAAAAAAAGGTAGGATAAAAAAGTCGAATAGAATAAATAGAACGAAAAGAAGCGAAAAAACTTATATGTTTAATCTAATGAATAGTTCGTCCAAATAAAGAATATATTGAATGACAGTTGCGAGGGATGTTATATTTATGAGATGACACAGGACTCATACAAATTTACGAATTGTGTTTATTCAAGGGCTGTCACAATATTTCACGATGTTATTTGATACGACCGAAGTACCTACTGTTGGTTGAATAACGCGCAACCTTTTATTGCGTTATTCAACGCTCCGTTTAATTTAAATATATAGTATATCAGAATATATTATAATATACCAGAAAATATTATGTAACTTTTCAAGGAATTGTGAAACTATTTATAATGCATTATATATTTATATATAATATATTTATATATAATTCTAATTAAACTATTTATAATATAACTATTTATAATTATATTTATAATATATATATTCTTATACTTGCAAAAAGTATACGATCCTGGAAAAGTAATCTTTGAGCCATTTTTCTTTTACCTCTACCATTTTTTTGTAAAATACCATAATCACAACGAGAAGGGGATTCTGAAATGTCTCAGTTGCACGGACCACCTTGTATAAGAAGAGGCAGACAAAACAAAGGAAATTTCTTACTGGACTTTAAACAAGATTTTTTCCTGCTGGACTTTAAAAAATTTTCTTCTTGGCTCAGAAAAGTTTAAAAGAGTTTCTAGAACTTCGTTACGCTAAACTCCCAATCGATCACTTTCATTCGTATCACGATCGACTTGACTGGTATTATTAAAACATACTTTCTGCCTATGAATAAGTTATTTTGTATTTACATACAATATCACGATCTGAACTTTCTGTTACCATAATATCAACGATGTCAAAAAATCGATTTTATGCGAGGTTTCTGTTATATTATCTCCAGTGTCATGGGATTAAAACCGCACGTGTCTGCAATGCAGACTGTGGATCGCGCACGCATGCGCTACCACAAGGTATTCACAGCGTATATACCGATCTTGTGTCTTTGCATTCCACTTAATATATAGTCGCATTCGAAAGAAAACACAGCAGTGGATAAATAGAAAGATTAAGGTCGATACACCATGAATTTCAGTAACTTTTGTACTCACTCTTTACCATATCGATAAAAGTCATCTGTGTTGTATTATATTATATATTATAACTGCATGTTGTAAATTTGAATTTATTAATAAATCGAATTAAGTACTTTTTATCGTGCTTTTGGGAAATATGATAAATTTCTGAATTATATTGAATATGTTTATTTCGAAGAGATTCTGGAATTGAAGGAATGATTTTTCAGTCGAATTGAGTTTGACGAATCATTTCTTACAATTCGATATATTTTATAAATTTGGAGGATAAGGTATACCATATATGATAAAGTGTCTAGATTGAGTTGAGTTTTATAAATGAGTAATTTCAATTTTAGGGGGAAAGGTTGTTGAAGGAATTAAGGGGGTGAATTGGAGTTTGTGAGTTGAGTTTGATGAATGGCTAGTTTTTATCATATTTGAGGGTATGTGAAATTGAAAGAAAGGAGAGAATATCCGAAATGAATTCAAACTGATGAATGATTATTTTTATTTCGAATTGAAAATCTGAAAATATCTATTCTTTTTTTGATTTCTTCGAGGATATTGAGGATTTAAAAAGAACACTAAAAATACTAGAATCTTTGTTAATAATAATTTCTTTTGTGTAATATAAATCACAATCTCATTTAACGTCGAACAAATAAGACAAATAATACATTTTTAATTTAGAACTTTGCAACATAGTATCTGACTGTATTTTATCTCCAGCAATTTCTTTCCTTACGAAATCAAATCTTCGACTTCTCTTTGTACGTCAAGTAGATTATATCTGTGTCGTACCCGTTGCCAAGTCTGTTTTCCAATTTATAGAAAAAGGGGATAAAACGTTGCATGCATTCATAGAATACCAGAAAGTTTCTGGCCGTGTTCTGCGAACGCGGCAGGGGGGAGTTTTAGAAATTCATTGGAACTCGCTTTGGTCGTTTGAACGCACAATTTGTAAAGATAATGCAGCCGTATCGTTCCGTAGAAAATAACTGTCTTCAACAGAAACGTAATTGCATTATACCTACTTTAAATTCTACACAATTAAAACGATAATATTTCGAAGCAACTAGTCTATGATTTATACACTTAGAAAATAGCTATGTTAACTTCAATATCTTTCAAACGTTGATACCTTTATGATTTTACTCTGTAAATTATCAACCAAGAAAGACAAATATTCAAAATAAAGGTTTTTAATAGAAAATAAGTGGCCTTGTTAGTTTCTATAATTCTGCATCGTCGAATAAAATCGATCTATCGATCAATCAAAAAAATCTGCGATGAAGGTAATTGTACAGTTTCTTTTGAAATTTTCGTAAAAATTGTTGACAGGAAAGGAATTACATATCGAGAAGATTGTAGACTTTGGAAAAATGTATCAATACAAAATAAATGAAAAATTCTAGTACAAACGCATAATAATTTATGAATTAGTAGTATTAGTGTACTGGTAAATTACGAGAAGTAATGTTACACCTAATAAGATAATTAAAACAAAATGTGCAAAATATAAGACATCATTTATATTGTATTCTTTGTTTGATATTAACAATAAAGATGTTCTAATACTGTAAATATATAAAATTTATTGATACCATATAATCAGTAATACACAATATATATACATATAAATATTATTACTAACCTATGTATGGTAAATATACTATATATAGTAAAAATAACTATATACCTATAAAAATTATTAATCCGTAGCTTCTCAAATCCCACCAAATAACGTTAATTCAATTGTGCAAAAGATACGTAAAAGACAGTCATCAACAAAAATAAATATTATTATTAACAAATAATTAGAAATTCCACTTCAAACAATTAACTTTTCCCAAATACAGAAAGAAGAGAAAAACGGTAGAACTTTCCAATTACTTTAGCATATTCCAACACGTTTCTTGTTCTCCTACACAGCAAACTCACCCCCGAAGCTGAAACATAAACTACCACACCTAAAAAGTAGGAATCTCAAAAAAAGGGAAATCATAGGATCTCTACAGCGTGAAAACGTGTCCACGGGTATTTATTAACACACAGTCTGATGCCCGATAACGCGATATTACATCAGTAAACGTGCTAATCCGGCGACCCGATCGTTGACCCCCATTTTCCCACCCCTTACATTGCGACAGCCAGCGTATCTAGCTAAATACAAGCCTGGAAGAGAGACAGAGAGCAAAAAGGGGCAGACTTGGAGGGATGGGGGTGTGGTCTATTGTGTCGTAACAATAGCCAGGAATGTTTCGCGGTTTCTTTTCTGTTTCTCTGCCGCTCGAATGGTAAATGTTGGAATTCATTTCGATGTATATATATAGATATAAACTTGAAGACGTGAGGGAAGGGGTGAGCTTGCCAACTGTCGTAGATAACTGCACACATAATTGCAATACGTACTCGAGTCGAGGAATGTTCAGCCGAAGAATTCGCGATCGATTGTTATAGGAACATCAAAAATATGCGAATTTCTCATTAAGAAGGGAGGAAATTGTTATCAATGGAGATGTAAAATGATTTTAGGATAAATAGAAGTTTATATAATAACTAGATTATTGAATTAAAGATGATATTAAAATATTGTTTTGGATGTAGCTCTAGAACATTGTAAAATACAAATTGTAAAATTTGTATTTTATGTGTTAATGAATAATGTTATTATTTGTGGTTTTCTATGCTTGTATTTACTTCTCTGGTAGTTTTTAAATTTCTGTTTTGAGAGATTGTTGTTTACGTAGAATATTTCGTTACAGCTTCGAGATTCTCCTTCTGAGAAATGTCCTGAAATTCAGGATAAAAATTATTGTATGAGCGTATATATATTCTACTCTTTAAACCTTACTATTATCGTAATAAGAAACATTAGTTTAATACGTGGTTTGGTTTTCGTCTAACAAAATAAAAGAAACGAATTATCATTTATTTCTAACTTAATTTGGTCCCCGGCATTTCTACTTCAAACCGTTTTAATTCTTAAACACTACTTTAAACTTAAGACTAACAAGACCTTACTTACAGTACCATTTTTAAATATTACAATTCGTCAAAAATATCAAGAACAGAATCAATATCTATATTTGTTCACTCAAAACAATTTATCAAAAACAATACCTTAAGATATCTTTACACCAAAAAATATTAAGAAAGTATTAAGTAAAATAGTAGTAAAAATACTAAGAAAATACATAAATGTTCCATACTTTATACGATTCTGTTCTATACTCTATACTACTCCCGTTTTATATTTTTTCCGCTAAAATAACCAAAGTTTCCCTCTCGTCAGGTAAGTGACTCACGAACTTTTCATCGGTATATATAGCTTTTCGTACGCATAGAGAAGCAAACAGATCCGCGAAAGAGTACAGTAACGCTGGTTCGAGAGGGCGAATCGAAGGATTATGGGGAAGGTATACGTTCATACGCTTTAACGAACGGGTTTAAAACGTTACATACACGGAGTCGCTCCTCCTATTCGAAATCCTCCGTCCTTTAGCCTCTGAGACCGACCAGCGAGCGAAACATTAAACAAAATCTCGCGCACAACGTTTCTCTGTTTCGATCGAAATTAAAACGCGATATTATCGCTGAACGCTTCGTACCAGCACGTTTTTCGTCGAAAGAACGATCTTTGGTACCTTGGGACTCCGCTCCCTGGGGAATTAAAACCAGAAATACGTATTATTTTGGATCCTTTTTTCGTTTGCGCAAATTGTGCTTGGAAATTTCCTTCGTTTTTCGAAGTTGAATTATTCCTATGCTTTGAGTGGCTGTACCGATATCGATTTTACCGATTTTAAATTTTCGAATAATTGTTTGGGTTTGTTTCGGATCTTTTATGTATTATTACGTTTTATGTTATTGGTAATAGTTCGATTTTTTGATAGCGAAAATAAATGAATTTTGGAAGATTAGGTTTTGAAAACTGTAAGAAGCATTACTCTAAATATTTGAAAAATCATTTTTTCTGTCTGTACATATTCTTAAATAATTATTTGAATTGCCATAAAGTTAGTTTTTATCACAGCATGCCTCCTATAGTATTTTGTCATAACTGTTTGCTTAGTTGGTGCAATAAAACCATTCATAAGAGTGATTCTGTATTTGTTTTGAGCAATATATATCGTTCAGGATGAGAGAACAAAAGTTCCGAAATATGAAAGTAAAGAGAAAATTTCTCTAGTAGTGATTTTTCTATATATGACCACTTCTTTGGCAAAATTGTTTATGCGATCTGAACATAATCTGTTCTTTTTTAGGAAATACTACCATTTATAACAGTAGGATAAGAACTTGCATTAGCTCAAGCTGCATCTAAATTTCAGTTAATTGGATTTTATTAATTGGTAACAAAACGTTTCTATACATATGTAAAATTGTTTCAATTCTACCATCGTATCCAAAATAGAAGTTCGATTGCTGTAGCTCTGCTAAAGTTGGAGGAAGCAGCACAAAGGAACGGAAACTTCGGCCCACAACTTTTGAGGCTTTGGATTACTGAATACGAGCTTTGATCCGATTTACAAAGAACGTCCCTTAACGTTGTAATTAACTTCCGGCACCGCGGAATACTTTCCCCGCAAACAAGTCACGTTTCGGGGCTCGTGCATCGCATTCAAATTCAACCGTATACCTAAGTGGCTGCATCGTAAAATACGAGATTGAGTTAAGGTCAGTGCAGAGAATAAAAAATTAACTCACAGACTTAGATGACACATTTCATGAAGTAATATCTAATTATTTTCAATTCAAAGAGTTAACATTTATGCATAAACTCGCTTATAAATAATTCAGTTAATTATATTGATTATATTATTCGAATATATTAACACAAAATTATATATTCCAATAAATATATCCTAATACACATATTCCAATAAACATATTTTGATACACATATTCCAATAAATATATTCCAATATATACTTTAAAAATAACTTTTCTATAATTAACTATTCGTATCGTACAGTTAAACGTTAAAATAATCATCACTGTACGTGTATCATCATTGTACATGTATCATTGTAACATATGGAGATTAAGATTCTTTCACGCGATATACAATATGAGAAACACAGAAAATTTGGAAATGTTTGAAAATTCATAAATCACTCGTCATAGTATCAATTAGTGGAATTTTCGCTTCATGCATATACATTTTTATTTCTTTACATACAACTTTAATCTCATTCCTTTCGCAAATAATGTCTATTTTAAAAATATCCACTTCCAATTAATTATCGTTCATTCAAAAATTACTTCCACCTTTAAATAAATTATTCCAACACGCTATACTTCGCTCCACTGTATACATTCAGCCATATAATCATCTGCGCTCGACATAAAGTGTAAAAACAGAGAAAAGAAATTCGAACGCGTAATAATCAATAAATTTCGAAATCTGGGGAAGAGTTGATAATCGCTCTGGAAACTCGGAGTATTACTATGTTGGATGAGGGTACGTTTTTACGTGAGGATTTTCGTGGTTGGAGTCGATTGTTCGATTCGAAAGCTCGCACGAATGATGGACGAGCCACGGCCTGTTCACGTCAGTTAAACAGGCGTGACAATGGCCACCGGTCCCCTGTCATCGAGCGTTATTACGAATAAAGGTGACACGCATTCAGGGCCCGACCGAGGAAAGAATCCATTGGAACGGCCCACCGGCGTACACCCTCCGATCTATTATTAAATTATAAACGCGTTTCGACCTATCGCCGTTCCATCTAGCTCGGAACGACGGTCGCGTTTCCATCACCGAATCATTCAGAGAATGGAAATCTCCACGGGAGACGCGGCTTCCTGTCGACGTCGGGGCGGGGTGGGTCTTTCGTTCGCGTCGCTTTGCACTCGTTTTTAAAAAAGTATTGTTGTGTTTTTGATATGGCAACGTTCACCGATGGTTAACTCGTGAGTGATGGGTATGTTCAGGTATTTTTGCTTTACATTTTGTATTTTGTACCAAAATGTATTGGAGAGACGTGTGTTGCGCAGATCGAACAAACGGTAGACTATATTCTACGTACTTTACAGCGAGATTCGAAAGTAAGTATACGTTACACGTCTTGCAAAAGTAAATTTCATATAACGTTGACTTATGTAGGCTAAAGATTCAGTTGTTTTTTTTAAATTATACGTTACGCTGTATTTTATATATTATACCTTTTTATTATTATAGTTTACCATGTTGCCATTACAGTAGAACTTTGATTATTCGAACCGGTCAGAGGACAAAATATTTCGGATAACAAATGAGTTCGGATAATGGAGGCTCACTTGTTATCTCACCAGCTGTTGCTACCAGTTTCGATAATAGAGGTTGACGTTCGGATAACCGACTTTGAACAACAATTTCGACACAAATTGTCTTCAGTTATACGTCAGCTTAGACAAAACACACGAACTAAAGGTAAAAGCGTACAACTTCGGAACACACGTTCGTATAATTGAAAACATGCTCCAGCGTAGTTCGAATAATAGAGGCTCCGTTACGATTTCATACAACTGACAGTAAACGAAACTGGCTCGTATAAACGGAATGCGAATAAAAAACTTCTATCGTAATTTATATTCCTATATGTTTCATATCTTCCCAATCAATTTTCAGCTTATGCAACACGTGCGTAAGAGGTTTCGAATAAATCTCGTGCCTTCAAATTCTATACTCACCTACGACTCTCATTGTACATGTAATTACATACATTTTTGCATCGAAATAAGCAACACACTGGAGATCGACAAATTATTTATTTCGAGTTACTATTTAGCTTGATTTTGTTCTCAACGGAACAAGAAAGAATACGGAAAATGAGCGAAAGGTTTGAAATAGCGGCAAATCATAAAGCGATCGAACGGCATATAACGTGTCAAGATTGCTAATACTGGAGTGAGTAAGCATCACACATATTCTATTCATCTTCTAGTAAACGATGTCATTGTTCATTCGACCAGAAAAATTTATGGCTTCTCGCTTTCATAGACCTTTTTGCTCGTTCTCGGATATCTCACTCTGTCGGCGAGTTCAAATAAAGAAGAGGAGATAGCGAGTTGCTTAGTTCGAGTCAAAAACTGATTTCTTATTTTGAGGCAAAACTGTACACTTGTATCTCGCTTATGATCACGGTTTAATTTCATTGTTACGTATACACGGTGTCTTAATTACAGTGTTGACCGTTTTTTTTTTTTTTTTTTTTTTTTTTTTTTTTTTTTTTTTTTTTTTTTTTTTTTTTTTTTTTTTTTTTTTTTTTAGAGTATTTATTACAATTTCATTATACTATTTATCGTATTCTAATACGTTTTTATATCTTAATAAAGCTATACGTAAGTCATACTTACACGTCTTCGAGTAATATTACTGGACTGCGTTAACGTAACATTTTTGTGTTATTTCATTGCTTACCGCAAAGCAAGAGATGAAAGGACAATAATCATCCCCAGAGCCTATTGCTATTTCAGTTACCAGTCTAATCACGCGTTAAGTGACCATCAGCCTGAGATCTCACTCTTCGAAAATCGAAACCACTCCGCCGTTCCGGGCCTGTTGATTGAATACACGAACGAATCGTTGTTCCCTGATTTATTGGCCGCTTTAAGGGAGACCGTGGAACCGATTACGTGGCTATTTCGAGCGAGCAGAGAAGGGGAAAAGAAGTGGGCCGGAGGTGAGAAGCGATTGAAAAAGAGGGAGAAAGAGATTGCGAGAAGCGGAAGAGGAATGACGATGGAAACGATCGATGGAATCGTTTGAGGGGCGAATTATTTGCCCGGTGCATCGTGGCACCAAACCTGACGGTCAAAGGACCGAGGCAAAGTGAGCTCCCGGAGACTATCGACGTCAGGATATAAAGTGCCTCCGCCGCTGCTCCTGGCCCTTCAATCCCCTATCCGATATTTGGATAGTGAGTCCAGGCTTAAAATTTCATTACGGCTAAGAATCTTTATTGTACACGGATCACCAGAACCGTCGGAACCTTTGACATACTACTACACACAAGTATTACATCAATACTTGAGATTCGGTAGATCGTTTTCGGATGGAACTAAAGGCGGAATTTAGAATGACGATATTGTTAGATGAGGTTCGTCACGATTTAGTGAGAAATGAACAGAGTCTTCTTGCGTAATGAATAATGTTAGTAAGTTGATAAGTTGTATAAGTTGCAGGTTGTGGACATTACTTTTACAATTGTAGAATTTTTAATCAAATAGAATAATTAGCTTGAAGATTCGTTTTAATTCAAAAAAGTTAATTCGAGAGAAGAAAACTACACAGAAAGGTTTTATCTCTAATGCACTCGGGCTGATTCCAATTTTTTCGCGTTTCAATAACAGTGACAGTTATAATATAATTGACAATGTAATATATATTATAAGTTTCGTAAATAATAACAATTATACCAAGACGTTTCATGCGTTTCTTCTCCATATGTATAGGTTACAAAAAAAGAATTAAAAAGTTTGGTATTTTTGAGAAAGTATTTTCGGAGTAAGCTGGTAAGGCAAGGAATTATTCGGAAGAATAGAATATAATAAAGGTAAGTTCTTTTAGTTATTAGAAAAGTCACGAAATTTAGGTTTCCTCGTTTCACATCTTAATTAACATCTTCACATTTCGATTTAATTTCCGTTATAAAAATGAGAAATACAAAAAAGATTTTAAAAAGCTGGAAAAAGTTTACTATCAAAAAATAATGATGATTTTGGTTTCCTCGTGTCACCTTAATAAACATTTCTATATTTCGATTTAATTTCTACCATAAAAATGTAACATAAGTCAAGAGAGTTGGAATCTTCCATCGATAAAATGCAAACGGTACTTTTGGTGCGTGAGGCCATAGGTTTCTTCTTCCGGTGATTCGTATTTGATTCCACCGTACTTTATTCTTTATCCGAATCGGTTCGAAGACAGCTGTCAGCTGATTCGACAACGGTTAAAGAATAAAACACCATTTCAAAAGGCAGTTAACATTATATTAATTCGCATAAAATACTTTCATTACATGGTTTTGTGTTATCGTGCCTCGATATAGACTTTCATTGAATTACGAGGATCGTGCAGAAAATATTAATATCTGTTTACGTATAGAAGCTGTATAGAACGATACGATGTGCTTATAAAAGGTCATTCAGCCTAGTTTATGTGTCGACATAAATCATACCAAATTTTATGTCTATGTAAATGATATCGTCGAAGTTCCATTCGTTTATCATGGCATGCAAATTGAAAATGCCGCGGATGACGAAATGCCGTCTATCGCACTTTTACGCTTTTCGAATGCTGAAAACGTTCGTCCATAAAGGAATTCACTGTCGTTACAGCAATGTACAGCATTTCCAGTAATAAGATTATGGTTGAACCATTCGTAAGAAGGTCGAGATAAGGCCCAAATTTAATACTGCTAGAGAAACTGTATGTAAACTCGCGGCGGAAGTATGTTGAAGCATATTAAAGATATGTGTACGAAAACTGGTCTCACGTTACGACAAGCGTTCAAATAGGCAGAGAAGGAGTGATTATAACGAAAAATATCTAGATACATATGTATATACATATACTAAAGATGCAGATAAAGAAATCTTTTTAAAATGCGTTTGTATCGTTGCTATGTCAAAAAGAATATTACTTTCTGGACAACTCTCGTGTAATATGATGGAGAAATTCAACAAAAAATTTACAGAAAGTAAAGAGAGCTGTGTAATGGTAGATCAGTATCTACTATTGGAAGATCCGCATAGCGAAACAGAAGGAACATGATGAGGTGTGCTGGACGATCGCGTATTTAGGCGGAATAGAATTTAGACGGTACGCAGAGCAATTTAGCCAGAACAATATTCGTGGTGCGGTGTTGGTCGCACTTGGGCGCAACGCCTGCGGGATACAAGCATGCGTTACAAAGCAGCTCTCAATAATTGCGCATCGACCAAATAATTTCATCTCGCTCCCGTTCAAGCGACCCATTGTTGCCTCATGCCAGGAGCTGTAACGGCTCCATAATGCCTCCCCTTCTACCCCCTTAACCTAGTCCGACCCCGAGCACTTGTTCAATCACGCTCGACCGTCGCTTAATTAATCATGTAAGATCGAAGTTTATGGGTGACGTTGCTCTCGATGACCATCCTTATCTCTGAAATTTCCTGCGATTCAGGTATATCAGCTGATTGAGAGAAAGAATTTTGGGTAAACAAGGAGTGATCAATGTTGGGTTATTATTGATAATTTATTAGTATTGTATTGTAGTATTGTAGTATTGTATAATATTAGTATATATATTAGTATTGTAGTATTGTTGTTTTAAAATGATATTTATATAAGTTTATATACGTAGATGGGTTTTTCATTTTATATCTGAAAAGTAATATTTTATAAAATTTTAAATAATATTATATAACGATACTAACTATACTAATTACTTTTTGAATGTAAAGTCAAAAATCTATGTGGTCGAAGATTTCTGCACACGCTATACGATTAATATTATTAATAGTATACAATTCAGTAAATCTAATCCAACCTAACCGCAATCAGTTTGATAAATACAGTTTAGTTCGAATCTGTTAAAATTTTAATTTGAACAGTATCAACATCTACTATTATTCCGAGTTAAGAATATACCTATAATATTATATTTCTATCTTAAATCCAATCTAAAACTCGAAGACGAATAATATCAAAGATCGAACAGCCTTGAATTCGACGCTCCATTTTCAATCTGGCACTAACTGATTAAGGTTTTATTTAAGTCGTGATTTTACACGAAAATTAATGAAAGAAACGGGACAATGTTTGTTACGAGGTTAGCAGTCATTCGAAAGTGGCAAAATGAACGAGATACTTGTGTGTCGTCAGTTCTTAGCTAATTGGCCTTCGATTGAAATCCTCATTAACGAATATCGATGCTTTTCCTGTCGTTTTAATTAGCTCTCTCAAAGGAAGCCCATTTGACATTTATAACGAGTTTTATTTCATAATGTCTATCGCCTGGTTTCGTCCACCAATGCTCGGACGTTTATCGATCGACTATATGGACGCCCTTAATTTTCAACACGAAATTTATTTTTCCGCCTAGACAATAATGGAGGAACTTTTTAAAAAATGGCTCATAAGCAACATTTCTTCTGAATTTCGTATTATGAAATTTTTATATATTTTGCAAATATAAAGAGAAATTCTATGAATACCATTGTAATTATTTGACTGGGAATTTTTATGGGCTTATGACGAATTTAATCTGACATAATATGCAAAATTGTAGAAGATATTCAAAGTATAATATCCTTTATAAAATTTAATAAATCAAACATTTCTCTATGCAGGTTCCACTTTTTTAATTATACTTATGCAAATTCATATTTGAACTGAATACGGATTTACAGCTAAAATGATCTGCTTGTTAGATCATCCATAACTAATTTAATTATTCCGCTAACTATTAAAATAATAAATATAAAAAAAATTATTTTAATTTTAATATAATATTAATCATTCCAGTGATTCTTAAAGAATTTTATTCTCCTTATAGTTACAAACTAAAGAATGATTTCATAATGATTTCATAATGATTCTACTATCTGACTAGAAAATACATCCTTTTTTTGAAAAATAGGCCCTCCTTTTCTACAAAAAATGCATCGAAATTTCATTAATTTATCACCTTTACCTTTTTTTATTTCAATTTAAAGCAGTGAGAGAAAACACGATAAATTTACTAGTTACTTTGTAGAAAACTTTTGATGCGTACAAAGCAGTTGGGGTGTAAAGTGAAAGTTTTTATTGGTAATAAATAAATAACGGCGAAACTTGTGCATTTTCATACGACCTTCTGCAAGTGCAGTTGTAAACTCCTGATAGTAAAATAGAATAGTGGGCAGGAGTATGTGGCTCAAGAGGTATCGATACCAGAATCCTACTGCCGTTTAATACCCGATCGAATTTACGACTCCCTTTATACCCCTTTCATTGACTATACTATCATACATACTGCTGCAGACACGTACATTATGTGTATATCAGAGTTGAATCAAATCTTGAAATCATGTTAATGATAAAGAAGTTGAATCAGTGCTAATAGCCTGTTAGTCTCTAAATGTAGCTAATTACATTTGTGTCGTTATCTCTATTTTAATCATTTGTTCAGAATCACCATTTTCATACGATCTTGTATTGTTTTCATTGCATTCTTTTATAATTTCGTTTTATAGAATAGTATAATTAATATTACAAATTATTAATTAATAGTATAATTTTATAGTATATATTAAATATATAGTTAATAATAATAAATGAAAGGCTATAAAAAAAATTCCTTTGAAAATTTCATTCAGTTTCAGCATATATCCTGTTATATTTATAATTTAGCGGTATTCGCTATTCGCCTTTCCC
Source organism: Bombus confusus (assembly GCA_014737475.1). Classification (NCBI taxonomy): domain Eukaryota; kingdom Metazoa; phylum Arthropoda; class Insecta; order Hymenoptera; family Apidae; genus Bombus; species Bombus confusus. The sequence goes on along the minus strand of JACXIV010000056.1, from coordinate 365,933 downwards.
ATCAATGTCAAAGAAATTGTTCACAGGAATAAAACTTTCTAAAGGCAATGTAGTTTACTCTCCAAACCTTGTATTCTTTTGATTTAATACTTGTAATCTCTTTTAATCTTCAAACCTTCAAATGGTAAAATAAAACAATGACATCTTTGCAAACGCTCCGTTTGCAAATATCAGTCACATGGAAATAATCCAAAATTAGATGTAAATTCAATCTCATCTTTCTTTTACGTTATTAAATTTAATTCGATTGAAATTTCTACTCCCTTTAACAAGCACAAAAGTTCAGTAATTAAAATCAATAAAAATTCCCAAAATATTAGAACTGTGAACTAATCCCTGGTAATTATTTTCAAAATGCGCACGAAAACACTTAAACGCTTAAAGGTATCAAAGAAGCTTAAAAACTTGACTCGTTAAACGTTGTGGGGTAGGTTGTCGGTGTGGGCTTCCGATCGGCCATGTCCGGTGTAATAGGACGCGGCGCGCACCCCTCGAAAATTGGCACTTTTCGCGTACACTTAACTTGCACGAGCGTTTGCACGTGCATAAAGGCAAAATGAGCGAGCACTGGATCCGTCAAGTGATGGTTGCCGCTGCATATGCCACCCCTTTTCGAGTCACCCTTTTCACTCGTCCCAACCACTACCTCTCTCTCCTTTTCTCTGTCTCTCTCTTTCTCTCTTCGTTTCGCTATCCTTCTCCCATTCGAAACCAGCCTTTACACCCAAGCCTCCCGCAAGCGTTCAACGCGGTTCTTTGTTATCAAACGACGAACAGCAGCGAAAATAAAAAGCCGACCGGCGCACACTTTCCGGAACCGACCAGGTGTTAGCTTCATCGACAATGCACGCCAGTTTCGTTGTTGTAAATCGAAGTGTACGCCAGTTACATGCACTTTCGCTTTTATTTACCTTCTGCCCCTATACTGTTCGTTTTCACTCTGTGCTACGCGTTCGTCTCTGTCACTGATTATGCTCGCCTCTGTATGATCTCCCTTTGATGCGCAGTCCAACATTGTTGACATAAAAATATCAATGCTTTACCCCTCGTGGTATAGCTACGCGTGCTCTTAGGGTGACGCGTCACGTGGCCGGACATCGTGATTCCGGCACTGTTCATCGAATTTTCATGCATTCGAATACGTAAGAAGGGTGTCGGAGATTGCGAGGGGCAGCAGGGATTCTGTGGTTACGCGTGATTGATGCGATTCGGAGATAAGGAGAATTGTGTTTAAGCAGGGTCGAATTTAAGGGCGGTTTTGTTCGGATTTCTCGGTAAGGAAAATGTAGTAGCATTCGTGTATGTATTTAGTTGAATTCACAACGGTTCCTCGTTTGTATCAGTGTGTATTTCGAACACGTTAAGTTTAAGCTGATCTATAGTAGTGATTTAATTCTCCTGTAACTCCAATTTTACTATTGTTTGTACAATGAAAAAGAATTTTTTAATGTTTGAGGATTTTAATATAAAATTGAAATGAAAGATTTTGTACAGTATATATATATATACACACACATATATTATAGTAATATATACATATATAAAACAACGGTCCTTTCTTATTTTCTCTAATTTTAATCTTTTTTAATTTTGGAAATAACTCCACCAGTACGAAAATGATCCAAAATTTATAATAGAGTTAATCAAGCAATTAAAGACTTAATTCTATACACATACACTCGCGCACACAGCATGCATGTATATTCTATTTATAAATAAAATGTATATTGTGGATAATATTGGACGAACTGGAATTGTAAAATATTGATTAACATGAATATGGAATGTAGAAACTCTTAATTTTTTTGCAATTTAGTTCTTAAAATGAAATTGCTAATCAATACAGGTGACCTGCGTGTAATTCAATTTAATTCAATTCTGTAATTAATTTTAATGAAATAAATATAACAATTGATTAGCCAGATAGATGAACTATTAACAACTAGTGTGATGAATTAATTCGTCTTTTCGCTGATATCGATTCAGACGAAAACCATTCGTTATATGTTATAAATCGTTTATTAGTATACGAAGAGTATTTACCATGGTAGGGACAATAAAGATTCTATCAGCCATAAACGCATTTATACGTCGAAGGCACAGTGACAATACAATTGAAATGCAGAATATTATTTCACTTCACCTGGTCGAAAAGTGAATAATCGCCTGATCTAGAAATGATATTTAAAGTACTATTTATTCAAGTGTCTAAGGAATGAAATATTGGGAAATTAAATTGTTCGTAATATCAAGTGAATCCACGTGATACGAAGTTTCATGGTGCTGGAGGATGTTCGAGTGATCGATTGCGTCGATACGTTCTTGCGGTTTCATTGAAGAGCGAATCCTTTTCTATTCTTTCCCTTCCTCTCGGTTTGTTTCTTTGTCGATAGCTAGAAGAGACTTCGAGAGGAAATTCACCACGTCGTTCCTTCTTTCTTTTTTATCTGATTTCGCTCTTTGTCGAATATTTCGTTCACCGAAGCATTCCTTTAATGTTCTGGCGAACGAAATGAATAGAGCGGATTTCGCTTGAATTTCATTGATTTCGTTTGATATAGTTAAATGCAGCATTTCATCTATGTTATAATCGAACTGCATGCAGATTTATGTTTTTGTGATTGAAAATAAATATATGAATCATTTAAATAAAACAAATAAAGGAAATTTTGTACGTTATTAAGGGTATTATTTTTTTATGTTCCATTTATTTTTTATATTTTTCTTTTTTTAGAGATCATTAATTTTTTATTGCTTCGTTTTAATTCGTATATTGTATTTTATTATATTGTATTTTATGCGATGAAACGTCGTAAATTTATGGAATATATCGTTTAATATGTAAGAATAGAAAAGTAGAAATAAAAATTGTATAACTTAAAATCGAGTAGTCCCTTCATTTTAAATCTAACTCTAATTATTCTAGTTACCTGTAATCGAATGATATTAATTAATAATAAATTTCCAATCGATACTTTTCAGTAGCGTTTTATAATCTTTCATAAATTTCCTCGTCTATTTTAATTCATACTTCTTCTATTTTATCTGTACGAGTATTAAGAATGAGTTTCCGCGATAATAAATATTAAAAGACTATATCTTGAACATTACTGCGAAGAATGATACATATCCTCGTGTCATTCGTGGTTGCTGAGCTTGGTAAACGTAAGATAGAAGGAAGTAAAGATAACCTTCGCATCTCGTAAAAAGCTTCTGTAAGCAGAATTTATTACGAAGTTTTTATACGACAGGCAAGCATGCATCAAGTATTTATCTTGATATTACAAGCCCGCCGCGCCGTATCACTGGGATTGTTCTTTATGGCGTTGCACCATGAAGCACGTACCTACATATATTAGTTATTAGTTATTACTCTGTACCATCTCGAACATTTCAATTTTTCACGAATCCAGAATCTAGCATGATCATCAATCATCTAGCATGACATACGAACGCTGAGAATTCAGAACAGAACACCTTAATATTCCTCGAATCAAGAGATTCCTTTATAAAACTTTCTTACTTCAAAGCAAATAGATCAAGGATAGATCTTAGACCTCGTGGCTCTTGAAGCTATTTCATTATTGAATAGAACCCTTCACGAATATATCAAACTCGAAGAGGGTTGTCATAATTCGTGGGTTCGAATGTATACGATAGAAATCTTCGGCGTTGAAGCAAATAGATCAAACATGGTTAAATACTTCGTGGATTTAAAAGCTGTTGAATAAAAATCCCATATCAAAGTACAAAGAGCAAGAAAGGTATTTCATACATTAAACCGAGGATTTATATTTTCAAGAGAGACGTTTGCTTATTCAACTACTTGTATGAATAGCACAGAAAGAATCTTAGAGTACTTCAAGACTGTAAGATTGTTGATAGAGATTCGTGTTAATGCAAAGAGGTCGAAAATAGTTTTAATATCATCGTAAATCTAAAAGCTGTTTATGAGGTATTTTTAAATTATCAATGGAATTTAAATTTTGGTTTCCACGAAGTAAATACGAAAAATAAAAATGGAACAAATTTAAAAAGAATAAAAATAAATATATATTATAGTTATAATTGGTGCATTCGAAGTATTGACAAGACTCGCTTCCTCCAGGTATATCATCATAATGTACTACCAATATAGCAAAAATATGAGAAAATGTAGGAATTTACAGTTATTATAAAAACAATCCAACGTTTAAACATATGAATCGTACGTTATATATTACAACAATCATACGCTAAAATATATAAATATATATTATTATAACAATAAAATATGATAATATACATCTACATTGGACGAACATCTACGTGCCAGTACCAACACTAAAAAAAAATTCGCTTACCATTAATTTAGTAATTTTAACAGATCGTATATAGATTTAACAGAAAGAAATATTTAACAAAATTATCCTCAACCAATTACCTACAGAAAAATTTTAATTATCTTCCTGATTAAACGATCTTACACAGAAACATCCCAATTCAACATTCTTGTTGCAAATAATTACAATCTTAAAACCTGTCGTTTCCTCGTCTTTCAACGAAACGAATCTCGTTGCTCGGAAGCGCGCGTAAACCCAGAAGGCGACGTTGAAATTTTCCAAATACCCATTCGGAACTGCTTACTGTTATTAGGAATTTCCTTGTCTCATTACGGACGCATGCTTAAACACCTCTCGGTTTCCTTGAGCCATTCCGATGAAATCAAGGCGCAGCTTGTCCCCGCAGTACCCACTCGCATCGTTGTCTTCGACCAATCCCTTCTCTCTTTCTCCATCTCTCTCTCTCTCTCTCTCTCTCTCCGTCTCTCGATGTCTCACGGCCTCGTAACTTACCTTGTACCTGCACTTAGAATCTCAACGCCGCTTGAAATTCGGGGAATTAGGAAACTCTTGGGCCCGTAACTCTATTGGAGAGCATTCGAATTCACGCATTCCAACCTCGGCTCCCATCCAAACCGTGTCTTCTCCACCCCTTGTCGCGTTTCACGCGCGCGTGTATACACGTCGATGCGTTGCATTCGTGCTCGAAAAGCTTAGCACGCGTGTCATGAACAGCTCTCTCGCGTTGATTTTCCACTAATTTCTGCTGGTCGTTTCCAAACTTTCAGCTCTATGCCTTATAGATAAGATCTTCTATCTTAGAAACTCTAAAAAAATCAATATTTTCCCATTGCATGCTAACAGTTAAAAATAATTCCAAAAGTAAAAATATATGAAAGTTATAAGTTCGAATATATAAATATAATAAAAGTTCATTTCTTCGCTATTCAAATATCTGGTGAAATTGCGTCTATACAGGATATTACGTACGGTTTGAATATTTCTACATAGTACATGCATGAATATTGACACTCTAGTTATTAATGTCGATAGAGGAGCTAATTAATCTTTTAACAGTGGCCAAGTGTATTGAGTTCCTGTGAATGAATAATCTGCTCGCGGCCGAGTCGAAACTCACGGTGGAATGTTATTCGAGGGTATTGTAATTCTTTTGAATGTCGAATGATATTGAGCCAGCTTTGTGTGTTCATTTTGACACGAATGTAGTTAAGGGCGTATTTATCGTGCGAGCTCTATTGGATTTAACCCTTCAGTTGGAAATCGTGTACGTGTGTATATACGTATCAGTGTGAGATCCAATGAGTTTGTTTCTCTCGTTTCGTACTTCACGGATTAGCTCGAATTTTACAATTTTACAATTTTTTTACAAATGGGGATGCATATGAGTTCTATGTAGTTTGACGCTCGCTGTATGGAATGTAATTGTTCTACTGATGACACATAAATCACGTTTCGAAGGGTAGAAAGTGGAATGGAAATGCGCTCCTATGAAAATGTTGTTTAGGCGAGAAATATTGGAGAAATTAAAAGTTTTATTGGTAATATGTAGACTATTTTAGTGTTTTTTGAATATTATAAATAAATATGAAGATTTTAGTGTTCCAATTTAAATATTTGAGTACTTCCATTAAAAAATTTACTCTTTTAAGTACGAATTTAAATATTAATATTGAAAACTTCAAATTCAATTATTTGAATCCAAAAATTCGAAATTTAAAGACTTGTAATTGAATAATTTAAGCCTAAATTTGAATTATGAATATTTAGAACAAAACTTTTGAATGTAAATATTTGAAAAGAAATTGTGGTTAATTTTCTTATAATTTAAAAAATCCACTGTGTCGATTGAATGTTCAAATATTTAGGTTCAGTTTGACAAAAGAATGATAGGCATAGTATGCTCTGATTTCGCGAACGTTTGTTCAGAGATCCAGAATGAAACCGGCGAAATGATCAAAGCGTTTAGTAGCTCGACTTGGAGAATATGCTTGAATAGTACGATAAAGCGGAATTAACGGCGGATTGGAAGCATAATCGAAAGATTTCAAACGCATAGTCACAGCTAAAGACGAGACCATTTGAAGTTAACTCGAGACATTTCTTCCGTTATTTACCATTAACCGTAACAGACTGTTATCTTGGCATCGAATCTTTCTGGGTATCTATATAATATTCTGAAACGATTAAAAATTTTGTATAATTTTTAAGGAGCGTTCAGGCGATCAATATTATTGCCAATATTACTCTCAATATTTAAGGTTCTTAACATTATTGTACGTCAAAGACGCTATAGACGATCGATATGTACTACCAATACAATGTTGGAACCTTAAATAGTGACAATAATATTGATCGTCTGCACGCTTCATTTCAGTGATTTTTCTATATTATCATTTCTTTTTTCAGAGTATACGTAAAGACTATAAATAAAACAAAGACTGTGATGTTTTATAAACTTCAAATGTATTCTTGAATGACTCTAACAATTTGGTGTTTAATATTAGGTAAAAAGATATTTTTCCTAAATTGAAATTTCTCTTCTCGTTGCACGAAAATAATTATTAAAATAAATGAAATATGAATAAAGCAAGAACTGATGTTTAACAAACTTTCGGCGTACTATTTTATGAAACGTATAATTGTAACCATATAGACACGCGGAGGCGTAGAATGTCGCCCAGAATGTATGCAGGTAAATTCTATGAAAGTACTTTCCTATAAAAGAGAGAATTTTTATAGAACAAATATGCAAACTAAAACATCAAATATTTTTTCATCTACTTCGCTTGATTTATGAATATTGCCTCTTGAGCAAATATCAAACGAGAAATTAATGTTTTTTCTCTTCAATTTGTGAAATTCCAAATAATCAAACAATCTACATATTAATATATAAAAATGCGTGTATATTTTTGAAATATCCCTGAAACACGTTCAATTTCTATAAAACTGATGCACATCAAACAGCAATTAAAACAGCAATTTTTGTGTTAATCCGAACTCTATTTCATCTCTTTAAATTGAAGATAAATATTCCGTACAAAGATCAAAGTAAATCCTCTAGAAGATAATTTTTATATTATTTCACATTGTTAAATTAAACTAATTATCAATCACGAGCCAATAAACGAAAATTCATTCCTGCGACGCATTTAGTTTCTATAAAAATCAACGCAACGGTGTTTATAGTTCCCGTTTCATCTATTTGAATGAAAAATCGGGGATAGATCAACAGAGGCTAGTTGGTTAAACGTTTTAACTTAAGGAAGTGTCCCGAGGAAAACATAATCGATCCTGTATACTAACATAATAACCGTTGTTCGAGAATCACCTAAAAGCTGTTATGTTTCTGTGCAACTACACGACTCACACAGGCGAACCTTGATCCGACAGGCAGTTATCGGCTATCCTGTCGCAACGACGACCATAAATCACGTTAAGTCAGTTTTACGATGCGCCGATAGTTATTAAATATCGAAGTGCACCTAGCTTCGAAGCCTTGTCTGTTCTGCTAATTTGTAACGAGATTCTTGCCGAGGCTCCAGTGCTTTAATAGCGTTCGAATTGATACTAATAGATAGTCGTACTTAAGTATGCTGATATATGCTTATAAACTACACTGATATGTATATCTGCATAAATGGAAGAATATTTGTATACGCCGGAAGATTTTTCAAGGAAGAATTCGTAGCATTTTCAAATTAAAAGATCCTGGAATTTACGTTGTAAAAGTTATTTGCGTACATGACACAAATTTTAAAAGAATTCGTTGTATATTAAAGCTAAAGTACGGAATTTCTATGTGCATCGTCGAAGAAACATCGCTTGTACATTTCATACATTTCTATTGGTAATTTAATAGCGAGTACTAGATCGGTATTAGGTTATGAATAATTCAATGTTTCTTGATATGTATTTGTAGCGGTGAGCGTGTAAACGGAGAAATTATATACACCTTAACTTGCTTTGTAATTACTGTAATTGTTACGAAGCACAAATTTTCATATTATTCACATTTTCAAAGTGGTTGCAAGAACTGCGAAATCTCGAATGAGTTGTCTGTACATGCTTTCGGTGCTTTTGATGGTAAAACAACCCTTAAAAGAATTTGAGTATATAGCCCTTTATTTCCGAGAAATTAATCGAGAAATTATATTCTCGGTGCAGCAATTCCGTGTGTTTCAAATATTTGTATTACTAGCTTCACCCGTAAATTGTAAGAATATGCAGAAGTACTATAACAAGTAAAAATAATCAAAGATTTATCACAATAAATTGTAAAACTTTAATATCAAAAGATAACATAATATTGTATTAATATTAAAAGAATTTACAAAGTAAGAAGAAAAAAAATTATTGACTTCTCGGAAATAGAAGACCACGCAGTCAAATTATTTTGGGACTGTTTTACCATCAACTTCAAGCACCGAATACGCATACGGCCAAATCCTTTAAGATTTCGTAGTTTTTGCCATCTCCTTGTTAGTAAAGAATTCGAATACAGTAAAATACAACACAATAAAGTATATAAATACGATCCCATTAAATACCCACGCTTATTAATGTACCGAGTAATTAATCGTTTATGAAGTATACATATGTTTGCAATAAACGTATCGTAACTTCTGCATAAATTTTTAGATTGTTTTCAAATGCTGCCAATAATGTACAGTCATGACAGTCGCTGTACGTATCGATCAAAATCTTAATTAAACTTCCATTGAATTGAACCCAAGTGAAACTTGAGATGGCTCGACTCATACACTCGATATCGCATTATACAGAGTACACGTTAATCGGGCGCAAAGTTTTAGCCAAATCAGTGACCCGTATATCGTGTGCCTTCGCGAGGCAACACGACTCCAAGGTACACTTGCATCCTTAACATCGCTACCTACGTTAATTCCTTTCGTGGCAACCCAAGCATTTCGTATCCAAGTCTACATCTGCAACTGGAACGTTCCTCGGCCAAATATTTGAAGAGACATCGGCGAGGAACCGGCGCGGCGGTCAATCGCTAATGGCTGTCGCGTATTCGACGATCGATAAAGTTAAAGTTTAACGCCGGATGCACGACGCTTAATAATTATCAGCGGCTCTTGCGCGTCCATTAATCGCGGTTCACAAGCTCGTGCCATTGCTCGTCTGCGATTAACGATATCGACATCGATGTATATCTGACTGTGTGCGGTTTTGTTTCCACTAGACGAGTCGTTAGAGAGATCGGATTTGGTTTTAACCTGGCAACAATGTGGTGGGATGCGATGTATGAGTACTCCTGTTTACAAGTTTCAGGACATTTCCTAAGATAAAAATAGAATTAAAAGTATACAGTCATCGGAAACTTGTTGGAACTCTGGAATTGTTATTTCATTTGAAACATTGAAATGTAAATAATCAATGCGCGTATTTTATATTATAATATAAAAATCTTGTCAATTTTATAAATAACATAGTTAAACTTTCCATTTTAGTTTTTTGATAGTCATGTTATTAGATTTCCTGCTGTATTTATCGTTTTTTGATCTTCATTTGATTCGTTGGTAGATTTCGTTAAAATTCCTATCGAATTCATCTAAAATTTTCTCATTTAGATTTTAAGCAAAGAATTTTGAATATAAATATATAATCGTTAATTATTTATATCGTTATTTAACTATTGTAATTTTTACAAATTTTATGCCGTTCGTGCCTGATGGATATTTGAATAACAGAGATTTGGATTAGGTTTAACTACTGTAATGATTTATGATAATCTATCGCAGGGATAAAATACATTTTCACATGATTATTAGAATAGTATTAATAATTAGTAATAATTACTACATGACGTTGTTGTCAGTTGTTAATTTATTCGGCATTTGGTTATTAATTAATCAAAAGTGGTTTACACGAATGCAATGGACCGAACAAATGCATGATGGCGTATTAATGTGGTCATGGGGATAAGAAAAATCGTGAATATAATAATTAGAGAATATGAGTAGTATAGATATTATATAATATTTGGTTAGTTATTACATATTTGACAACTGACGGTTTGAATATTTGAAACTCTGAAATATTTTAATTTTGCGCTTTCAATTTGAAGACTTGAAAATTTGAATTTCCATATCAAATATTTAAGTGTGAGAGAAATTTAAAAACACATACAAATTTATAAGGCTAAGAACATAATTACTATTTCGTCCAAATGAACAGAAAAACCATAACTGTCATTAAAAAATTACTAAATGCAAATTTATCACCCATACAAACAACATTACTAATTTCACTTAAATCTCATTCGATGGCATTACATCATTTCGCATCTTCCATCTCTTACGTTTCGTTACTACAATTATCTTCAAGGTTTTTGATTTATGTGGATCGTTAAGGCCAATTCTACTTAGTATTGCTACTCGAAGTAGCAATGTCATAAAACGTTACGCACTTTCGAGCGCACGATTTTTAATTAAAACGCTTGACTATGTCTTGAACTCGAGAACTGCCTGAGATGGTTAACAGAATTACCAAGAAACAGAATGACGCTTCTGAATATCAACTTCTTGTTGAGCTGGAAATTTACCTAACTCCGTTAACTTTACTTCGAAAGTCCTGCTGCCGTTGCTGCTGATACTTTCGCCTCGTATCTTGCAGTAACAAATTAACCCCTTTCACGACTGGTACGTCCATTCGGCAGAAGATAACCAGCGAGTATCGAGCAAGAAAAACTAGCTCGGTGGATATCTTCCTATAATATGACAGTCATTATACCGTCGTTTAATTCTATTTCGATACATCGTTTCGTTCAACAAAACTGTTCGATGTTTCAAACAGCGTTTTGAAACTCGATTTTTCCGGATATTTTTCCGGAGATTTTTCCGGATAATATTATAATGTTTTTAATGACAAAAGATCCTATTATTGCGCTTTTTTGAAAGGTTTACTGTCACACCAAAGTTTCGTTACAAAAATTAAGAGAGTATTTGCAATAACAAGAACCTATAACATTATTTCAACAAAACAGACATTTTCGTATATGACAAAAAAAAGTGACCGCCTTGGAATTTGTAGCGTCTTCACTTAATGACAATGTATAAACGTGATGTAGCGCGCGTAAAGTGTAAACAACACCGCGACCTGTGATCGACAGTCTATTGTTTACACGTCGAATAAAGCGTAGCAGTATACGGAAAGATAGTGAATATGACTGGTCGACAAATTTCGTATCAGGTTCGAAACCTGATTATCCAAGATTGTAAACGCGGTGTTTCGCAGCGGAAGATTGCTGAGAAATATGAAGTCAGCAAAAGCACTGTCCAGAAACTTTATAAGAAATTTTTGAGCACTGGAACAGTAGCTGATCGGTCTGGAAGAGGTAGAGCGCGAAGCACAAATTGGCGTGATGATGCAATGATGATACGAATGGTGAAGAAAGATCCGAGGACAACTGTCAGGAATCTTCGTGAATCACTCATTCTGTCCATTTCTGACCGCACAGTGCGTTGGAGACTGCGAGAAGCAGATTTACAGAGTCGCTTCGCACGTAAGCGCCCGTTAATTAATAACAGAAATAAGAAAAAGCGACTCGAATTTGCAAAAAAGTATGCAAACCAACCCGTAGAGTTCTGGAAACGAGTTCTATGGACGGACGAGAGTAAGTTCGAGCTTCGTGGACTTAAACAACGACTTCGTGTGTGGCGGAAAACTGGCGAAGAGCTTGTAGATCGCCACCTTCAGAAAACCGTAAAACACGGCGGAGGTAATATCATGGCCTGGGGCTGTTTTTCTTGGGAAGGCGTGGGTCAATTAATAAAAATCGATGGAATCATGACTGCTGACACTTATATCGATATTTTATGTGAGAATTTAGAAGTTTCGTTGATCCAATTAGGCTTGGAGAGTAGCTTTATTTTGCAACAAGATAACGATCCCAAGCATACCGCCAAAAAAACAAAGAAGTTTTTTACTTTCAATCACATAAAATTGCTTGATTGGCCTCCGCAGTCCCCAGACTTGAACCCGATCGAAAATTTATGGTCGATTTTGGACAGAAATGTGAACAAAACTGGGGTCACCAACAAAAATAATTACATCCATGCACTGCAGAGATCTTGGGAAAGTCTCGATCCTAATCATCTACATAATCTGGTCGAAAGTATGCCCAGACGGTTGGCAACAGTCATTAAGGCCAAAGGAGGCCATGCTACATATTAAATTTTCTTTCGAGTATAAATTAAGACCTACAAAATGGTCACTTTTTTTGTCATATACGAAAATGTCTGTTTTGTTGAAATAATGTTATAGGTCCTTGTTATTGCATATACTCTCTTAATTTTTGTAACGAAACTTTGGTGCGACAGTAAACCTTTCAAAAAAGCGCAATAATAGGATCTTTTGTCATTAAAAACATTAGTTTTGAGATATCTTGTATACGATATAAGATGGTCACTTTATTATGCCGGTCACTGTAAGTACTCGTATATTTCGATCAAATGGGGAAAATGTTAATGTTTTTCGAAAGGAATTCGGAGGGAAACGGTGAGTTGGAATATCAATCTTATTCGATGTTCGACGATTTTATTCCTTAAGTTTGTATTAATTGAAATTGGATGAGAATGTAAGTTTATGTATATTGTTGGAAGGAATAATTGTATAAATACTATTTTACATGTAATACTGAGTCCTGATTGTATATGTGATTATAAGATATATTATTATTTAAAAAATATATATATGTATTTACGGATCACGTAACTTTGTTAGTTGCTAAACTACATACATTTTTGAACAAAACTGTGTTCGAAATTTTACGTAAAAGAAAAGGAGAAACAAAATTTCATATGTGCTAATCTATTAGTTCTTTCAAACAAACTGCAATTGTGGCACATAATTACTAGATCAATACATATGAAATTTTGTTTCGTTTTTTATTTCACGCGAAATCTGAAATATACGAAGACAACGGGAGAAAAAGGTCCTTTATAGAAAAGCAATTTTTAAATTCAGTACTTCGTCAACGAATTAATCGTGTATCCAGGTAATGGAATCAAGAAACTTGTAAATTTTTATGTGAAGTTGTTACGTGAAATTCTCATATCAATTTAACTTTCAAGAAACTCAAACATTGGAACAAGCTGATAATACGAGAAAAGTGAGGAGGAATGTTCATGAAATGTCGGAACAAACCACAATATAAATAAAGACACAGTAGAAACCTAAAGAACCACAAATATGTCAATCTAGCCATCATAAGAATTAAAACATTTCCGGGTTGAATTCTTTGTGAACGATATTAGAAATATTATATATATATATTACTATATATCATATACAAATATTATATTAAAAAGATCCAATTATCAGGGTATGTAGATACGCTAATGCAATAACTGATCGAGCTGATTTCCTTTTATAACTTTAAATATTTTATTTATGTAATTTTTGTAACTTCGTAACACCTATATTTATTTTCTTTTGCTGTGTTATAGGATTAACGCTGATTAATGGATAAATAAATAAATAAATAAAAAATAAATAAACAAATAAAACTACTAAAATACTAAACAAGTTGACAATGAGAAACTCGGATTCATCGATGCTCGTCTATTAGTCGCCTCTGGTAGTTGTATTCCAACATTTCGAACCTTCCGATCTTTGTACGAAGATGCACGAAAGAGATCAAGAAGACTGCAAGAATTTTACATTTAATACGCGGCACTGAACTCCCAAAGTAGGAAGAAAGGGTCGCTTTGTCGCCCAACTGGACGTTGGTGCTTTCGCGAGCACAATATCCTGGAGAAACGTCCCGGATACCGTTGTCACCGACCGCCACGCGATCTCCGACGATCACTAGTCGTTTACGACTTTCCGAGGATTCCGGTCTGGAACACGCTTCGATTCACCAAAGGCGAGCGAATTTATTCTGCAAGACGCTCGTGCCAATTCTTCGTTCGCGTTCCATTCTGGGTCCAACCGAATTCCCAGATATTTGATTGAAAGTCACGGGAAATGGGATGACCCCTATGTTCTCCTTCCGTTCGATTGATCCTGCTTTTCGATCATTACTCTGTTGTTAACGACTGAAATATTCGGTTTCGAAGTTGTGCTAGGATTATGTATTGGGTGAATCGTGGGAAACAGAATTTGCTGCTATTTTTTTTCATATACAATCGATACCCTTTTTTATTATGTATATAAAAGTATCGAAATTTCACTGTGGATTAAGATAGTGGTGTGTTGTAACATCTTGAAAAGAGTTGCTTCGTGTGAATTCTGGATATAATAAGTTATCCATTGCATTTATTATTGTATTAATTAAGTATGTTAATTAATATCACAATAATGGCAATACCATAGTAGTATGCAATTTGGTGGGTATCTTAGAGATTTTGCTAGATGAGCACCAAGTTCCATTTTTTCATTCACTTCTTATTTGTTATTTTTGGTTATTTGAATTTATTATCAATAAATATTATATCAAAGTTCTTTCATAACTGTTTTCTGTTCACTTCTTGTCGCTTAATTTGCCTTTATATAGTTTGTGTTAGGTCACGTTTAGGTTTAATTCTAAAGTAAAATTAAAAATAGTTAGAATTATTTGCGACATTTATATTATGACATTTTACCTTTTTAAATAATTCTTTCCAATATGTTATAGTTTCAAAAAAATCAGAGATACTCGCCAAATTGTATGCTATTACAATAATAATAAATAATACATGTACATATATCTCAAATAATAACAAATAATATGTATTCTCTATATATAATGATTTATATACCGTCATGACAATTATAAATCTCAACAATTAGTCTTCAACCTAAATTTGTACTCGCACGACGTACTGACTCCGCAGTGAAAGGATTAAAGTAATTCTGTATGAAAATGCTTAACTTAAATGTACTTGCAAGTAGTCAAACAGATCTGAACATAAAATATTGACTACCATACATGCTTAAAATTATTAAATTAAACGAACCTCAATAATGTCGATTCTATTTAACTTCGTGCCCGATATTAATTTTTTTCGCACTTAATTAATATATATAACAAAATTATCAAAGCGATATCACCCTTAACATGCAGATTTTTAAATAATACAAAGTAAACGCGAAAAGCATGCCCAGTAGAGCAGTTAAACGCGAGAACCTTTTAGCAGTACCATTTTCAAGCTTGGTCGTTTAAGTTCGTTTATCGAGGGTTGTTTGCTCTGATACGAGAAGATGTTACGGACGAAAGCTGGAGACGGATGTTATCGTCTTGCTTCTTTTGATGTCTGCCAGCTGGGAAAATCTGAATCTTATTAGGTCGAATTATGAATAATTTCTGATTGGCAACGGTGACTGGTGTTTGCCAACCGACTTTTGCTTGAAACCCACCCCTGAAGTTGTCGCGTCGCAAATTCACCTTTCAAAAGGAACGACATGTAAACGACTGCTGGTATTTAATGATACCCTGCTTGCACGATCTCCGGTGAGATTATAAATTAGTAGCATGTTCCTTTTGAATTTTAATCTCTCGTTAACGTTGCCAAATTCAATTTCAATCGTTATTCTTTTTTCGTAGTTTGAGAAGATTATTATATCGTGGATTGTCGATTAATGTTTCAGTCGGCTGTTACTTTATTTCGTTACTTTCTCGTTCATGAAAGATTCTGATATACTGAAATGCTTTAATAAATATGATTGTGTTCACTTTAATTAATTTCACAGAAAGATTTAATCGAAAGGTCTTGTTTGATATTAAAAATGTATATCCGCGTTTGTGCATAAACAAGATTGTCTGATTTTCCTTTTTTAATCTTTAATCAGATATAATACGCTTGTTCCCTGTTTGGAAGATATTATTCACTTCAATATTAAAAAACAAACATAGACTGGTACGTCTAATTAAAATTCTTTTATTCTAAAACATACTTACGACATACTATGTTACCTTATAAATATAGCGTACAATATACTACATTATCTTATAAACAAGATAGAAATAAGAAGGGCTGAAAGAAGAAAGATTTAAAAAATTGAGGGGACGAAATGTTTCATAAGTTATAGATTTAAAGCACTAAAAAATTAAACTTTTTAAAAAAATTCGTTGTATAACACTTTTAATCATTTTACCCATAAACAATTCAACAATAAATCGCTCATTTCAGAAAAGAATGAGAGAAGTGAATGAAATTCATTCACCGGTGTTAATAAAATTACAAATCTATAACTTGGAATCTGTTTAACGAGACAAGTAAGGTATTAAAGTATTACTGAACGAGAGATATCATCGAATCCGAATATCGTGAAAATGTTAAAGCGGTGATTTTGAAATTTTCCTTGGACAAAAGGATAACGATGACAAGATTCGCGAGTTGAATGATTGTACGACACCCGTTCGCATTTCCAAAGACGGTTCATCGACTCTGAAACGATCATACCGCATCAAACAGCAGTAAAACCGTAATTGCATCGATTTGAATAATAACGAGCCGTTTAATATCGCGTCCAACGATGACGTTATGTTAATAACGCGGTCTAGTAACCATGTAATCCGCACCCGAATTTCGTTCTTTCGCGCATTTTGACTGTTAATAAGGCATGCCAATGCGAAATTACCAACGATTCAAATAATTGAGCCTATCTCCCGACAGCTCTGCCAAACATCACGGTTATTTCGAAATGGAATACTCCAATTTCTAGAATACTCTGAAATCATTCATTTGGTTAAATATTAATTTTCATTACTATTCTTTTTTTCTTTATAATACTTTATTATTCTTCTCCGTGTATCTTATTTCTCATTTTCCAGAGACTGAAAATTCTATTTTTATTATTTATTATAAACGATATCGTTTACGAAATATTAGTAAGTATTAACACAATCAGTGGAAACATCAATGTGGATAAGCGGGGGATAACAAACACAAATTGCCGATAAAAATAGTGCAATTTTCCAACACGTGAAAAACGAACGATAAAATAGAAACGCTTGGTTTCGTAATTCTAAAAAAGGAGCAAATTATAAAATATTATCGTATGCAGATTTAAAATATTGTGATAGAATGTTATACCGATTTGATAAACTTTCAAAATCGAACTTCTCGAAAACGAGGCCTCGTACAAAATCATCTTATTCCACGCTTTTAACTTATTTTGTACAAGGTTTATGAAACACCAGCAAATAAACCAAAAACATTATACACTTTTACCATGAAAGGTAAGCTTATAGAGGTAATGAATTGTACAAAATCCTGAACAATCAACTAATTGTAAGTATGCAAATGCAACATTATCGCGGCTAAAAAAGAGATCAAGTGCCTCCGGTAATCCTAACGCTCCTAACAGTATATACGCGCGGAGATAAAGCCGTCGACATGCGATGTAACGAAAGAAGAAATATAATCGGGGCGTGTCTCTACGAACGGAAATAAACGAAACGTCTGCAGTTCCCGCATAGCGTTATCGCGCGCAATAAACGCGATAATTCGCTTGCGCCCGCGTGACCAATTATCGGTTCTCACGAAACTGATTATGTTCGACGGTAATTCGACTTGCTCGGCATTATTCGATGCCCAGGGGTGCGTATATCCTCTCATTCGAAAGGGATATTGGGGATGTTTGTTCCAGTCTTTCCACTGCTTGATTTTTATCGAGTTATTCTATCTAATTAATATTATTCGTTTATTGTATATTTTATCTGATTTTTACATTTTAAGTAAAAATAAATAACACTATAGGTACGTAAAAATGTTTATTATTGAAATAATTATGCTCATTGCTGTATATTTGTATTTATATTTAAAGTAAAAATTTATTTTTATATTTTAATTTATATTTATATTTTAAGTAAAAATAATGAATAATACTGCAGATACCTGAAAATGTTCGTCGTTGATTCAGTTATACTTATTACAGCATATTTATACGAGGATACTGATTGCAAGTTCATTAGTTATGGATTTATTGTTATTTATGTGAATTTTAATGTTAATGTTAATATATGTTTTATTGTATTTTTTGTTGCAGGTGAGTAATAGAGAATTCCCTTCGTGGACTATGATAAGGACAGCCTTTTTTCTTATTTATTCATTTATCTCTTTAGGTACGTAAAAAATCTGTTGAAAAGGAATTACAAATTCATCTTTAGTTTATGTGATAATTTTATCTTTCTTAATAATTAATGAAACAAGTTACACATATAAATATACCTTACGTGACTAAAAACATTTATAAGACTGTCTAGATAATGTCTCCCATTTTTCTCATATACCAATTGAGTAATTTATTCCAAGATAACAAAAGTGCTATGTGATAAGAAGTATAAAAAATAACATTTTATTGAGAAAAACTAAAAGAACTAAATTTAAAATCGTGTCCATAAAAATTAGATTGTTCTTAATATTCTTTAAATCTAAAACATAATCCAGCGTCACGATCTTTTCTCCTTTCCTACCTTTTTTATTATTTTCTATCATTTTCATAACGTGAACATAATTGCCATAAGTTGGTCACGTAAAGAGTTGATGTAATAATATGTTGCGTGATTTTAATACGTTTTAAACATAGTTTCCGTATAAATTATGCAAGAACTTATCATTTACCCTAGTGTTATGGTAATTAAAGTTATCGATGGAAGGATAAAAGGCCGAGAAGAAAGGAAATTACTGTAATTGGCTATTGATGAATAGTTCACCGTAAGAAGGGGGAATTTCGTTATCGAACACGATTGTCGAGCACGTGATTAATGATAGAGTAATTGGCGTTTGAGTTCGGGAATTTTCTGTAATACATAGTTGGTTAGACTTTTAAGGGTTGTAGTTAAAGCAAGAAAACTTGTTAGGAGAACGCAAAGACTTTCCTTGGCGTGGCTTGTTTCTCTCGATTCTTGTTATCTGTTTCGAAAACATAACAAGCCACGTTCAATTTAAAAAGGATAATTTGCTTTCGTTACATTCACCAAAAGTAATTTATCTTACATTTTTTATTATTTTAAATGCCTACATATACATATACATATACAGTTACAGTAAGTGATCAAATTATTAAGATCAAATGGAAAAATTAAAAATTTTATGTTCAATAATTTCTAACGATTTATGGAAGATTTTTAAAGAGTATCTTCACTTTTATGTTTGACGAGTATATTCAAATTCCAAATAAGTAATCATTTCCATGTCATCATAGTAATTTGATCTAGTGAGTGCTGTTGTTGATCTTAAAAAAATTCTGTATATATACAACAAGCGTGTATAGGTTTTCGAATCGCATAATACCTAATTCGAATATCTAAACTTTTATGTTAAACTCGAACATTCGCATTCAAATTCAAAATTCTTTTGTACGGTGAATAATATCTGTATAGTTGAATTTTTTAATTCGAATATTTTATTCAATAAGTAATTGAATTTGCATATTCAAACCTAAATATAATTACATCTAACTATTCAAATTCCAATTTTCCATCTTTAAATCTGTAAAGAAGAATAGGTTCCGGATTCTCTACGTTTTCGATTGCCGTTCCTCGAAAGTAGAAGAAGCTTTTTCGTCCCGGCAGTACCTATTGGATTCATTAGTAAGACTTATGCCAGGTAGTCCTTGCTTTAGATTCAAAGGGCGTCTCACTAATTACAATATATATTGAATGTAGACGCCGCTCGACCACTAGTGAGAATGAAGTCGTCGTTGTGACCCTCTGGTGGTGGCGATCAACAACCGGGTAGCCAAGGAGGTATGCTGCCGTCGTTGTCGCCCTCGACCGTTTGCGACTGTAGGCTGCCTGATCCGCCACAAATCTAAATCTACAGTAGTACATACATACATCCAAATGTCAATATTCCATAAAATGTTCATAAACAACTAATAATCCTTCAATCCTCTATATCTCAATGAGCAATCAGAGCCTGTCATCTTTTTGCGTTCTCTTCTTACCATCGTTACCTTCTTCTTCGTCTCAAATCTACCACCCAAAACAACCCTTTCTACTCACTCTACCTACCATCCCATTCCTTGATTCTTCTCTTTAATACGATCCGACGAAAAACACCCATCTGTCAGTCAAACCTCGCGGATCACGACGAGGGATGCATTAAACCCCAAGAAAGGTCCATAATGTATCTCCGCTGATCGCGCATCTTGCCAACGAGGGGGTGACATATTTGCTGAGATCCGAGCGTCTCGAAGACGTCGAGAGATTTATGCACGGACCGACGTATATTCGTACATACACACACTCGTACATCAAGTCTAATGTATCAGAGCAGGATAGGAGATCGCGAAGAGATAGGGAGATCAAGGGCGACTAAGATAGAAAATGTCTCAATTTCATGGGGCAACTCCTCGATCCACAATGATCCTGGTCGCGTTTCTTGCACTCGGATGATTGATGAACCCTTGTTTATGTATGTCCACGAGCTTCATCTACTTTCGTCATTTGCTTCCTATTCATTTTCCCCTCGTTCAATCGGTGCACTCCATTGAGAAGTATATATGTACCATGGGACATAAAGAGCGTAATCTTGAGTTGCGTTACGAATTACATTCTTTTTTGTTCCTATTGGTTACAATATTCGGTAAAATAAATTGTTCTTGGTTGATAAATCAACAGCATTCGATATGAAAATTATTATTTATGAACGTCTAATACTACTTTTAATTTTTAATTTATGAAATGAAATTACATTTTGGTGTTCTTTGTATCAATTTCTTTATTTTTATTGGTTGCATCGTATTCGGTAAAATAAATTGTTTCTAGGTTGGTAAATCAACAGGATTTAGTGGAGAAAATTATTATGAAGGTGTAGTATGACTTTTAATTTTATTTTATATGTTAAATTCATATATTGGTTGAATTTTTAATTCATAAAATGAATATCGTTTTCTGATAATGTAGTCTATGATTATGATAATAGTAAATAAGTGAAATAAATAAACATCGAATAAATTACTTTTTGAACCAAATACGATGATCTCATGTTAGTATACAAACTGCTTTTTCTATTTTGCTTTCAAAGAATTTCTCCGATTTTTCTATATCCAGATATCAAATAAACTAATCTACGAACTAAACAAAGTAATCGTAAACTACTGTATAAGTTACACTAACTAAGGAAATTTGCATCCTACTCTTTTTATTTCCACAAACAATTCTCTCACTCTTTCCATATTTGAGAATCATATAAATGAAAAGCATATAAACCATATTAGAAGCCAAATAGGCTAATCTCAAGTTAATATATGAGTTACAGTAACTGAGAAGAAATTTCATTCCTTCTATTTATACTTCCGAACAATTTTCCCGAATACTCCATATTCGTTTCATATCCATGATCTCCATCTCTGTTATTTCTTCTTCGTTTCTTTCGTTCTTCTTCCGCGTCCATTCTTATCGGACAACGTTCCTCATCGGCCACGAATATAATTCTTATTAAATATTTGTGTGTGTGTGTATGTGTATACATGTGTTACACTTTTTTACAAGCTGGGATGGAATGCATAATTAATTTTTCCAGCGGCGTCGTTCTCGCAGACGATTCGCTTCGCTAAGAGCGTGTTCGAACAGGGCGAATAATAAATTGATCGCGTGTTTCGGTCTGTTCAATTCCCCGCGTGGACCGTCTTCTCGTAGTTATCTGCGTGTAATTAGCCGCGGCTTGTGCGTCTGTCTTTTTGATCCTTTTATTGCGGCGCGCTGGCTTCGAGAGTTATTCTCTTCCGATTTTATGCTCGCCGCTTGAATGGAATTAGATATATCACTTCGAAATATCGTGTAAACTCAGTGGACATGCAAGTATGATCCAAATTTTCTACGCATTTTTTATTTTATTTGAATAAAGTTAAATTAAGGAATATATTTTGATAGAATATTATGGGAATATTTTTATTGGTATGGTGTCATCGTTGTAGTCTTTTAATTGAAATTCTATCGAGAAATTGTGGAACGAAGGGATTATTTGTTATTTATGTATTGAAAGAGGAGCATTGTTTTAAAATCAAAAAATAATTTCACATATGATTTCAGTCAAAATCCACGGAAAACAATTTTTAATGTTCAAGATACAGGTTAGATAAGAAATGATATTTATAAAATGATGGAAAAACATAAACTTTGGATTCACTATGGAGGAATATATGTTCTCAAACATCTAGTGAATTACTGAAAGTGTAACACAGAATCATTTTTATCTCCTTTTATATACGTCGTAGCATAAATAATCATAAAGAGTTCCGGAATATTTATTTTTATTACTTATTTTACTTTCATTTACTATTTTCTATACCGTTGCAAAAAATTCTCTATTAATATCGTCCCAAAGCAATCATGATGACGATGTTGGCGCTGATTAACTACTTACATCACGTGATGGAGTCTCACCTCCCCCTTTTTCGATTCTAATTATGAACTCTCGGAACGATTTACTTTTGATTGAAAACACCGGTGGCCGGGCCGTTTCATCTTTGTGGTTTGCCACGCCGCGTAAGGAATGCCCTTGTCCCACGCTGTTTCTTAATTAATACTGCTCCTCGGGGCGTAATCAATAGAGCGACCGCTTCTATAAATTTCCGGCAATTTATTTTAGAGGTACAGCAAAAGGAGAAACACGAGTAAACGAGATTTAATAAATACGAGACAGAAGGATGAGGCATTGGAAGCGAGAAATTGTTGAGTAAACACACACGAAGGAATTTATGTATTCATGATTGGGGAAATGTATTTGCTTGACAAAGAATTTATTATGAGGATTTAAAATAGTAAGAGAGCGTTAAGTGCATTTTAAATAACCAATATACAGGTTGTGTCTTAACATGTGGGACCCATTTCAGGAGTGGACAAGAGGTACAGGAACAACAAAAAAAGTTCATACGAACATGTGTTCTATATGATTCTATTTCAAAGTTATAGCCATTTTTGTGTTTCAGTAATCCGCAACTGCTTACCTTTATGGAAGTTGCTCGAAATGGCTACTCTCAGTCTGTGTGCAAGCTTGCAGACGTCGCGTCAAAGAATTTCGCAATCTTTCAGAAATTCCAAGTGTATATTGATTGATACATACCGAGGGTAGTCATTGCGTACAGCCTCTATGAAGGTAAGCAGTTACGGATTATTGAAATACAAATCTGGCTATAACTTTGAAACAAGGTTGGATACAACACGCGTTTGTACGAATTTTTTTCATTGCTTTTGTGCTTCTTGGCGCCTTGGCTGAAATTGGTTCCATAAGTTATGATACATTCTAACCATTTTAACAATGCTAACCTACCTCGTGATATCTAAACAATTTCTAAAACAGTTATTCGATTGCTAACGTGTTTTTTTCATTAATAAAGAAAGGAAATCTCAAGGAGAATTGTTGCCATCAAAATGTACTCAATGTAGGGACATTTGATTATATATATTTTTATCGTTAAGAAGCAATAGTGTCTATTATATACACGCTGCTTACAGTTCCATTTATCTTCTTAAGTACACCTATCAAAACGTGCAAATTTAAAAACCACAATAATTGTATCGGTCGTATCGTTTAGAGCCTAGCAATAAGTAAAATGAATACAAATCGACTGCAGCACCATGCGCGTCAATAGCGAAAAAACGAATATGTTAAGCTCGTCTCGAATATTATATCAGGGAATAATTACACACGTAACTAAAACTTTTACGTTTTAGTATACATCCGCGAGATATATATTTGTGCGTGTGCTCGCGTTCGTATTGTTTCAATCGTGAATTTTACATTTCTGCCGATTCCCAGCCTCCATCCTCCGTGACTGTCGCTGCAGATTTTATTGCTTGAGCTTGTTTAAACTGAATTAACGTGATCGTGTAATTCGCAAAGCGAACGGTAAAACAATCGTATTTAAATTTCTCGCTGAAATATCGCGCGTGCAAGCCTTCATAAATATAGACGTTTAACAAGCCCAAGTGCGAAATTGTTGGGAAAAAACGAAAGGAGACGATTCTTTGTCCATGCGTAAATTATGGCATCGTTGAAAAGGTTACGCTTTGTGCTGAAATATTGATCGAAACATGAAACATCTGACATTAAAAGGTGATGAAATACAAAGGGAGGGATATGAAATAAAAATGCGATAGTGATTTAAAATTCGACGAGGGAAATGATTATTTCGAACTGAATTTAAGTACTTAGATTTTAACCAATTATTTAGATATTTATTTAAAGAAAAATATATGAATAAAGCTTGGTTATAAGACATTGTTCGAAGCACAGTTTCAGATTTTTATCTTTTATATATTTCAATAAGTATCCAGGTAGAGCAACAGAAATAAAATTCATATGGAGTAGGTACATATATAATGATCAATATAATTCTACCCATACATCAGTTTAAAATCGAAGTTATTATTGAAAAGAATTCTTGTAGCAAGAGACAGATACAAATATCGCGTTTTAACCAAACGACGAATCAAAGAAAATCATCTGACGAAGGAGAAAAAATAGTATTTATCATATAACTAAGACCTCCAATCCTTCGTAAAAAAAAATTATTCCATATTTCCCCATAAAACTCCCCTCTGTCCTAGCGAAATTAACTAATACGCAATTTCTCAACTCAGATCCGTTCCGAAATCAACCGAAATTATTCCATAAACATGTATTCTCCTGTGGAAAATTTAAACAGCCACGCTGAACAGGAAATGTATACCACGGTACTTGGAGCGTGTGTCCAATTCTCAACGAGAACAAGCGTCTAATTTAATCGAGGCAATTAAAATGCCATCCAGCCTTGCGATTCGCGCAGCGGTGTCTGTGCAATCCTCTCGAATAGCGCGGTTTTCAACCGCAAAGACAGTCTCGAGACCAACTTCGGATCCTTTCGGCGGTTCCTCTTCTCCCTCTTTCTCTTTTTCTTCTTCCTCCTTTCCCTTCGTCTCGCTTCATCTTTCTCCGTTGGTTCGCTTGCTTTCTTGCGTCGCTTGATAGAATGCATAATTAATTCGTCGAGTTGGGTGTCAAGCACAGTCTTCTTCACGAAATCACTGCGATAAGAACAAGTGGATTACCGCGCAGACGATGATACGGCGTGAGCGCTACACTTTGGTCAATCATGACAAGAGTTCTTGAGAACATCCTCGATGACAGCTACTTTGGTGGTTTGGTCTTTTGCGTAGTCATCCGATGATCCATCAGAAATTATTAAATATTCCTTTTCTTTTTTATCTCTTTTCCTTCGTTGTTCTTACTTTTGGTTATGTTTGGTAGTTTGGCAGCGATGTTCTTTCTTCGCTCTCTTTCTTTTTCATCTTTTTGTATTAAGTGAAATTTAGATTTTTGATAAAGCTGTTTAGGTAAATTTACATTTGTAGTAAAACCCCCCTGATTAAATTTAAATTTTTGGTAAACACCCATTGGCTGCATTCTAAATTTTTCTCTTTTAATCTGGTTGAATCTAGATCTCCGGTAAAGGCTCTTTGTCTAAATTTAAATTCTTAATAAAGACTGCAGCAAAAAGTGTAATAATTTTTAAAGATTTATTGGAATTTTTGTTTGGTTGTGTTCAATTGGTCTATGATGTAATAATAATAATTGTTCGAATAAAATAACTTTTTAGAAGAAATTACATAAAATCCTGGGTGTTCATTTCTTCAACATTTCTTAAGCTTTGGTTCCTCTATTTTGTTATAAAAATCGAAAAAATACAATGAATAACGAATACTGCTAAAGTAATTTAATATTCATTTTTATTTCTGCGTATGATTTAATCAGTTTCATCCATTTTTCCTTCGATTTTTTTATTTAAATTCCAAGATATAACTTCGTCTTACTCTCTCTCTCTCTCTCTCTCTCTCTCTCTCTCTCTCTCTCTCTCTCTCTCTCTCTCTTGATATCTTAATATCTTTAGAAAAATTGATTCTGTTAATCAACTTTAAACTAGTTCCATCCAATCCTCTTGGCTCTCTCTCTCTCTCTCTCTCTCTCTCTCTCTCTCTCTCCGTCATCACTCAATTTTAAACTCCATCATAAAAAATTCTTTTCATCGATTGGAAGTTTTTACACACCCCTACCAAGAACCGACTAATTGCATCCCGAAGAAAGTTCTTCAAGAAACGAGCAGGTTTACGGTTTACGTTCACTTAGCACGATTAATCCATTATTTCGGATTATCCCGTGTCGCTTTTAATTCAGCGCCATAAGTTTCCGTACAAAATATCACGTCGATGCTATTGACTTAATAAATTGAGTTCCTCGAGCCGCAGAAATATTTCGAATAATTCTTGATGATTGAAACGATCCTTGCTCTATGTAATATCCATTTGACATATAATAATCGACAATTAATCTCGTTTCGATTTCGATGAAATGTCTCTTATTGGAGATTTGTGAATATCTCATTTTTCACAGTAAATGTATCTTCAATAAATATGTTATATGAATTATTTTTATATTAAGTGTGACAGGTAATTAATTTATTGACTTTTTGAACATATTATGCTTTCATTATCTATCTACATTTTGCGATTCATATCATAGGAATACATAAAGGGTTGAGTAATTCTTCAAACAGTTTCTATCAACTTTTATGTCATATTTTAGATCGTGATCTTATTTTTGTATCATTCCTCGGAACGTAGTACATATAAAGATATATTCGACAAAATATTTTTATATTTGAATTATATTTTTGCGTTTCTTGAAGTTTATGAGATTTCTACAGGAAATGTTTATTTATTCGGAATAGAAATAGAATGAAAACCAGAGATTTTACAAGACATCGATATCGACAAATATTCCATTGTTTGAAATGAAAATAAGAAACGTTACCAGTTTCTTCCAAAAACGTTATAATTCGACCAAAACTATATTTGTACTTTAAATACAAGAAATAATTTTCCCTTTCCAGGAATAGCAAGCACATAGACACTGTATACGTCGTACTACATTCAAACATAACAATTTTCACGCCTCGTTCTTTTCGTGACGGTAGAAAATAGAACAAAATTGTTGAATTTTTTCTGTGCTCCAATGGATTACAATCGTCACTCCAAAAGAGTGAATAAATAAAGATGAAAAAACGCATTCATTCTGCAACATCCGATCTCTCATTTACATATATAGATATACATAAGAATATCAAAAGAAACGTAAAAGAGAAACTTTTCTCACGAACGAAAGACGTGTTTCAACGTGTATGGTCAAAAAATATCATCAAATATCGTCTAAAAAAGATGCACTGATTAAATGATTCTCGCGTCGAATCGTTAGACGATATTTAGACTAACACATTTTCGTAGTCTGGAAGTCTCTTACGAGACTCCTTGATGAAGTTGGTTTAAGGACAGTTGGACGAGGAGGAAGAGGAGAAGAAGAATAGGGTGAAACTTGCGTCCGCGACGATCGAATTATTGATAATTAATAATAATTATCGATAATCTCGGCTCTAGCGCGATGAAAATTATCGTTTGGCGTGGTCGCCTGTGGAGAACGAGTCTCGATTAATTGACGCCATGGATTTTTGTCGTAGTTGTGAAGCTTCATCTATCTATGCGATACGGTCGAGTGACTGTAGGAATTTTTGTAATATTTTTTTGCACGATTTTCAGTTCAGTTTCACGAGGTATCGAGTTTTTGGGAGCTTTTAGGAGCTACTGCCTGAGTGTTTGACACTTGATCGCCTTTTTTCTTTCTTTTTAATTAAATATTATTCTGGAGTAGCGCACCTTCTGATGGAAATTGGAATATTACGGTGATTTAGGTAGTTAGGATAATTGAGCCTTTGATGATATATTAAATAAGGAAGTATTTGGAATGAAGCTTGCCATCAAAATTTCTTGCATTTCTAGTATTGGACGTAAAAGACACGTACTTTTAATTCTTCATACGTGTTACATTATATATGTAAAACATATGTTGTGTATAGGTATATATATGTAGACTAATGTTAATAATTATGTGACGCATAATGATATTTAAAATGCGGAATTTATGGAATGAAATTTAATTTGTAAATTTATTTCCATGCTCGAAAATCTCTCGGGTTATATTGTGGAAGGGTTAAGTTGAAATAGTTGGATTTAAAAATTTTAGAGTAACTTAATTTTATATCGCGATATATCTTTTAAACACGTTTCAGTTCATTCTTATTGTACTAGTATTAGTACCGTTAAAGCGTTTCCTAGTATGAAAATCTTATTTCGAAGGAAGAAGGTAGGAATTGTACTTGAAAAAGAACTTTGAACGACGAAGACAGAAAGAACAAACGAATAACAAAATTACAAAGAATCAATTGTGCGATATTATGATTGAAATTAAAGTTCCTCGGATTTAAATTCGTACAAACATTCGTAACGATAAGCGATTCTAGATAATTCTTCTCAAATACGCAACGAGTATTCCTTGTCTCCGCTTTACTTCTACATTTATTCTCGTAAAGGGCAAGGCAATAGAAAAATGATGGCGTATAAAATTGATCAGATACTCAATTTTCGAAACAGTTCTCGATAGTCTTGTTACTCTCAAAACACTTTCAACAGCTTCAGAGGCAAAGATTCTTTATTCTTGGATGCTTTGAGGCTGCGATCACGATCCACGAACAAAAGACCGACGACTGACAAAGCGTCGTATTCGAACGTAATGAGGTTACGAGGCCCGAGTGAATGTTTCCTGTTCCTTTGCGGAAGAAAGCGATCATCTGCAGCTTTTACTCGAGCACACACAAATCTCCTTGATATTAATAGCGAAACCTCGCAGATTTCCTACGAATCTCGTTTTTCTTTCATTAACTTTCTTCAAATGATAGATGATACACGCTGAATCTTTCTGCTTTTTTAAGTGTTGCCACATTTTCTAAAATATCTTTAATTCACGATTACGTTTTACACGAATTCCAGTGTTAGAACTCATATAAATGTTTCGATCAATTAAAAAATCAGAATTCTTACCAAATAATTCTCCTCGATTTCATTCATCGTCGATAGAACAAAACGACGCGAAATTCAGCTGAATTTTCATACCAAAATTCATATAAACGTTCCTTGTGTCATTGACGTTGTCGCTCAATGAAAAAATTCCAGATTTCACGAAACAATTGTTTTCAATTATGTTCAATACAGTCAAACGTAAAATAAAACCTTTCTATGATTTTCGTTGAACAGAAAAAGCCAGAAGTCTACGGAACAGTTTCTCTAAAACTCATGCATCGATGAAATAAAAGAACACGGATTTCAGCAAAACGAAAATCTGAAACTTCGTTATACACGGTAGATAATCGTTCTGTCGACAATTTCACTTGTTTAAAAAAAAAACCGAAAATTTCACAAAATGATCCTCCTTAAGCGCATCTACCGCCAATAAAATCGAACAATCAAAAATTTAATAATCGAAAATTCATCGAAATTCCCGTATCAAAGTGTCTGTAAAATGTTTCTTTGATATCTCTCGCTATCACAAAAGTCGGAAATTCCACTGAATCTACTTTCAATTCTATCTATCGTCAGCAAAATCAAACAATCAAAAATTCACTAGAGTTTCCATAGTGAAATTCATCGTATAAACGTTTGATACCTTTGCTCAATAAAAATTCCCGGAATTTTAGGAAAGAATCTTTTTCAGTTTTACTCAATGTCGATAAAATTTAACGATCTAAAGATCATTGAAATTTCCATATTAAAATTGACAAATTGACAAAACGTCCTTTCGATAAACTCGATGAAGAAACTCAAAATTTTTTAACAGCAGAATTTCACGAAGCGAATCTTCTCGATTCCATTCATCGACGATAAAATCGACCAATCTACAGTTTTAGAAAACAAAACTTTTGTAATAAAATTTGCGTCAATTCCATTTTATCTTTAATAACTCAAATAAATAAGCAACTCTAGCGCTTTCTAACGTAAATATTTATCTAGATTCTGGATTCTAGAAGATTTTATTATGAATTTGAATATCTTCATGAATACATATTCAGTGATCAATTTTTATGTCTTTCTTTACAAAATACACTTGTCCCATTTTCCTCTGAATAATCGAAAAAATTCAAAATTCATCTGAATTACCTAATAAATTTCGCCCTCAATTTCTTTTAAATTAAAAATATTATCACTTGTACCATTCTTGTCCCAAATTCCTCAAACGTAAACAAAAAATTGCAGAAAATTCAACTAATCTTCCATATGAATTTTATCCCCTAATTACAAATGAATCTTTCTAAATTAATAATATATGCGCTCTAAATTTCCACGCGGAAATTTGCACAAACACCGGCGGAAACATTTCAATGGCCGTTTCCTTTTCATTCGTCCATTGATCGAATCGTTCTCGATGAAATTCAAATTTGATTCAGAACTATGGCCGCACGAAGCGACAATTCGTCGAAAACGTACCATACGCACGCTAATTGTTAATTACTGCGTTCGAACTTTCATAATCTAGCACGTACGTACGTACATATATCGTTTCCAGTTTGGGACCGATGGTTGGATAATGGCCAACGAAGATCGACTAATTAGTTAACCCGAGAAACGCGGTCCTTCTGTTGGCGATAAAAAATTCAGTCCCAAAAGGGAATTCCATTCGGTTCGTGAAGCAGAAGGGAAAGTTTTAAGGAGGATCTCGGACCTCCACGATGTTTCTTCGGCTTATCGACGCTCTGTTCCAAGAGGCGCTAACAGCAAAGTGTCTTCCGAGGATCTCGCAGAGATTTTTGATTTCCTCACCATGATGAAGTTCGCGGCCATTCTTCCCTATTTTTGCAAAACGTAGAAGAAATTCATCGAGGAAATATCGTTCGCCAGTATGATTAAATTTGTTATTTCGTTTCTCTCCTTTCTTTTTTCCATTCGTCTTTGTCTGTTCGTTGGTTTTCGAAGATCACTATTGATATTGGTTTGAAACCAATGTTTCATTTGACTTTGACTTAGTCCGGTTTTTCACAAAGAGTAAAATTAATTTGATACCTCTTTACTGTTCTAGATCCAAGTAAACATATATTTCGTTGTATAAATTCTCTGAGTAAGTTGTCTCGTACAACGCAAATTTTATATAATTAATAATTAAGGATCTTTTTTCCCACTTACCTATACACGATAACACACTGTATGTCTTATATCTATTATGCAATAATGTAAAGTGGGAAAAAATCGTAAATCGTGTACCTATTCGTAATTTAGCAGTTTACAGAATGTGTGCACGAGTAAATACCATGTTAAATCTATTTACTTCTATAAAGGAGAAATTTTAAAATTCTCGATATTTCGTTGAATTTCCTTAAATACGAAAGGAACTTAACACAACGCAGAAACAAAAATGCGAGTAAATATATTATTTCATAAATATCGTTCCACCACGGCGACTCACCGAAACTAAACGAAATTTTCATGAAAATAACCTAACTTCTCCTACCCACGAACCAATGCCCCAACACAACACGAACTTCCCATGAAACATCTAACATTTTCAATGCAACACCGTATCAGAATAACCGTATGAAAGTTGTGCAAGAGAACGATCCCGAAAAAATGTAGAGGATTAGAGGAAAAACGGAAGGAAAAAATGGGGCAATTTCTGGACAAAGGATTATTGATGCGAGCGTGCAACGTTCCACGCCATCAAAGAGCGATCAGAAAGAAGGATTCGTAGATCACGCGGATCCGACTGAATCACGGAGCCGGTGCAAGCGATGAAAAATTCGCGTCCCGTTACCTCTTCGATGCAGCGATAAATTGCGACTCTTTCGGGGCACAACAACGAACGCAGCGATGAAAAAAAGAGGAAGAGAGAAGGGAAACGAAGGAAAAGCTACGCGGAAAGGGGAAAAAAGGAACAGAAAGGCAAGCGAATGGAGTAAGAAGAAAAAGGAGTGAAATGGAAACGCGGGGCGGAAGGGGGAGGGAAGAGGAAATTGGCGTGGCTTCGACGTGACGTTAATAAATCCACGCTGTTTATCTTTCTGATGGAACGGTAAATTCCGATTTCGGGATAATTCGGATATTAAAATTCACCGGAACGATTGATCCAGTCGATGTACGACAGCTGACTGGAGTATTTTAACACTTAGTGTAAGAAATGTATAATTATGTAAAACGTGTTGAAATTTTTATTAGCATTGTAGCGAGACGCGACTAATTTGATTATATCGGCAAAGTTTGGAAGTAATCTTATAACGTACAATGATTACAGAAAGTATTACCACGCCGTTGTATTTATTATGCCATTTACATACTAATTAATTAGGTTCTGGTTAATATTTTACTAAATATATGTTTGCAGCTAATATCTTGTAACTTTTATGTACATTTTCAGGTTGGTTTCCAATCTTAATGACATAATTACGATGGTGCCACGCATAATATTATTTGATATTCATAAAATGTTTCTACAAATGTCCAAATCCCTTTGGTCAACATGTTGATCGAACGGTTTAGTCTGAAAAGGACGAATAACGAACGCAGGTGGATTGTTGATACAACAATATGGTTAATTGCTTCGTAATTTAACGGTACAATAAGACCAATCGGTTGTTTAAATATGTCGAGCGTTAATGGAAGTATAACAATCCGAACGATAATAGTCGCGTCGTGACCGGAAGTCTCTTGGAGACTCGTTTACTCGGGCAGAGAAGTTAAGCGAAAAGAGGACAGAAGAGAGGAGAAATTTTTAATTTGTTAGAGGTGTATAATACTACTCGCTTAATACTATTCGAGTATTATGTTTCTTACTATTTGTTAATAAGATTACGTATGAATACATTTCCTGGAAACAAGCGTTATGATATTCCTATAAATTTGGAAGATTCTTTCTTTTTCAATAATATGGAGGGAATTGTATTTTGAATGATTATGTATTTCATAGTGCAAAACATATTCGTGACTATCATAATGCTATCTCTGGTTTAGATGCATTTTTCTGGAACTTCTTATAAAAATGAGACTTATTTAGGAAGACTCACTTAATCGGTGTAACAAGTATTCGTACAGTAATTAATTTCAACAAAAATTGAAACGCACTTTTTCTGCACTTTGACGCAGATTATTTTTTAAAATATCTATGTACATTTTATCCTATAAAGCGATAACTGTATGAATAGTTATTACGCATATCTTTTTACTATTTACAGGGTATGTATTAATATTTTTACGAAAAAAATAGATGTTCTTTTTTCTTGAAAATTAGTTTAAAGATTTGTAAGAATATGTATATATTTTTTATTTGTTAAAATTTTATTTCTAGAACATCGGTTCTACAACAATTTTGTTAAAGTTAAGTATTGTACGAATACTTTTTATATTAGCCGTACATATGAATAGTCCAAGTTCTTCAGTGGAACTCAAGAGTTCATTTTTAAAAAGGTACAAGTTGTTAAACCCAAATATTCGCCGTTGCTTTCTATAACTTTTAACCGTCTATTAGCCAAGTAATGAATCCCATCGTGGAAAAATGTTGCGTTTTTAGATAACGTTCCATCACCAAGTCAGTTTTCTATCTCATCCATGAATTGACGCTGGCTGCTGCGAAGCGTACCAAACAAGAAGCAGTGTGCGACCTAGCGTTTTCGCGCAGCAATTTCACAGAAAGTCCTGCTTTATCTGTGCCATGATGCTTAAATTTTGTCTAAAGACACGGCGTTATTCCGTGATGGAATTCATCACTTCCCTAATGGATGGCTTAAAGTTACAGAAAGCAACGACAAATACTGATTAATTTTCACTAATTTGTGATACTTTTTTTTTAATAAACTTCGAGTTTCACTGAAAATTTTGGATTATTTATTTGTACGCCTAATAATAGTATCTAATTTCCTGATTTTAAGAACAATCTAATAGAAATGAATATCAGTTCATCGTTGTTGTTTCTAATATTTCACAAACTTTGTTTTAGTTATCTTATGTACGTAATGTTTCAAATTTCATATACATATTTTCGCTATAAAATCAATCATAAGTGTTCGTTATTTTTTTATTTATCGGTTGTTTCATTTATAGTTGCATCTACCTCTGAGAATTATTAGCGACTACAGTTTTATACAATCGTATTTCATAGGCTTATATAATGTTATATTAGACCGATGTGTTATTTTTTGGTCAAATATATGTGTAATATTTATATTTTATTAGTGGGTATACTTATATACTTATAACGCATGTCAGGTGTAGTGGACGCCGTTACTTCGCTATGACTAGAATAATTAGAAAAAGTTTATATCTTCTGAGAACCGTAAGAGCCGTTTTATTTCATCCTTCTTATCTAGGATCGTCTTGAGGTTGCTTAGAAATGTTGTGTTGTTGCATTTCGTTTTGAAATTCTCAGCGGACAATTAGTACATATCTTGCAGTGATTTTTTTGTTGCAAATGTTACACTTCTTCGGTTCTTCTTTTGCGATATTATTATATATAATTAGGAATTTTTTTAGACACGGGTGAAGTATTACGAATTTTTCCTATACAATGAATTTGCAGGATCATGGGTGGTCATATATACTCTATAATATTAAATATATAAATATAACATAATCAATTAAATATAAATCCATTTTATAAGATTATTTTCTTTCTATGTTTCTTATACCATAAACCTTCTTTTTTCTACCATGAAACATAATCCAAACTCTCATCCCGGAAAGTATCCGCAATTTCCTCTGATCAGATCTCCGCAACCCTTTCTCTCATTTTCTCTCGCGCAATTAACTCCCCCGCGAATACCGTATCTACGATTCGCTGGAAAAATTCATCGTGGCGACGAGTTCGACTATCCTCCCGCAGGAGAAGGAATCCAATATCTGGAAATCTAAATCTAAAATTTTCCTCCG
Organism: Bombus confusus; assembly: GCA_014737475.1. Taxonomy (NCBI): domain Eukaryota; kingdom Metazoa; phylum Arthropoda; class Insecta; order Hymenoptera; family Apidae; genus Bombus; species Bombus confusus. The sequence continues at coordinate 330,863 of JACXIV010000056.1, read as the reverse complement.
GTATTCAGCTTCCACGGGATGACTTCGATACGTGGGCAAAAGTTCGGCCATTACAATTTCTCGTAGGTCGCGAGACCAAGGCGCGGACATAAGGGTAAATTCGACCCTCCCCGATGAAACGAGGGGCCAGAACTCACGATCCCAATCTCCGGATTATGCGGTCCATTGCGGTTTAGTGTAGTTCGCGCTGCTTGCACATAGGAATAGCTTAATCGTCAAAGAAACGCCGAGATAGTTAGCAGATATCGTCGTGGAAGCGATCGTAAGTTATGCTCGCGTCCGAAGTGGCCATTGGACGGCTCCATTCTATTTACGACGGAACGTGATCGTGTTTCGGATCGAGTGAAACGAGCGCAAGTCGCATCGTTCGCCGTTTGGAAAAATAATTTGATCGATTTCTTGGTTGGCAATGGTTCGCCTATTAATAATACCTAATTATTAATAATACAGTTTAGAATAATAACTTTTTGGAAATGTTTATTGGAGAGAAATTATTTACTGAAAAGAATGTTTCAGCTGTTAGAACGTGAAGGTATTGTTTGCTACTTGAGAGAATTATTTTAGTTAATTATTCAATTTCTTAGTTGATAATGAAATAGTCGTAATTAATGAAATAGTACGTATTAATAATTCATAATAATTAATAATACAATTTACAGTAATAATTTATTGAAAATGTTTATTGGACAGGAATTATTTGTTCAATGGAATTTTTCAGCTGCTAAAAGGTAAAGGTGCTGTTTGTTACTTGTGAGAATTACTTTTTCAATTTCTTTGGTAGTAATGAGATAATTTACAATTGGGTGGGTTTATGTAGGATAATTTATTGAGAATGTTTATTTATTGAATAGGAACTTTTTATTCAAAAGGATTTTCGAACTGCTGAAAGGTAAGGGTGGTATTTACTACTTGTGAGACTTATTACTTCAACTTCTTAGTTAATAATGAAATAATTTATAATTTGGTGGGTTTATGTAGAATAATCTATAGCGAATAATTATTTATTTACGAGAGATTTTTTAATGAAAAGAATTTTTTAGCTAAAAGATAGGTTTCAGCTAAAAGATTTCAGGTAAAAGATAAAGATAAAGGTATTACCCGCTACCTGTGAAATTTATTTTTTCAATTTCTTAGACACTAACAGGATAAGCATAATTAGAACGGTTCATATGAAATAGCTCGTTGGAGATTTTTGAATAATAAGTTCTAATTAGGTATAAGTATAAAAGAGTAGATGAAATATTCCATCATTTAAGAGTGTACACTAATTAATTGGATATATATTTGCTATTTATAATTTGTTAATACAATTGCATATAAACATGAAATATTCCATCGTATAAACTGTACTTAATTTAGCATGAAGCGTTAGCATATTGAATATCCATACGCTGACATTTTTTCAAACCAAATTTAATCACTTTTAGTAATAATCAGGTACCAAGAATGCAAGTACACTAATTATTAATGTTATTATGTAACGACTTTACATTAATTAAATCGTTTAAGAACAAATACCTATCATATTTTGTTACTACATATTTACATTTTAGTTTTGTTTATTTGGTATATGTACATCGAGTAATTAAAATTAAATATATCAAATATTTCGCTGTTTAAAGTATTTCCTGTTCCGTATCATTAAAGTAAACAACGTATCAAATTAATCCTGTGTAGAGATGTGGAATGAAGGTAATAAAAATGATTGCGATCAGAATCACGTTTCATCTTCTTTCAAATGAAACATTCCAACAGTTAATTTGCCTATTTGTTTTAGTATTTGTATCTCCTTTTCAAGATGAGTTTATCGTAACAACTTTGTATCGATCTTCTTTAATTTTTGAAACTCGTACTAGTAGAATAGAAATTCAAATTAGAGGTCCAAACACATAAAAAGTTTTCCCAATAATAATCAAAAAATATATCTTTTTCAGTTTTTGAAACGCATGTTTATAAAATGAAATGAAAATTTACGTTTGGTTAAAGAGTCCTAGCGTATAAAAAGTTCTGCTAGTCGTAATTAAAAAATACATTCTCTTCGATTTTCGAAACGCGCGTAGACAAAATAAAAATTTTCATTCGTCAAATGGTCGATAGCCCAAATTTCTAAATGACTAGCATCAAAGGAACATGAGAAAACCCCATGAGTAATTGAAATTTCTCGAAACGAAACGGATGGCGCGACGCGGCGCTGTAATAAAAGTCCCGAATGAAACGATAGCCACGGGCAAACTTCGAAACGAAATTGAATAGATGTAACCGACTGCGGCTGGTTGCTTTTAAAATCGTTCAGAATTTTTCGAATATTAAAGCACAGAACTAGCAGCGGAACTATCGTGTCGTAATTTTAAATCGACGTTATAAAAGGGTAGGTATGACAAGGGACTGGGGTGGGGCTGTTTGGAAAATATTACGGTGTACTGCAAAAAGGCAGAGTTTAAAAACAAATCGTCGAATGAGTATCGACAGTTGTTAGAGTGAATTGAGAGTCGTTTACAGTTTAGAATATCACGAGTAAACTGCAGATTTTTACGCATTTTTGGGAAATTTAAAGATGTGAAATAAAGGCGTGGATTGCGCACAATATGCAGACATATATGTATATAAAATGTTGAAAGTATAGTGCTCGTTATAATATTTGATAGGTGAAACATCTGTTTATTCCCAATCTTTTTACTTATCTTCATAAGAATGTAAATTTAGATAAATATTCATAGTCTAACACTATATCTGCAACAAATCTGTCAAGGTATCAGTCTTCTTTCCATATTACAATTATTATTAAGAACGTGCAGATAATTTTACTTAATTCGAAATATAATTATATATTTCTACTTTATTTCTTATTTATTACTATTTCTTCTTTAATTCCAAAATATACAATTCATTTTTAATATATTTAGCTACATATTGGACGCTGGTTGTCTTTTAGTGCTAATCATGAGCCAATTAAGTTGAAATTTTTACTTATATTTAATTATGTGTTAATTTATAACTATTATAATACCGTGTATATATTTGTTATCGTCATTTTTTTATATTTGTTATTATATTGTTTATTATTTATAACTATTATCTAATAATATTTTCATAGAACTTCTGACACTTTTTAATTCATATCACACTATGCCCTATGTGATACATATAAATAATATCCAGTGTCCTCGTTTGTGATAACATACCTAACATGTTCACCTCAACAGGCCTGAACTGTATAGTCACTGGAAACATTAATTTGGCTTCCTAACTTAACAGAAACACTTGGAGCAGTAAAGGCTTATCGCTGTAGGTTCAGTGTAAGCTGAAGATTTAAATATGGATCGAGTTCTAAACGAAGACTCTAAAGTACAATATGTATATCTAAATATATAATACATAGTACATACTATAAATTTTGTTCCTAAGAAATAGACCAAACAGTTTAAACATTTGTAGAAAACTTAAAAGTGCAAAACCACATTAGCGAGTATGCAAATAAATAAAGTCCTTTTGACAAAAAAATTCCACTTAATTTAATTTGTAATTCTTATTTGAAATTTAATTACTACTGTTATTATTAATCGAAATAAAAAGCTCTTCTATACTTACAGTGCTTTAAAGTACAAGAAATGTATTTTTAAAAATCCCACATTATAGAAAGAAATACAATATTTATAATAGAGTTTAATAATAAATATTCTATTCTAATTAAATTCGAATTTATCGAACAAAAATCACGAACAGAAATATACAAACATCCGTCCCGTCTTTCTTTTGATATCAAGACAATCTTACGTTTTATACTCTCCATTATTATTATGGAAAGTTTTTCTGGCAAGACCCTCCTCGATCTTCAAGAAAGCAGAGAGTTAGACGCAATCTCTTTCGCCAGGATAATCATCGCGCCTCTAATTACCTTATCAAACGACCTCAGCCATATCCCAAAGGAACTCGTTTCCATGTCTCCATTCTCTTTCAATAACGCTCATTCCAATAAAAGATATCGGAAGATTAGAGTGTTTCAATTAGCCTATTATTAGTATTATTATATAGAAATATTTTATATAGCGTAAAAATACTTTTATCAGAACACTACAAATTTTTTTGCAAATTCACACATGTTTATATGAACAGGATTACTGAAGCGGAACTTAAATAGCGGAGATTTGCTTTATCTACTAAGTATTGTAACAAATTTCTACTTTTTTTCTATAGTACAATATTTAGAAATACAGAAATTTTTTTTTTTGTATTTCGAATCGCTAGAAATAATCGGATGCGAAAGCGAATTAATTCCAATACTCGACAAACTGAATAATTTCTGTTTAATGTGTATAAAACACTAAGCGCTGCTATGTTCGATATCTTTGTATGATTAATGCAGCTAATTAGAATAAATTAATGCTATGAATTCACACGCAGAAATGCCGTAGTCCATTTTTTCTCTCAATATCATAGACATAGAAAGAGTTCTAAATTTTTATTTCTTTATTTATACTAAAATTATATTATAATATAAGAATCTTCCCTGTTTACTCGCTGATATACGTAGATAAGAGACTTTATTTTCAAAAAAGCTTTCTCGAGAAAGCAAAATCTTCGATTCTTTGTGAATAGACTATCAGTTTGATCCTCTAATAAAATGCTCTGTCTATAAAATCAGTCTAGATCTTCTAAAAGAGAGACATAGAGTAGCAATTTTAAACCGCTATAAAAATCTGTGCTTTGAATTCGACTGGATTTCTCTCTCTCTCTCTCTCTCTCTCTCTCTCTCTCTCGCGTCGAAGCAGATGAGAGCAACACGAGAGAATCTCTGAGCGCACCCGATATAGCATTCGAGGGGGGCATTCAGGCTCCGAAGCACGTCGTGAACGAGGAATCCGTTTCATGGGGCGCAGCGTTAACTAGAAGCTATCTAAGATAGCGTACGAATCGCGATGATAACGAGTCAGGAACGAGAGAAACGAAAGGGGAGAGTAAAGAGTAGAATATGAATATACGAGATATGAATAAGAAAAGATTAACAAGACAGAAGCAAGGTAATAGAGCGAGGAAGGAAGAAAACAATGTACAATTAAAAAAAGAAAGAAAAATTTGGAGGGGAAGGGACAAGAAGGTTATTGGAAAGGAAAAAAGAGAAAAGAAGAGCGGAGAGTTGGAGAAAAAGAAAAAATGCAACTACGATCACGTGCAGAGATTTACTTTTTTAAATACAATATGTGATATGCATGTATGCGATGAAAGATAAATGACAAGATATTTAAAGTTTAGAAAGGTGTTTAAATTACTACCATATATATTTAAAAATCGTTATCTATCCAAGGTATCTCAGTTAAATGATTTAAAATATCTGCTTTGTTTAAGATTATGTGACAAAATTTCTCAGGAAAAGTTACACTATTTCAAAAGGCGCACGTGACGATGGAAAGAATCTTCTTTTTGGATCATTCTTTCACGAGATTTCGAGGTTATCTGTATATTTAAAAATCAAACCCTACACATTTTTTATCCATTAGTTGATGAATATTTTTATTCTCTGTACAAAACTGTAGAAAATATATATGGCAATTATTTAATTTATTCCTATATCATAAAGGAAAGTATTCCCACACCATTGTCATAGTCAGACAATTTACTCGACTTGAATGCCACTGAAAATGTCTGGAGCTTGATCAAATCGTCTGTGTGTTTATCTTTGACATGAATATGAATAGAAAGACTGGTAAACACTACAACAGAAAACAAGAAACGAAACAGAAGAAGAAGATGAAAATAGAATACAGGAGGCATGAATGCAAATAATAGCAAGAGCTGTAGAATATAACGGAAAATAAAATATAAAATCACAGAAGAATGGAGAAATGCAATATTAAAACGACGCATGGAAAGAATACAAATATTTACGACATGAAACAAGAACAAAAGAACATAAGAAGGATTCATGATGTAAAAGAGAAGGAAAAGATGTGGAAAAGGGCAAAGGAGATTAATAAAAAAAAAAAAGAAAGGAGAATATTCATGGAACGAATGAGTGAAGAGAAAGAAGAAAACAGGTGTATATAAAAATGAAGATGAAGGAGAAGAAGAAGAAGTGGCGTAACGCGAAACGATTGGAAGGATTTGCCAGCCTTATTCGGCAATTTACATTCTATCGGCCGTAATCGATTTATAAAGCCTTCGAGTCCTGAAATAATTATGGAAATGGGATCGCGCGGGGCGCAATTGAGCGTCGCGCGCATTTGCTAAATTACCGCTGTCATGAATTAAACATTCTTTCCTTAAGCCAAATGAAATAAATCTTTGCTCGTTGAGGGATGTTTCCCGGGACGATGCATCAGTTCGATTATGGGTCCTTTGTGTATCTTCTTCCGTTCCTTCGCCTTCTGTCCGTTTTCGTTAACATACTACCTCTGGAATTAAATTCGGCGGAAATGTCTTGTTTTGAGAGTTTCAGTCTAATAGGTTAAATGCTATGGTTAATCTTCAATACTTTCTATAGATAGAGAGTTTCAGAGGGTGGCCCTCGATAGTATTTAATCTCATAGTTAAATAAAAAATAGCTTTGCAAATGTGAGATTGATTGGCAATTTGTATTAAGGGGAATTCTCTTGTAACAACGATAAAAGCAAGTGATTTTTATGCATTTCTTTTAGGCTGATTACTAATTATATGTATATATATATATATATATATATGTAGTCGAAGTATAAATGAAATTTTTTCACTTCAATTTCCCTTATTGCATATCAGTTTTTTAAAATGGCGTGCTGGATAACTGGAAAGCTAACTGCTTAATCGATTTCGGATAAAGCTCATTCACTTTGTAACAAGTTTCTTCAGGGATTACACCTCAAATTTTTATTTGATTATTTATAATATTTGTTTAAACAATATACTCCCAATCTATCTACCAAAAAAGGGAAATTTTTCGTCTAAACGCTAGAACTTTCCAATTTTTTATGTTTTTCTTTCAGAAATGGGTTTAATGCCGGCATAAACTATCTAACTTAAAAAAAATGTCTTAGCTTTTGCATTCTGATGATCGCGACAGATGTTATACTGCACTCTAACAATGGTTACATTGTCAAAGATGATCACAAGACTTGTATAATATGCAATAAACAATAAAGAGAACCTAAATAAAAAATTACATTTGTACTTTAAAGCTGTCTATTTGTATCTCAAAAAAGTCTAGTTCAATATAATCCAGTAGTTAGTCTAGAAAAGCTCATAAAAGTCATTTGCTTTTACCGTTTATTACTCGAGAATCCCCCTTAAATTTAAAAATACAAGACAACACAGAAGTGATAAGTTTACTCTTCCGATTTGGACGTTACTTGGAAAAATAGAAATATCTGATATATGTAATTTGGAAAAGGAAAGAAATAAATCCAAAAATATAGTAGATACAAGTATTTTGAAAGTATTATAAAGTATCCATAATAGACTAATATTATAACGATTAACATTTCTTAAATATTCAGGAAGGTGTTAAGAATACATATTCAATTCCGAAATCAAATAATTTTATTTAATAGGAATTTATTTAATAATATATATTCGGTTCACAGCATATTGAATTTAAAAATTACTGCCCCATTAAATGTTAATTTTTTCTCCATAGTCTTCAATTATTTTTCTCCAAAAAAATTAAGAAACCGGCTTTCCATATTTTTCCCCTATAATCTTCATACGACGTATTATGATGTTATAGCATTCTTTTCTCGGAAACTCTTTATTCAAATTCTTATCTGTTTATTCCTCATCTCCAGGTCCAAACTTACGCGAAGTTAGGCTCATTTAGCAAACAGAGACTAGAAAATTTGACTTATAAGGTCCAAGTTGACAACTAGGAGTTAAGGTTATATTTATCCCACTAAACACTCCACTTTCACAATTTATGTCAAAAACCCTTAGTTCATGTCAGAAGCTCAAGTTGATTTCTACCTTTAAACTTTGCCGCAGGCCCCGTTATGGCAAGAAACTGTTGCTACAAAATATATTGTTGTAACTACGTGTCCAAGTCTATCCTATTCTGAATTTCAACGAATAACCCCTACGAGCAATATCTCGTTTCTCTGCCTGATTGCAATCAGTCAACGATCATTCGGAATATTGTTTTAGGCAGCCCATACTAATGGAAAGAGTTATAACCAAAATTGCCGTAATTTAATATTACGACTGTAATTATAATATCGAAGTTGAGTAATTAAAGCATTGAAAATTAAATTATATAGGTGAAATGAAAACTTCGGAAATTAAGGTACCGAAAAGTAACGTATCAAAGATAAAAATATTGATGCCGATGTGAAAAATTAAACTTGTCGAAGTTAAAATCTAGAAAATTAAAATATCGAGCTCCGGAACGTAGGAAGTCAAAATATCGAAAATTAAGTAGTCGAAAGCTAGAATATTAAAAATTGAAATATTGGAAATTGAAATATTGAAAAGTAAAAAGTTAGAAGGTGAAGTATCGAAAATTAATATATTGAAAACTCAGATATCATTTTAAAAATTCCTATGCAGATACTTTTTTATTCCAAGCATTCTCGTTTTTCCACTAACTCTCCCATTACGCAGTACCATCTGCCATCTTCTTCCATTTATCCATTCTACCATCATTCAACAAAAAACGAAAGTTTCACTGCTCCTTCGCCAAATGATATCTTGGAATCGTTAAATTTTTATGACACTGGGTATTCCAGCCGATGCTTGTTAATTCCAAGCTAATTGAGCTTAAAAAATTTAGTTTCAGCTTGAAATCTAAGCTTTCGTGAATCCTGAAGCCACGTGGTTGCCTCGCAAACCGTAAACTAAAGAGGAACTTAAATTGTCGAATCCCATCAGGAAGCCTAGCGTGGTTATTATTCGACGACATGGCAGGTTTCGTTTCCTCGATCCAGTTATCGAGGCAGAAAGGAAGAAAGGAACTGAAAGAAGCAACGCAGATAAGGAATGGACATTACATTGCTTCCCTTATACATATCCTTATTTCCTAGTGAAGTGATTTTTTATTAGCTTGTACATTTTCTTTCATCAAATTTTTGCAATCGTATGAAAGTACCACCGAATGATATGGAGTTAATTATAGTTGAATCTAATTAAATTATATATACTTAAATCTAATTAAAATAATATCTAATTATATAAATGTAATAATAAATAATAGTATCCTTATTCTGTAATGTAATGTTGTATACAATTTTTGATTGTCTCTGAAAAACATTTTCGTGAAAATATCGTGAGATCCAACGAATATTTTGCTTGGAAAGTTGAAGAGCGCCAAGAATTTCTTTATTTGAAAATCGTTTCGTTTCTTCTTTGCGACTTTCTTTTTGAATTGCAATCTCTCTGTGACAAGAATGAAACTACTATTCCTTCAATTCAAAAAATGCAAAAGAAAACGTAAGTAAGAAAATGTAAACTGACGAATTTAAAAAAAAAGAAACTATAATTCCTTCTGTTATTCAGAATTATAAATGATTTATTTCTTCTTATTAGTACAGTATATATTTAAATTAATATCAAATTAACCATAAAGAAAACACAAAATTCATTTTTAAATAATAATACATAATATAATAGTAATACATTATAAGATAAAAAATGAATTTTATAGAAATTGTATATTGTTTATGAAAGAAAGAGAAACAATATTTTAATTAAATTGCAGACAAATAAAAACACCTTTGCAACATTATATTGTAAGATTCAAAGGGAGTTTTATAAAGTCGGTACTGGACTACAACTATTACGTACTTAGTTCTTGGCTTGGTATCGCCTTCTAGGGAATAATCGTTGCAAAGTATTGCATTCCAAAGGACAATTGTGGAAAAGTTGAAACCTTCTGCGAAAGATAGAAGGGTTTCATAAAATAAGGTTCTCATAAGAGTTTCACCTATACGTTAATTTATTGTTACCAAAATAATTTAAAGAAAACTTTTACATTAGCTCAAGCATGATTTGAATTGCTTAGAAAATAAAACTTACGATAGAAAATTACGCGTAGAAATAAAAAGAGTTTATGAGAAAAATAGGCAAACTCTAAGTTACCCTTGAACTATCAATTACGTGTATTGTCGATATTTTAAAGTTCTCAACTACGGAAATCTATATGTATTATCAATACAATATTGTCAATATTATACAATGACGTTGAGAAACTTGAAATGTCGACAATATTATTGATTGCCTGAAGGCACCTTAAGAGGTATTAAGAATATTAATAAAAAAAACCATCTGTATTGCATGTGAGACATCAAAAATAAGAGAGAGAGAAACGTACATGCAACTTCTATATATATGTAAAAGTGAAAGTGAGCACTAAAAATAGTACTCTATCTTTTAATCTTAAAACCATAAATCTTTCGTGTGAAAGTCTAAATTTATCATATGTATGCAAACATTCTATCTGTATTCCAAATAAATGATTACATAATAATTAAAATGTCATTGAAAAAGTAACTAATTTATAATCACGACATTATTCTAATAAAAGCCAATATTAATTTCCTCAAAAAGGAAAACGAAGACAATTGGTGTTTTCAATGTTCGTAACAGTAAAAAACCTAAAACCCATGGTTTTCATAGATTAAGCGATATAAGCATCGATGTCAATATAAAAGATAACCGTCTCATTTTGATCTCACAGCCCAGTTCTTGGATCATTAAAAAGAATTCTCACCAAAGCACCCGCACGCCGTATACGATTCGAATTAATCCGTTCCTAAGCTCGTAAGGAAAAGGGAGGGGCACTAATTACAAGAGCTAATGACCGAAGTTCGTACAATTACTCAGAAACGTGTGGCACGTTCAAACCAGAACGTCAGTGGTGCTCGTTCGCCAGAAAATATGTGCGGTCAAAGATGAAAACCGCAAACGGGAAGAAAGGTGAAAATGTGACCCGAACCGAAAGTTCGTCGAACAAATTTCATGGCGGCTACCGGATAACATTTCATCGTCGCCATTTGAAATTTCATACCAAATTTAAAGAAAAGAATGGAAGAAGAAAATGAGAACGAAATTAAACTTTGTCTCCTTCCCTTTCCTCTCTCTCTCTCTCTCTATATATATATATATTTTTGAAAATGAAAAGAATTATGCAATAGATTTGATGAAAATGAAATTAGAACAGCGATGTCTCCACTCTTTTTCTTTTTTTTTCTTTTTCCGAAAATGGAAGGCATTCTGTAATAGATTTGATGAAAGCGAAATTAAAATAGCTTGCAAAGGGTAACATTCCCCATCGTAAATCGCTGATTTTGGTGACATATCTTTGCCGTAAAACGACGATCCATTTCAAAACTGATAAGTATAAACTTCAAAAAGTTATACAAACTACGGATAAATTGGAATTTTAACATTATAACAAAAATTATTCTCTCCGTTAATTTCGTCCATTCTACATATGTACTTACATGGATGAAGTTGTTAAGCAGTTATACCGATGTAGTGAATTGGTTTCATTGCGACGAAGGCGATAAAAATGACGATTTTATATAAGCGAAAACCGGAAACGAAAGTTGTAATGGAGAGATGCCTTCACATGTCAAAGCATTCGTGGCGTTCGAAAAGTGATTCGAAGTCCCAATGGTTGTCTGTCTGTGCAGCCACATGTGTTGAAAGAACTATGTGACTTAACAGTAAAAAAAAAAAAATACGAGATGCATAAATATTTAAAGAAACTATCGATTAATCTTAATCTGTACTTGAATAAATTAAACTTCATATGAGAAAAGTGATCGTTCCATTATCCGAAAAATTTTATCTGTTTATTAGTTTGGATAAGAGAGGCTCTACTTTAATTGCCCGTGACTCTTCATAAGCGACCTCGAGATCCGAAAAACTACATCCCTCGCGAGAAACTAATCTACGTCGTGCACTCCCTAAGAGACAGTCCTTTCCGCATGACTCACCCTGCACAAGTCCAGGTTGCCTGGTCACATACGCCGTACGAATTTCGAAGGGCGCAAGGGTGCGACGACACCCCGCGAACGACGAAGATTGCCCGCGTGAAGAATCGAGTCGCAGCGTTAACGAAGATACGTTTTGAAAGCATCTACGCGTCTACGCGAGGGATTGAAACGCAAAGAGAAGGAGGAAGGGGAAGTAGCGACGGAATAAAGCGTCGACGAGGATTCTGAACGAGTTTCGTTCGTCGTGCGAGCACTTGGAACCCTTTATCACTCCTTTTCGCTCTCTTTCATTTGTCTCGCGCCGAGTGGCTGCCAAGCTGATCCCAATTAAAGCGAACAGATACGAAAGGAGGCAAGAAAGGGCCGGAAGTGGCGCGGTGCCTATCTTAAACTCGCGAGATCCGACTGTTAGATGAGGATTCTTTCGAATTTACGTAGAGATTCGGTGAGAATTGAAGGAGAATCGGGAATGGGAGGAGAATTGGGAAAGGGGAGATCGAGAGATTTTTATGTGATATTTTATTTATTGTTATACCAGAAGGATTTTTATGTGTTGTTTGATTTGTCGCATTACAAGGAGGAATTTTATATGATATTTGATTTATTGTTACATTAAAAGGATTTTTATATAGTTGACTTACTGTTATATTAGTAGGGCTTTTATATAATATTTTATTTATCGTTGCACTGGAATAGATCACTCGAGAATTGCTTTCTTCTGTTTGTTATCGAAAAAAATTTCATTCACCGTGAAGAGCGTAATTTACTCTTTACGAATAGATTTTAAATACGATTCATTAAGAAATGTTTGCTGCCTGCTCAAATCACGCGTGTATCTTGATTACTGTACAAATTGAATCTGGAATTTCATAAAAAATTCAAGGCGTTTAGTAAAATAATAATTTCCCCCTTTTAAATGGAAAACTTCTTCGATTCTCGAATTTCTCAAATTCTTTAACTGTTACAAATAAATTGTGACAAATCGATTGATAAAAAATTCGATAAATCAGTTTCGACTTTTATTTAGTCACGATTTCTACGATCTTTGAGCATCTCCTTTAAGAAATTCTTCAGGAGGAATAACGAACTCGAAAGAATCCATCCGACAAATTCTTTCAAAGAAAATGTCCTGCTTCTTTCGCGAACGACAGAATCCTCAAAGAGTCAAAGGTTTTTCTGTTTCTTCCTATTCAGAATTTGAAACGAAGATGAAACGGTTTCAACGAAGCATGAATCTTTCGTGGAAAAATTACGAGTTAATTATTTACCTCCAAAGGACAAATCATGCAAATTATTTATTCGTATTTAAATGTGTTTTTGTTTAAAGATTCAGAGTTTTGTAACAAAATTTCATTTTCTATAGTAAAGCTATATCGTCCGTTGCTAATAACCATATTTGTACAGTTAACTATTTAATGAAACCAGGTTAGAATACTATGCAAAATTTTTTCACTATCTACCCTATTAGTTTTATAATGGCAACTAAACATATTTTTACACATATTTTTATATGAAAATAACCAATTTTCTTAGATATTCCCTTTTATCATGCTATATAACTCTCTTTTTTAGATTGTTAGAATAGGTTCATAATTATAATATTCTAAAACACGTATATAATTGTTTAAAATAGGAGAATGTGTTTCTAATATAAATTGGTTTCTAAAAATACCGAAAATAAGAAAATTCAGAAGAAGTTTGTGGCGAACCAAAAGCAATTAGCACACGGATCCAAGCAGAAAAGAAGAAAACACGGGCGCCAACGGTCGAAGGGACAGTAAAAGGCGAAACGCCATCATAACCTTCCGGGCGAACCCCGACAATCGATCCGACCACCAGAGGGCACAGCGATTGAACGACGTCTCTCGCTAGCGGCCGACAGAAGGCCCAATTCGATATATACCACAACTAGCGGACCTTTTTTGATGTTATTATTACTGCTTGTTACATTGAGTACTTCTTACGATATGGCAACAAAATGAAAGAACACAAAAAATATCTTTATATTCAGGTTAAAATAAGACGAAACATTTCATACTTTATGAATGGTATAATAGCAAGACATTTGCACAGTACTCTTACGTGTAGTGATTTAACTGATCATCCTTAGAAGCATAGGGGCGTACACCCGCTCTTTAACATGATCTTTATTTTTCTTTACAAAGATGCCCCCCGTTGTCTGCCTCTCTTTTTTGACAACACTCTGTCCTTGTCTTTCTTGATGACCTTATTTCTTTTGTTTTCCTTCCCTAAACTACAAGCTTTCTTCGGCCTCTTTCCCACGACGAGAGTAGCAGTGGACAAATGACCTTGACCCGCCGATACATTTACCCTGTACTTTGAGTTAATGAAGAAAATCAAAAGAGAGCACCCTAATGGAAAATACTATATGTGACCATAGACCAATGTATCTTTTTTTATTTCTATTTGTTTCGACATGAACACAGAAAGCTTCTTCTTTTTTCTTGATAGGGCTATATAGCAAAATGAAAATAGTGCTTATCTTCAAACAACTGAGCAGATGAGACACGATTTCAATGGAGATTAACTTTTTCTATGGTAGAACCAGTAAAAAATTTATCACTTGATCGTTTCTATGATATTTTTGAGATAGAATCATTTCAGCATTTACATTTCAGTATTTTTCGTAGAAATCCTCAACTTTGCTATGTCCTTTGCATTAATGTCAACTAAATCGTGTTTTTCTATGGTTAAGAAATTTGTTAGATTTACAGAAAATAGGGAAAAATCATAATTACGCGTGACTATTTTATTTCAATCTAAAATGTGCGATGCCTTTTAATCTGTTTAAAGGAACTGTTAGCCCATCGTTTGATGCAGTAATATCGTTTTAATTATTATTTACGTTTGTTAATAACGTATTAAACAATGATTAATTACTCCAGTAATACATTAAAATCTTCTTTAGCTAATGTGAAAATTTTGACGTTTACACAACGTAACTTTGAATCAGTCTACCGATCCTTTAATTAATAACTTGTTACTAACAATTAAGCATTTCTATAAATATTGTTGTGCAATCATCATTCTGAAATTAACAATGCAGCCAATTTATCCAGATGGTCGGATATCTGGGATTTCCATAAGGTAACAGAACGCATCTGTTCCACGAGTTATGCGTTCATTCGATTGTTTCCATAATATCCAGGTAATTATTTCGAGTGGTTAAATAATTAGACACGAAGCGAGACAGAGATAGGTAGAATCTTTCAGGAACTTGTCTGCTTATTATTGAATTTCAATGCAAAATTAATACAGGAGTTGAAACGTTAAACGATGCAAGTGTCAGAAGCGAAGAATTCCGATAGAAACATAAACGGCTTTATGATATTACAATGCTACAGATATTGAGATATTGCTTCCTTAACTTATTAGCTTGCTTTTAAAGAGTTAGCTCTTTGAATTCAACAGGTCGTTTTCAATTTCGATTATGTCATATTAAAATCCTTCTGTTCAATCATAGAATGATATGAAAACCAAAAGATCGACAAAAATATGTTTATTAAATTTCTCTTCTGTGATTTTCATATATGTAATATTTATTGTCTCTCCCTATTCAGACTTGAAAAGGAGCTCAAATAATTTTTAACAAATCTTGTCCCACAAAAAAATATTATCATTTTATGAAACAGATTGTTTTTGACAAGAGAGATAAATAAACATGATACGTGCTCTAGAATAGAAATATCTAATATGAAAGTTACTAACAGGTGCAAGTAAATTTCATAGAAAAGTTTAAACTTTCTTTTGTCTACTAATATTATTATTTTAATCTTTGCTCCTCTCGAATATAATTTCATCTTATAAAACTGTGCTGTTTCTTCCAACCCTTATCTTATAATATTTCTTCCGTATATTATCAAACTTAAACGCATGATTTAATCATAAAAGAAAAATCATTTGAACAGCTACTTGACTGTGTTAATTATCTCGATGATCCGTGGCTTTGCGTTTCGCCTCTCCTGTTTGTCAATCTGGTCGTGCAGCGTAACCAAATCTGTATTTCCGTCTAGTTTCCACGTAGCTCAATACCTCTGTGCGTCGGTGTATCGATATTAATCGATCTATTGACTCGTGTCTCTTGGATCAGCCAGCCAATGATCCGTTGATACGCTCGACGATGATCTACTCGCCCGTCTGTTTGATTATCTGCTCGAATCGAGTCGTCAGGAACATGAATACTTGATGTAGTTCCAACGTATCGAGAAACAGATGAAAACTTGTTCGCGTATTTTGTTGTCTTAGCATGCGCACGTTCGCTTAAGATACATCGATTGGTAACTTGGTCGCTTCTTGATCGAAAAATTAATGTTGTTAAAGAATTAAAGTTTGTAAAAGGGAAATTTGCCCGTTTTATCGCGCGTGCAAACATGATTACAGAAGAAAAATGTTCGGATGATGGAAGTTTCAGATGATAGATCACCCATTTGATGTTGTTTAAAATACACTGAACACTGTAAAGTTCATTGATACGAAGAAAAATTATTGCTATTTTTGAGAGTTTGAATATTTAGTTTATTTTGGACTTTTTAAGCAATTAGGACTTTCGGAGTGACTTCAATTGTTTAGAATATTGAATTTTAATTATATATTATACATAGAAGAATGGTCTTGGAGAGATTGTATAATAAAGATTAGTTTGCTTTGAGAAACCTTGGAGGCTCTGAGAAAATATTTGGGAAGGTTGAAAGCATCGACTTAACGGTTTCAGTGAGGATGTTTTCGAGATTAAATGTTGATTCCGACAATATTTGACTGGAAGATAACGTGCTAACCTCGCGATTAATATTCATTTAATCAGCTTCCTTCATTCTTTTTTATTTCTTTTAATTAAATCACAAAATTCCATTAAATTTGTGGCGCTTATTTTTCGCAAATACAATTACTACCTATTTTCCATAGCGATTCTATTGATGGATCTAAAATTAATAATGACTAGACTACGGATTTTTATGCACTGAGGAGAAGTTTGAAGGTTGACATAATATGCAAAGATATATGAAATGACTAAAATATAGTACTCGTTAGAGTATTTGGTATGTAAAATAATCATCTACACAGCTTTCATTTTATAAACTATATTCACAAAAGTATCAATCCGTATAGATAATCACAGTTTGACAATAACAGGATAACTATTATAACAGTGCAACGGCGACAAAGAAATCCACACAGACACAAGCAAACAAAAATGACGGCTCTAACGACCAGTAGGTAGGTACCCAAAAACGTAAATGAAAAAAGCTTGATTCGTGAACAAGCCGAGCGTTACGGCCGCTTAATGAACGAGGCGTCGCAATGCCAAAGAAATCGACTTCGTTTCATCCATGGTGTCTCTATGACGTGGTGCACCGCAAACGTTCCCATACGCACCTTGATGAACGCTCTTCACGAACGAAGGACATCGGGGAACGCGTGCTTTTATTAGCGGCCGTGACTTTATTAGCGGACTTTATTTGGATGGCCCGGGAGCTAGAAACGAACGGAGGCTTGCCTTTTGAACACTAGGCAACCAAACGTATGGGATATTTCGACGTTTCTGGTGTTCTATGAGATCCTGCGAGGAATCATTTTGTGACATTGTACGGGTGCAGTCGAGAGAATGGAGGATGTCTTCCTGCGCAGAGTGATTTCCAGCGTAGGTGATTCGATGGCTAGTGGAATTCGAGGTGCAGTGATTTCGAAAACTATTTTTTGGGAATTTTTTTGAAGGCGAAAATTATGGCGATTAGGGTGACAGCTGGTGCGGCTGTATTTTTGATGTGAAATTTTCGCGATTTGGAGAACTGTTGTTTGAAAATTCTGTGTAATTATTGAAGTTAGTATGTAATGCAACTATATTTTGGGACTTGACGATTCGATGAGTGAAGGCGAATATTTGGGGAATTAGAGTAATTAACGTAATTCGATTTTGGGAAATCAGGGTTTATTATTTCAAAGTTTCGATGATCAGTGAAATTCAATGCGCAGCGATTTCGAGAACTGTTGTTTGGGAATTCGGTGAGTAAAGACGAAAATTATGGCGGTTAGGGTGACAGCTGATGCGGCCGTATTTTTGAGGTGTAATTTTAGCGATTTGGAGAACTATTGTTTGAAAATTTTATGTAATTATTGAAGGTAGTGAGGAATGTAATTATATTTTGGAGGTTCATCGTTTGGAGGTTATTATCATTTTTAAAAATTCGGTAAACAATGATGAAAATTGTGGCAAATACCCAAAAATAGAAAATGATATGACTATATAGATACAAATTGTTTCCCAGTGAAACAAAGTTGGTTGCTAGTTTCATTTGCATCTTCATCCCCTATTAACGCACGCCAAGTCTGTTTCGCGAAACAGGTTAAGATTACGAAAGTATGAGACTTTTTTCGCTGAATATAAATACTATGCGATGTTTAATTCTTAAAATCTTAAGTGAAACAAGCGGATGAAGAAATACATACCATGCCACAAGAAAGTGCAACTCTCGAGAGTTCGGTTTGCGTTGCTTTTAGCGTTTGCATTTGAAAATTTCAGGACTATCATAACAAGCATCTAGATGTTAAAACTCACCCCCTACCCTCTTCATTTCGTGGTTCTTCAGGCACCAAAAACAGGGTGTCTTAAAAGAGGGTAATAATAATTTCATCGTGCTGCATTGCCGTCTTGTTACGTTAACCGATAAACAGCTTTTCTTCTACCTTTTTCTCTCCTTTTTTGGCTGCAAACTTTTAGTCTGGCGCCGATATTCTCGTAGCCTGAACGAGATGAAAAAAATTGTTATTAATATCTCGTAAAAAGTTTCGCAAACAAAATCCTCTATATAGTTTCAGTTCGCCGTGTATAATAATTTTTATTTATCTCAAGGAACAATTTTGAAGCGTTCCACGTTTATGAAACTTTCCATTGATAAATATATTTTAGTCTATGGAATATCATATATTTCTAACATTTTAGCGGATATTTGAAAGCATTAAAATTTTCTTGTAATTTTGGCCTTTATAAACTTCAACTCAGTTCTGGTACATTAAATATTAAATAGTTATTATTGCACAGAGTTAGTGTATTGAATTTTAATTATCAGTAATTACTGGTTATAATAATTACTACGGTATATTAAATATTAAATAATAATAGGTATTGTATAGAGTTACTGCATTGAATTTTAAATAATAATAATTACTGAATATAATAATGGTTTCAGTATATTAAATATTAAATAGAATATCGTAAATGTGCAGTACTGCAGCCATGTTTCGGTTACCGAACTTTCGCACAAATCTTGCCTTCTTTCCTTTCCCAAATTTTCTCTTCACATTTTTACTTCGTTATACTTTTGCTTCTTCTGCTCATGCAGTACATGAAGTATGATACACGTGAATGAAACAATCCTCAATTGGTATCGTTAGGTCATGAATGAACACAATAATTTCGATAAATTTTGATTTGCATTCTAAATATATTGATTCTTATCACTGAAATATAAAATACAAGAGAATGTGAAATACTTAAAGATTAAGTGAGTAGAAGTAATCTAAAGTCGTACGTCGTACCGTCAAGTCCATGATCCTGCGATAATCATAACTTTGTCTAATCTTTTCTATTTCTTTCGTTTTTTAAGATAATTTGAGTCAACAGCAACAAAAGAAGCGAATGTTTTTGTTGGGAATAATTTAACAACACAAAACGCTATATAAAAGAAATTATTTCTATAAAATATATTTCTATGATATAAATTGCTCTTTAGATTAAAACTAATAAGTGATCAACTATTTTATCAACTATTTTAATTAATATATATTATATATTTTTACTTCGTAGAAGGATAAAATGGTAACACTGCCTCTTTATGAATAAAATTACGTACGTTAAATCAATATACGGACATCATATATTTGACACGGTCGTATTATACGATCGGCTTTGCAACAGAGAATGTTGTGACGAAAGGATTAAAACGCGTTATATTTGTGCAAGCGCGTTCGGGAAAAGGATAAAGGGGAAGAATTTTGTAATTATTTCAGCACTTTAAATAGCACAGACTTGCGGTTCGTTAAAAAAGTAATTTTCTTCTGGCTTGTTTAATACATGACATTACGGGACATAAATTTGCGAGACAGACTGCTCCGCTACAACACGCAACCACGGAATACCATCAAGCTTTTCTTTGCGTAATGGTGCCCTCTTTGCACCTTTAAAGCGTGGACCTTTTAAATCGCTGTAAGGAGCCAATGTTTCTAGCTCTTTGTATGTGCGTTTAGAGCATAATATTTTAATTAATTAAAAAATACACTATCCTTTTGTATCTGTATTAGTCGAACTATATGAGGAAAACGTGCATATAAACTAATTGATTACAGAATTTATATATCGTTAAACGTGTGAGTAAATGATAACCCTCTCGTTTTTGAGAGAATGGATTCCAAATTTCAAGCGCTCCACACCATTTTATATTAAATGCGGAGGCAAATATGGTGAGGATTATTTGATTATGTTTGTGATTACTTGTATATCGTTAAATGTGCGAATAAGTGATAATCATGTCATTTTTGAGAAAATGGATTTGAAACTCACGCACTTACGATCATTTTGTGTTAAATGCGGATGCAAACATGGTGAGAATTATTTATAATAAATATATCAAAGAAAGAAACATATGAACTTGATAAAAATCAATAGATTTTTTATTGGTATATTTAGTGTTAGTTTTGTAGTTATTATTCCATTCGAATTTATGCTTCGTTACTCAAGATAACCCAATCAATTTTAATCATTCTATATACGACAAGTGGAAATCTGAATTCCAATTAAAAATTTTCTGTTTATATGACAGGCTATGACCTTCCTAATCGATTACACAAAATAAAAGATGCTACTGAAAAATACAAACATGCAAATAGAATAGTAACTTTATTTATTTGATGGATTTATTTACAATGATTGAAACAGGAAAACGATGATTATTTAATTAGAGTTTAATGTAGTAATGTAATACAACTAATCGACAACCAACAACTCGCAACTTACTACTCATCACTCGTGACTAACTCCAACTAACTCGCAACTAACTAATTTTCTCCGCCAAAACATCCTTTCATCGCAGTTTTCGTACTCCCACCAAACGCACGTGTTCCGCAGCCGTCTATGATCAGAGATGGTCACGTATGCCTTTTTCAAATAACTACTTTTCTAAAGGACCGCGGACATATCGATGGGCCCATGGCCTGTTCGAATTTCCCGTCCCGTCTGGCCTGCGAGCACCTCCATTTCCTATCTGTACTGTAGTTCGTACTCCTAGCGAATTTTTTCTCCTGATTATTCCACGATACTATAATAGTCCGCAGAAATACATACAATATGTGTAATATAGGGTAATTATGGTATTTTCTAAATATATTGTAATATTTGGAATTCTATTTCTTTAGTTACATTCATAAGAATTTCAATTTGCATGAACATCATCGGTCTAATAACAATTAATTCTGGCTTATAATGATAACTCCCATACGAAAAAAAAAAAAAAATTAAAAACCAAAATCACTGATCAATACAAAGCTATTGACCTCCATAGCAATGAGAGTGTTACAGAACGAATTCCAATACTATATTGGAATACCACAAATATACATAAATAGACATATACATATATGTATATACATGGAATAATATATGCGTTATATATTATATACAATGTATATTTTATATACATTAATAATATATATAAATAGGCGCGCCAAGTACTAACAAAATAAGCATTATTCCACATTTTGGATGAAAAATATAATGGTTGAAAGAACGATCAGGAATAGGAATGAGGGTTCCATCATTGGCAACGTATTGACCCCACGGTCCAGGTGAATTTCATCGTTAATGCGAATTCTTCTCAGCCTCTGATAGGCCAGTCTGATGATATTTGCATGGAATATCGAACAAAATATCATGGAAATTTATGAGAGCGATCGCAATCAGGGGGAAAGGTGTAACAATATTGACTCACGGCTCAATTACATTGGACTTTATTGCTAATTTGCTGTTTGATTATTTGGTAGCATATGTTAATCGAGATTTCAATCGTATGTTCCATCGGCTAACACCAGGACACTCTCTAGAATCCTGGATAATTATGGGTATATTGAAGTCTGATCCCTTGAGGGGAATGGATTAAATCATTGTTTACAGGATTTTGTCATTTTTTAAATGATTTTTTATATATTACATAAATATTTATCAGCAGCGAAATCTTCGGTTTTTAATTTTATCGTTTTGCTTACATATGTTACAATACTTATTGTTATGAAGTACGAATATTTGATTTATCCATATTTAATACTGTAGCTTTTGATAAAATTAGTGAAACATCTGTGCTTCATTCATTGGATTAACACTTTTTATTTCATTACGTATTGCATAGTGGTGATAATTAAAAAAATACGAATTGTATTTAAAGGCACGTATTATTTATATATAATATACAGGGTGGGGCATTTTAAACAGGTCACCTGAATAACTCACTTGTTTTTGAAGATAGGAGAAAATGCATTAGACCAAACTTACTTGGTATCGGGGGGCAATAATTTTTCTGTAAGTAGAGGCGTCAAGGAGATGCGAAGGTCAACTCTGTTTTTTAAATGGAACAGTATATTTTTTTATTTACATCCTGATAGAGTGTTTCAAGGCGAATACTGCAAGAGAAAACTGATTATCTTAAAGCACACTTCGAATACTTGGATACCTTGATACTACTATTACAAGTGTACAAAATGGCGACCTTGAACATGGATACATAGTCTGAATCGTTGCAATACTGTACGTATACTGTAAAATACGTTCTTGCATGTCAATTTTTTTCGTATATTTCAAGCGAGTTATTCAGGTGACCTGTTTAAAATGTCCCACCGTGTATATCGTACAGAGTACGCAGTTGATGTTGACAATATCATCCTAATACATATAATTATAACATATTATTTCCAAAGGAAACTAGCTGTAATATTGGAGAAATGTCAAAATATAATTCCTTATGGACGTTACTGAATAACTGAACAATATATTTGTATTAAAACTTTTATTACAAATATTACTGATATAAGCTTCTTTCTCGAATAATTTTCTTTTCATTTTCGAGTTCATAATTTATTCTCGATATATATTGAATGAACTCTCTGATGACTGAAGTGCAGGTAACAATTAAAACGAATCATTGAAAGGAAGTTGTAATTACGAAAGGAAAAATTAAGAAACAATTTTGGAAATTTTGTCGGTTGGAAATTTAAAGATTAAAAAATTTGAATGTTTAAAAACTCAAAAAATCGAGAATCTCAAAACTGGGGGATTATAAAATTCAGGAACCTGAGGCTTTCAAAATTCAATAACTCAATAATATGAAACTTTAAATACCTGTAACAACCTGCCTGCAACGTAACAAAACCTTCCGAACCAATAAAATTCCGCAGAACAACCTATACAAACTTCAAATAGTACGAATGAAAACAGCAGCGCCATATACAATCTCAAAATACATGCAGTGTTATAGAAATCATCGAAGCGTGTATCTGTCTCCACGTCAAACTGTCTATCTGAATCTACAATTCCAAATGTAACAAACCTAGGCCAGAATCGTTTTCTGTATCTCGATGTCGTAGATTGCAACTACCATATACCCAAGTGCGTGCTCTCGTTGCGTGTACATCCTCAATTACCATGAAGAAAGGTTCAAATCAAGAACAGACAACGCTGCAGTCTCAGAGTTTTATCTTATTACCGCTGTGTACAGTGATGGATAAAAAAGGAGTTTAAAATTAATGCACTACGAATTTTAGCGAATTTTGCACTAAAAATTTATTACCATATCGGTAACTGTCATTTATTCTATGGTGTATGTTATATTCACTCAATGCTCTTATTAATCCTCAATGGCGGATAAAAAAAGAGATTTGAAATTAATACATAATTAATACAAAAATTACATACAAAATACATATAAATCAATACATGCACAAATTTTAGTTACACTTTTGTATTAAAAAATTGTATATTATATTTATTCATTACTCTGATTGACTCACAATTGATATCGTTTGGTTGTAAATGAACTTAGAAGTCTACAACAATTTCACTTAACATAATTTTAGTTTATTTAATTCAACGTATATTCTGCATTCTAAGTGATGAAGTTCATCAACAACATTGAGGAAGATGTAGAATATAAATTGAAATTAAATATTTTAGAGATAAGAAACCTTAATCTAAACTGAATAGTCATCTGCAGTATAGCACAGCAATAGTTACACTTTTTATTTTATAAAGAGTTCTTTATTTGTCGCTGTAATTATCATCACTATCGAATTTATTTTCTCTTTTATATAATATTATGTACCATATATTCAAAAACAAATGCATACGCTCTTGTCGCGTGTGCACCCTTAAGTTACCACAAAGAGTGGCACAAATTAAGAACAGACAGAACCACGTATTCCACCAATCAGAAGGGATCGAACATAAAATGATACATTACGAATTCTAGTAATTTCCCTAACAGCCTATTCTGCGTATAATTATATGTATACATTGCTCTTATTAAATATAAATCCGTTTTGTAAAATTATGGTATCCCGTTACATTCTTTATTTCATAAACTTTCTTCTGTCCGCCACTGTAATTATCATTACTTATCTTCTTTTCTATATATTATTATATACCATATATCCAAGCACATACACTCTCGTCGCCTGTGCACCCTCAGTTACCACGAAGAGCGACGCAAATTAAGAACAGACAGAGCTTCACTCTCAGAACCTCGCGTGCCACCAACTAGAAGTGATCGAACAAGAATCTCCTCAACACACAGCGACGAGATGTGAAAACGTAGAAAGAGTGACACTGGTGGAGCATGTTACCCGCGCGAATTGAGACAGACCCGCAAGGACAACGATGGGTTGGAACACGAAACACAATGAAAGGAGCACGGGAACAGAAGAGGAACTTGGAGGGTGGGACCAACGGAGGGTAGCGTGAAAACAGGCTCTGCAGGGATGGAAATGGCACGAAGGGCTGGAAGAGGGATGCTTGGAGGACGACGGTGCAAGAGATACGCGGCGATACACTAAGGTCGGGAGGGTGAAATGAATTCATATTTACGAAAGCTGTATGCATATGTGGAGCCTGAAGGCAAGTTTGCAATGCGAGATAGGAGACGCGGGTGCACCGTGCAGCTATATGAACGCGTGCACATAATACGAAGACCGGGCCGTACTGTTTAGGCCAATTTCACGCGATCCCGACACTGCTTGGCAAATTAGGCCCCGAAATAAGGCTGCGCTTAACGGTTAAGGTGACTCGCTGCGCTTAGTCGTTAGGGTTGTTGCTGTTAGAGAATTCGTAGCTGATGTATAATACTAGTTGTGAAATAATTATAAAGTGTACGTGATGGGAGTAGGTGTACAGACTCATGAAAGTATTTGGTGTATTTTTGCACATCTTTTATGAGTAAATTACATGCGTTATATTTTGAAATTTCAATAGCAGTTGCACTTTACTAGCATCTGTTGCGAGATGACCATTATGGCTATATTAGTTATCATGATTATATCGGAAATGAAATACTTATGAATTGTACTACGTAAAAGGTTAACTTGGGATACTTATATAAACTACACATAACAAAGGAAACAACATCAGCCACAAAACAATTGTATTGGTTAATTAGGAGAAGATTGAAACTGAAAATAATAAATAGCAAGTGATATACACAACAATGGTTAAACCAATATGGACATATGGGGTAACATCTAAAGTGCAGCTACAAAAAACAAGCAAAAGAAAATTAAAATTACACAATTGAAATCATGAAAAACGACGCTCGATACATTATGTCACAGGAAGAATGACGATGTAGAAAACACCCTAGACATCCCATGAGCTGAATAAACTCTTAAAACCATTAACGAAAGATATCGGTCCAGAATCCATTTCATTCAATAAAATTCGAAGATAGAAGACTGTGTGATATTGTGAACAAATACCCAATGCCCCCACTGTAATATTCTGAAAGCGAAGTCACGAATACGAATGAATGTGGAAAGAATAAGTGGTATGAATGAATGAATCGAGTGAATGGCAGTAAAATAAGTACAAATCATATAAAAAGACTACAAATAGTAATATTGGTGCATGAATGAAGTTACAAAAAAAGTGATTACATTGACAGAGTTTGTAACAAGTTCGAAAATGTATATTGAATTTGCAAAATATTTATTGCTGATGCGTACTGCGCGAAAGTCACAGAAATATTTATACAGTCAATTATCCATTCAAACAGTAAAGCAAGCCTTTATATTTAATGAGACTATCTTTAGCATTAATTACGCAGGTTCGTGAATGTATTCGAACACTTGTAGAGTATCTTTCAATGGTAAATTTATCTAATTTAAACCATCATTTTTCACATAGATATCATAGGATTTAATCATAGGTGTTCATTGTAATGTTTCTTTCATTTATTGTTTATAAAAGTTTCGCGTACGAGTGCCTTTTCTGGTAAATATAAATAAAGAAAAAATCAAACAAAGTACTCGGTACACTATAACAAAAAAATTGTAGCTTCATAGAACTCGTTCTTTTACGAGTCATACTTTCAACGTATCTACGTAGATGAAATATTATATCATTAAAAGATGACACTCTGACAATGGACATCCATTTAACGATTCGAATGTTGTATAGATACTGACTGACAAGGTCACGTTTCGGCAGTATTTATGGATTGTATGAAATGGGATTTAGAGCGATACACCATTCAACTATGAATCATAGTTCTGTGTCGATCTTTACCGTGATTCCAACATAGCCTTAAACTACCAATAACTTACATAAATTTAAACTACTAATAACATCCTAATAAGTACCGTAAATTTAATCTAGCAATTAATAATATATATATATTTTCTGTTATATTTATTATTATATTATATTATATTAATATTATATATAATATAAATAATATAATAATATATATATAATATAATAATAATATATATTATTTATATTAATAATATAATTAATTATATAATATTATATAATATATATATAGTACGTATAGTATAGCATAATAACACATGGTATATATCATATATATATGTGTATATATTCTAATAACATTTATAATAATATAATATATATATATATATATATAAACTAATGTAACCTTACTTTTCTGCCTACACCTAAAATTTGGACTACTTTTTTTATGATATCATACCCAGTACATTTGAAAATCCTCTGGAGGGTACAAACGAACAGGCGACGAAAGTGGAGGAGATCGTTTGTGACGTCAATGTCTACTTTCCACTGGTATAATTGGGATTAACGTTTGATCCTGAACTAGAAGACCGGAGAACGTTGACGGAATATAAAATACAAATGGAACGTAATAAAGCGGAAGAATGACGTAGAGGAGTTCGCTTTAAATCCATTAGCAAACGCTCCGGCTTCACCGCTTGTCGGAGAGCAGCCGATTCCTTTTCCCTACTTTCTCCTCTTTTTTCCTTTTTTTCACTCTTACTTAGGGTAATTTACTTTACACATCGTGAATATTCGTTTTAATGAGCGTAATAATGAGATTAACCAGTTTTGCAATGACAATGCCGTTGGTACTGTTCTCTCGTTTAATTTGAATACGGTAGCACCAGACTTACTGTCGCGTTCTTACTAATTTCTCGAGTTGGTGTTATAATATAATAATCGGTGTTATATAATTTGGCGGTGATTGTCAATAACACGCGTACAGTGGCTACAAAAAGTATCGGCATACCATTTTGTTTTTATAGCGCTTACATACTAATTAATTAGGACTGTGTATGTATAGTATGTTTCGCATCGTTTAGTAGGACATTCGACTCCAAAAATTCGATACTATAAAAATGGAACGTATATAGAATCTGATAAAAAAAAATGCTTCATTGGAAACTATATGATTACGTTAATGCTTTTTTGTAGCTTTTTGAATCGTGTATTTAGTGTTATATCCAAATCTTCGGATGCATATATCCAAATATTGCAAAGGATTGTTCACAAAATGTTGATCCTCGTAAAACATTCTACTTTGAGGAAGAGGTATCCATATCGGGTTTATGGACATTTCTAAGCATATCAATTGCTTCTAGAATATTATCAAATCGATGAGATTCTTCGAAGAAAACTGAAACAAAACCTCATAAAAAAAGAAACATTTATTATACAACAACCAAATAATGAATACCTAACTTCAAATAAACCTTCTAGCAGAATTTCTAACAGTTATCCATTTGACTTACACGCATCGTCATCGAGAAGCACGAAGAAACGCGAAATGCCTTTTCATCGAGCAATTAACAAAACTTGAAAACGACAAAACGGGGAGGCAGTCTGTCGACTGGATCGTAATCCAGCCTCTAAGCATCCTGTGCCTGGCGTAGGTCGTTAATTTCAAAAACGGCTATCCCCAATAAGCCGGTTCAGCCCTGGGAAGGTGCTGTAAACCCGATTATTAGCCTGCACACTCAAGGAAATTGGATTCCCAACTGCGACAATAACAATGTACTGCAATATCTTTGGTTACCATTTCGAGTATAACCTTGTTAAACGCGTATTCTCGCATGGAAAATGTAAATAACGGTTGGCTGACGATAAACGCGATTCCCTTCTAAGCTGAAATTTCAAACTGCAGAAGTTTGACCAACGAAACAGGTGTGTTAGTCGACGAAATTCGCGTTGCCGGGGTTTTCCACGGGGAAACTAATAAATTTCGACTGACTTGCTGGCATAAGTGATTTATTTCGTTCGAAATTCTAGCCAGTCGAGGGGAGAACGTCTGCTACTGAACTCCCCTCTTCTGTTCATCCCTCTTTTTCCCACGACTGTGCCCGCGTAAATGAAATTGGTTTCGTTAACTGACAACCGCGACGCGTCGGTGTCGTTATCAATTACGGATCGAACGGTGGTTGGTTTTGTTTCGAAGGAAACCAACGGAGGGAGATTTTTCAAGGTATTCGTTCGATCGAAGCTTCGGTGGATGCTTAAGGACATGGGCGAAACTGTGGCAAATTTTACATAGATTTCAGAGAAGTGAATCTAACACACATTGAAATAAGTAAAAAACGTTGTATGAACACACACACACACCAGCTCGAAAGTCTTAGGAGAGTTAATATGTTGGCTTCGGAATTGAAGAAAATAAGGTACGTAATAAAGATAGCAAGAAATAGTATTTAATTTTTAGATTATGCATTACTAATATACTTATTGTTTTTTTGAAACATAAATGGGGTCTAAAATAGATATTCCGTATTGTGGCAATTAGAAATACATAATTTACGTTAGAAATCAAAATTCTATTAAAAATAGATATTCTGAGACTTTTCAGTGAGGGTATATGTACGTTAGCTTTCATCTATGAATTAAAGAAAATGTGCAAAATGTTTGCTTCGATATATAAGACTCAATATGTAACAAGAAACGTCTTAGTGTTGCATATTTATATAGATAATATACATATATATAATAGATAATCTATAAAGATATTGTCTGAATAACATTTACAACTGATCTGCAGAAAAGTTTCTAATATATTCGTGTATTCATAAAAAGAAATTCATTCTCAAAAATAATTTCTTGTCTTAGAAAAGTGATTTACAATACATATTTAAAAAGATCGCGCGATTATCTGAGTATCATTAATAGTCGCTCGGGGAAAAAAAGAGTTAAAGAATAAATAAGTTTTAGTCGAACTAGAGCCAGCCACCTTAATGCGATTAAGAGTAATGGAATTGCCGGAGAACGAGGTTGAATCGCGTTTGAAAGTACTTGGGATGCATAGTAAAGTGTATACAGGTTTACTGAAAGACTACACAAACCGGCTATTTATAGGTGTTACTAAATGGTAGCGTGCAGTTAAGGCGATTAGGTATATGATATAATAGACTGAGTTTTGGCACGTCCTGTGTTCGCCGCGATGCGCGAAACAAACTCTTTAAGAGCAATGGAATTGTCAATTTATACTCATTATCTAACAAACAAGTATAATATAAGTAGTGCATCATTTATCCGTTTCAGTAATTTTCATCATTCAAGGTATTTCTAAAGATTCTAAAGACTGAATTGTTTCATTAATATTTCATTATAACTTTTATCTTATTCGTTGTTTGATTATATTCAGTGCATACTAAATTACATTTATAAATTTGTAAACTTATTAAAGATATAAATAGAATATTTATTAAATTTGAATTTTGAACTACACAATGTAGAATAGATATAATTATCTCATTGTCTATTTCTAAAATAGTGGCAGTGCTTATTAGGTGAACAAATTTAATACAAATTATTAACATAATACAAATACATAATGAAAATTGTTGTTTAACTGATACATTAACGCGCTAAAAGAATTAGCGGAAACATTATTACGTTCGTCGTATTTGTTATTTAAATTTGTATTAGCTTATACAGCACGTCTTGAACAAAAAATTAGTTTAGCTTGGGAAATCAAGAGTCGTATTAAGATCAGAACGAAACGGAACTCTGTAGAACTTCGTATTCATGCGACCGAGTCAAATTCCCAAGAACAGTTTCTGCAACATCTTAGATAGCACAAGTGTACTTTAATTTACTCTTAAAGGCATCCTATTAGGATGCCAGATTTTATCATACATTCGCGACATGGTGAATATCTCGTATCAAAATTGGAATATGCCTTAACCTTTAAAAATAAATAGCTAATAAGTAGCTTTCTTTTAGTAGAAATAAATCATCAATTAAAGCTAATGTTGCGAATGTTCGCCGTCTTTTTCATTTCTTATTTGGTCTAAGATCATTCGCATTAAACCTAATACACTTTTAACAATTTACTGCTTGGTCAAAGATAATCTAGCGCAAGAAACGATCCACTCAACAACCTACATACTTCGACAGAGTAACTCCGAATACATCATACTAATGCCATCCAGTGTGATCGTTAATACGAATCAGCAAAGTATCCAGCAATCACCATCCAGTCAAAACGAATAACCAACGTAGCGCGGCACCGCGAAACACAGCCACTCCAATGTGACACAAAAACTATACAAATTGCTTCGCGCACCTCTCCAAGATGCTCCCTCGAGAGCAGAACCAGCGATTCCAGTCCCATCAATGGGACCTCCTGGCAAAAATATCGCCAGCGTCGACCAGCCACGATGAAAATAATAAATAATGCGCGTCCTGGTGCGATCATTACGCCCATATATTTCCCTCGAAAGAATGCGAAAAAAAACGACTAACAACAAGATAAAAAAACAAAAAGGAATCCATTGCACAGATAGAAACGCTCGAGCCCCAGAGAAAGAAACGCCCCACGGAGCGTGTACACGAGCTTCCACGCGCTGAAAAGCAGAGCGTTAACTGCTGATAGTTACCCTCGCAGCGACAAAATCGGGACAAAGTAGTCTCATTGTCTCCTACGTCCGATTGTTCCACGAACGCGAACATTCTCTCTCTCTCTCTCTCTCTCTTATCCTCTGGCTGTGTTTTCACCGGCGACGCTTCGGCGCCCTTCTTGTTTCTTTCATTTCTTTTTTCTTTTTTTTTTCTCACGAATCCTAACCATGCATATGGTGTTTGAAGGATGAAAGACAGAGGACAAGGCCTGTTTATTCTGCGAAAATTTTTCTGCGCGATACCGTGCGTGCCATATGCCATTAATTCAAGTCATTCATCAGCATCACCCCAGGTGTGTCGCGCACGCCGATGCAACGGGGAATTGTCTCGGTCCGAGAGTAGCCCACCTAGTCGCCGTCGCGTGTTTCCCGAACCCTGGACGAGTTAATGCTTTGAGCGTAGACCGCTAAGTAATCTCGCTGAATCAAAAGCGATTCGTATCAGTAAATTCAAACTTATGTAATTTTAAAATTAAATTGTAAAATTTTTTGTAAATTGTAAGATTACGTAACTTTGAATCTAAATATTCGTAAATACTTTTACTGATCTGTAGACAATGATAAATGTAGTGATTTTGGAAATTAGAAGTATCTAATAAGTTTTTAAAAATAAGTAACACTTATACACACAGTTTCGTTGGTGGATTCTGCACAGGAAGACAATACAAAGAGGTTCGTATAAATATGCGCCCTATTTGATCTCGTTTTCGAGTTATTGCGGTTTCTTCTTAAACAAACTGCATTTGCATAGTTCCACAAGAGATGTTCAAAATGATCTTCTTTCATCCAAATACAAGCCTGAAGACCTTTTAATATTTATTATTTCACTCTCTCCTTTATTTCTACGGGTGATGTTCGTTAGATACTTTTCTTTATTGTTTCCATGTGCAGAATCCACTACCGAAATGGTTGCCCGATGCTGCGGGACATTGTATCGTGTACTTGTGCATTCTATACAGCAAACAGTATTTCTATTTATTACTACTATTACGTATGATATTTCATTATCATTTTCAATGAATCTACATAAACATTCAATGAAAATTCACAGAATGTACAATTTCCTTGCAATTTTCTATAAATTTCTTAGCGATTTACACACAATACGATTCTTTAAGAACTTATAAAGGTACCATGAACAACTCTTCCACGTTTTAGACTACGCTTATAGCAAATATGTTACAATTTACTTTGACGAATGAAACGTCTGAAGACCGATGTAGCTAGTCTCGTAAAAGTCTGTGCATTTTCTATATATTCGTAAGAGAACGCATCCGCCCTAATCGTAGCCTTAACCATAAATTGCGGTACCGCGTTACTATTATCTTGCATATCGGCCCTAAATATACCTCGAAATCAAACGAAACGAAACGAAGCAAAGAGGAGCCAAAGGAAAAAGAGAGAGAATAGTAAAAAAAGGAAGGAGTAAGAAAGACATTTAAAAACGACAAAGTCGTTTAAACAGGCAATCCCTTAATGACCCGAGGCGGCATAAAAGATTCGAGGAAAGAGGCCGCGAGACATTACCGGCGAAGGAAGTTGAGCCGAGGGGAGCTGGAAAATAAATAACCGCGCGAATTACGGTATCCGCTAACGGGCAACTTAATTAAACCGCGCTGGCTGGAGGGAAAACTCCGAAAGTAGACGATAAGCTGTCTCCTTGCAAATAAACCAAGAGCATAGTGAAACACGTGAGCAGAGAGCGCAGCTGCATATTACAGCGTGTTTGCCCTCGTGGCCATTTACATGGCCGCCACAACGTTCGTTAAATAATTAACCGAATGCAAATATCAGAAGAGCTACTAGACCAGACCTTCGTGTTGTTCTACGGGCTCGTACCAAAGGACCAGCGGTGCGTAATTAATGAAAAGGAAAACGCGAGCCTCTCCTTTAGCAAGAGGAAGAGGGTCGATTTTAATCCGCGACGTGTCTATCGGCACAAAGTGCAAGGGACGAAGGGTGTGCACCCAGACATCATCCGAAGATTAAACCGGTGTGATATCGCGTCCTTGATGGAAAGTTATGGTACGGAAGATGCATTCTTTTAGTAGTTCGTCTTTGGATATTTTTCGTGTTGGGAGGCTTTGTTTCTTGGTTTGTCTTTGATGATACATTCTAGAGCATTTGAATTTCGAGGTTAGAGATTTTTAAGGATATAGTTGGAAGAAAATAGGTCGTGAGATGATGATTATGCTTTGGGTTGGTCTATTTGTTTCTTCTTTAGTTTCGATGAGTGTACTTCTTTTTGTTGTATTAGTATAGCTTCGAACTTCTTTTTTTTTGTGCTGAGGCGATTTGTTCCTTGATTTGTCCTTGATAATACATTTTAAGCGAATGGTTTGGGTAAGTTTATTTACGTCTTCTTTATTTTTGATATTTCGAGGTCAGATATTTTCATAGATGTATATAATTGAGGGGAAATTAATTATGAGATGATTATTATGATTTGAGTCTATTTGTTCCTTATTTATCCATGATGATACACTGAAAAGAATTTGAATCACGAGAGAGAATGATTGCGATGAAAAAATTCATTATAAGATAATGATAATTTGCACGTGTACTTTAACTAATTTCTGATAAACGTATAATATTTCCAATCAGTAAAAATATTCCAAAATATGTATTAAATACAAAATCGAAAAAGTCACGTTAACGTTGCACCATATTTATTTTTAACATTGAAACGATCCTTAATACCTTCGTTAAAATTTCCAAATCTCAAAGATACTTCAAAGATACCTCAAAAAATGTCTCGATTTCATATTCAAAGAATTTCACATGAAAGAGATAGCCATGCCGTAGAAAATACACGATAGTGTATCCTTATGCGAGCGTTATTGAAGGAGGAAGAGAAAGAGGAAATCCGACAGGTAATTAATAACGTGGCGTAACATTGTGGCAAGGTATTTCAAAGGAAAACGGCGTCATGGAAAAACGAAACGGATACAGGGAGGAGTGAGTGACGCTTTCTGTTTCTCAACCGCGGCATTGGGGTTGTCTTCAACGTCGAGCAGAAGACATTCGAGGATTATCCAGAAACGACGCACTGCAGCTCGCTGTCGCTTTTATGATGATAATATTTCAACGGTACGTCAGTCGCGTTTCTGTTCCTCGCGTCGTTTCGAGGATAAGTAAGTAGTTGCACGTCGGAAAATCGCGTGGATGGCATGATTTCGCGGAAAATCGAGGGGAAAAATCACTCTATATTCTCGACAAGACGCTCTTCGAATATTATTCCTCGTATTTTGTATCGCATTGAATGAAAAGTACCTACTTGGATTTTTGTTACCTATTTTGATAACTTGTCCGTTCCTTTAACGGCGACTCAGGAGAAAAATTATTTTTACTATATTTTCCATATAATTATTTTATGTATCTTTACATATCTCGTAGGACTGACAATTTAATCTTTTCTAACTCTAGTAATAGAGATCTAATAGAGATCTAATATAAAGCGATATAACGTTTTGTAATGCAAATGTGATATATTAAAAAACATTGAAATTGAATCAATAGATCATTTGACAAGCAGTATGTATTACATGACAGTTTACGAATGAATAGACTATAAAAGTAGTCTTCAAACAAGATTTTGATATTCTATGCTAAATATACTACTTCTAAATAACAGCGGAAGGAAAAAAAAATTACTGTGAGATGCATCAAAAATCAAAACTATCTATACTTCAAGAATCACAAAAATAAGCTTAGGAATCTAACTGTCTGAAATAATGAAGAATCCAATGAACCCAAAAATTATCATAAGAAAATGGCAAAAATTCAAATTCGACAGTGAATTAATACCTTGAAGAAATATCAAAAGGGCTGAAACTATCTAATTCGAGCCCAAACTATGAAAAGAAATTTCTGTGAAGTCCTTTTCGATGTTTCAATAATTTGAATTCAAATTACCATGGTTGAGCATCGACGAGTCTGGTCTATGCATTGACGTGTGCCGCGGCAATAACAACTTTTATTTGCGCAATGGCCGGCTGCAAACTGGGCGTTTTTGCGCGAACAACTCGTACAACTATAAATTAACCAATGCATGAATGTAGGATTCGCTTTTGTACGATAATATCCAAACGGGCGAGATTAACTAAAATGTCACAGCTGCGATTACAATCCGTTCGATCGACGCTGATTCGAATGCAGAATCAAACGATCGGCAAAACGAAGAAAACCGGCTCTACAGCTGGGCCATGAGCGCGTATTACTTTCAATTCGCGCGATAAACGAACGCGTTATTCAGTTTACCTTACGACTGTGCTTACAAGCTCTCTGTCACGGACGGAGAAGAAAAGAGATAATAAATCTCCATGTAAAATCCTTGTTAAATGGATGCAGGAAAATAATGGCTGACGCTAATCTTTTTATATTACCTTTGACGTATCGAATTTCGTATATAAAGTTTGTGCTTTGCGAAACTCGTATCTGCGAAAGATCGGTGTTATTATTTCTTATAAGAATGTTAGCGATAGTGGTTTATTCGTTTATATTTGAATTTCTTTATTCTGTGACTTTACTACTTTAATATTATTGCCTTTATCTCTTTGCTTTGATAAAATTGTCCTTCACGATCCGTATTGGCGAAAGATCGTTTTATTCCTTTGAATAAGAATTTTACGCAATAGTGGTCCATTCGTTTATATTTGAATTTTCTTACTCTGCTAGGTTAATTTGTCATTTTCAACTTTCCTTTCTCCGTTCTTAAATATAAAGTCTCGAGACTCGTATGAGTGAAAGATCAGTCTTGTCCCTCCTAATAAGAATTTTATACGATAGTAATTTATATTCGACATTTTTACTCTGCGATTTTACTCTTTTCGCTTTTTTATCCTATTCTTTAAATTTTTTTTAATATCATCCACTCTACAAAATGACACCACATGTTTGCAAACGTACGTATACTATATTAACGCACGTCGATATGTTTTTTTAACGCTTTCACACGCCATCGCTCCATTCCTCAACAAAATACTCCGCTCCCTGTCCACCGTCGCGACATAATCAAAATCCACCCTCTCGTTAAGAATCGATCCAGCTCAACAACTGTGTTGTCTCCCAGCTAGCCTTTCGCATTTCCCGTGTTTGCCCCGCTCGTCTCGCCGTATAAAGATCACGAAAACACAGTTGCCATTTCTCTTGCTGCTGCGTATCTTTTTCGCGTGTCTAAACAGGCCGAGACAACGGCGGTCCCCGGTGTTCCGGGAACGCTGAAATCTCGATGGCAGAACCGTCGCTCCCAAGGGAATATCCTGACTCCTCTTACACGCACAGACGCCACACACGACTTATTTACACGTGCTCATTCGTATGTATCCCATCAGCATGCATATAACATCCGAGTAATTAATGTATGGCTGTCTTCCCCACTGTTCATCTTCTCTCTCTCCCTCTTTCTCTCTCTCTCTCTCTCTCTCTCTCTCTCTCTCTCTTCCTCTCTTGTTCTATATCGTTCCTTCTTTCCTTTGCACTCTCTGTTTCCACACATCTCCGTCAGCGACAAAGTTTTCGAGTCATCCACGTAAGCACCTCTCCTATTCCTGTTTCTCACCCTCGTTTCTTTTTTTCTCTTTCAGTTTTGAGCGTTCTTGCTTTTATTCGCCACTCTCTGCAAAGCCACCGTGTTTCTCCCCCAAGGTCCACCACGTTCGGTTATTAAATTCAAGGCGAGACCGGCTTCGGGCATCGCGATTAGCGACGCATTCTTTCTTCTATCCGTGACTCGCGACGCGACATGGTGTTAATAACTGCTGAGGTTTGTGGAGAGAATATCGGAGTTGGCGAACGCCGGATGAATCTCGTCTCCACGAGATTACGTGGTTAGATCTCGCGAAAGCTAAGGTGGAATTAATTAATGAGGATAGGATTTTTTTGCGATTCTGGCTAAATTAACCGGACGCTGTTGTCTTCATGATTATGGGCGATGAATGTAGAGCGTATTTTTGAGATATTTGGTGTTTGATAGGAACTTTTAAGCGCAGAGTAACGTTACCGAATACGAGATCCCATTTACTCTTGATTAAATATCTGAATTATAGAAAGAGAAAAAGTTTGCAGTTTTTGTGCTTTTACATTCGCCGTTTATTTTCAGAAAAATATTAATTTTGTAGGTATTATTATTTATTACGAAAGTAGAGAAAATATAAAAGTAGAAAATCGATGTTTCTAAAAAAGTGCTCCTGTTTAAAACATGGATTAAAAGTTAGAATTATGATTTAAAATTAAAATGTCACTCATTCTTTTGCACACGCGTAGGCAACCTAGGTAACTCCATAACATTTATGAATCTATCCGTAGCACTTGATGCACTTGAACCCATTGTTCACCAGCTTGGCCCTTGGAATGTGGACACGAACAAAATAAACATTCTGCGTCGTCATCCAATTCCGATTCAAAACTGTCTTCCTTATCAGTTCGGTTCTCGTCCGAATATTCATAAGGTGCTTTTGTTTTTGTCGAAGTATCTCATATCAGGAACTGCATAGGATTTCGTATTAG
Organism: Bombus confusus; assembly: GCA_014737475.1. NCBI lineage: Eukaryota > Metazoa > Arthropoda > Insecta > Hymenoptera > Apidae > Bombus > Bombus confusus. The sequence goes on along the minus strand of JACXIV010000056.1, from coordinate 293,013 downwards.
GAACATCTTAGATTTGAAAAAAGAATTTTAATTAATCTGAGGACAGTTTATTAATGTTTCATATATTATATATATATAAAATAAAAAATATATCTACAATAAATATAAATAATGTATATAATATATATTATGGTAATATATAATGATAATATGTAATGATAATATTATATGATAATAAAATTAGTTGATAATATTAAGACTCGAAACTAATAGAGAAACATGAAATAACTTACTTTTGACGTTACGTAAACCTTCTTTGTAAATGAATGTAGAAACTCGTGAGAGAAAAGAACACACTTAATGACTGAAACGATCGTAACGTTCTAAACCTTACCGCAATTTTGCAGCATTTCTTTGCAAAATTACGACGAGGTCTCATATTAAGCACATATCCCATGTACAGTAGCGTTTCTAATACTTTTCTAAATACTCTTTGAAATCTTTTAAATGTAATAATAAGAGAAAGTGCAGTTTCTACGGTATTCAGACACATATTCTGAGAAATATAAATTATAATTATATGTGGATCATCTTACTAATTATAGAATTTTTTCCTAAGACAACAATATTATCGCCAAACTTCGTGTACATAAACCCAACCAAGTTTTCCCCAATTAAAATCGTCATACCGCAATAAATGTAAACACCAATCAAACACTAACAACCTCACCTCAAACTAACATCAATCTCCATACTCGTGCATCTAAATATATCCAACAAAGATCAGAATAAACCTAATCTCCGACTTCCAACATCAACCACCAATTGTCTTCTTAATAGATCAGTATTCTTCAATCAAAAAATTAGTCAAATATTCAGTGAAACCCCATCTATTGTGTTATTACTGATTGCTATTCTTGAACCAAAAAATTAACTAGAAATTCAATGGAACATCAGGATATTGAGAGGAAAGTGTTGGAAACGAACATAGTCACGTAACACATATTACATTTTCTTTAGAACATATTTTCACCAAAATGAAACAGTCATTGTCAATTATAACTAGTCAATATATTTAAACCAAAAAATTAATCAAAGATTCGATGTAACATCAAGATATTTTGTAAAAAGCGTCCAGAACGAACATAGTCTTGTAACATACCTTCTCCCGAACACTGCCACCGGAAGAATAGACCACTGCTTTTCAATAACTGCGCCTCGTGAATCAGTTCAACCTTTCTTTTTCTCTCCCTCTCCCTCCCTCTCTTTCTATTTCTCTCTCTGTCTCCTCCCTTTCTGCCATTTTTTTTTTGTTTGTGCTAGTCGAACGTCGAGCACGGTGGGATTTTTTTCGCGGATTCTCGAAAAAACGAGTTGTCTCTGGAAAATCGAGGCACCTTTATCCGAGGCCACCTCTCTTCCGCGGAGGCCGTTTTAAATGCTCCCCCAGCATTGTTTGCGGCAACTTTCAGCCGCTTTTACCGCCGCAAACAACCATTTTCATTTAGTTTTCTTTTCATTCGGTCGATGTGCTAAGTGAATTTTACTGCCCACTTCCATTTCGTTCTCCTTTCATTTCCTACGCACCGCTCAACCCTGTTTGGTAAATCTAATCCTTGCTTTTCATAAAATACCCTGCCACGCCGTCACTCCCGTTCTCCTCTCCTTGCTCTTTCATTCATTTCCTTCGTTCCAGTTTACTTTACGTTTCTTCTTCCTCGTCTCTATTTTTTCCTCTCTTTCTTTACTCTACTCTTTATTTTCTTTTTTCTAGCACAACTTTCCTTCCATTCTTCCTTCTCTGTTTTTCTTTCGCCAGCCGTCGTGGTTGTTCCAATTTCTTTCTTCTTCTGATTCTCATATTTTTCACTTCTTACGCAGGTCGGTTTTGTTTCTAGTTTCGGTTGGTTTCCTTTTTGTTTCTCGTTTATTGTTTTCCACGCGATACAGGCCGTTTGCTCCGTTCGTTTTTCAACGCGGGTCGTCCATGTTTAACTTGATTTAGTTTCGCTCCGTTTTATAAGACTCTTATATCTATTTCCTTTCGCGTCTCTGTTTGCCCGCGCTGTTTTTCTACCTTCCCAGTTTTTCAGACATATTCGCCACTATCGTCTACACTTGCCCTGCTTTTCACATTTTCCTACCGTTCCCCGTCTTTAATTCCCCCCCCCCCCCCTCTCTCTCTCACTCACTCACTCAGTCACTCAATCACTCACTCACCCTCTCTCTTTCTTTTAACCGCATTAATTTTTGCCCGCCGCTCGTTCAATGGGTCTGAGATAATTTTGAAACTGTTGATTTTGCAATGAAACGAGAAATCTGCTTTTAAGGGAGATGGAATCATTTCACTTTATCGCTAATTTTGAAAATATATTTGTATGTCTTTTTATATAATTTAGTATAATTTTAATTTTTAGAATTATTTCATTACTTTTTTAATATTAAATTTCAGTATCGTAATTTTATTATGAAATTGAATTTTACGTTGATATCGTGTATTACTGTTTGACGATGCAATTTAATAACGATATTGCATTTTGTATTTAAAATGTTAAAAAATATCATAATTAATAATCGAAGTATTAGATGTCATATTTGAAGAATTTGGAATGTGGAATAGTTGAAGAGTCCTTGATTTTTTAGGAATTATCAGCAGAGATGGTTTTAGAATTTGTTAGATTTATTTTAGAGGTCATTTTCATTCAATTGTTTTTGTTCCTGTTTATATATCTATTTGTACAGGCTTTCTTAATAATTTGGTGAGATCTTTTTTTATAATTCGTAGAATTAGAATATTAATAACTGCCAATTTTTATCGTAATACTTGGATTTGTATTTTATCAAACCTAACTAAAAAATAACGAGTCATTATTGGTGTACAATAATTAGAAATTTCATAAACCAATGAATATGATCGTATCACATATTGTGTAGCAATATTATGTATGTTACACGCAATGATGTATATTTAGATGGAAATGTAGAAATATAAGAAACAGAGATTTACTTGACAGAAGATCAACATTTAGTGAAATGTTCCATGATAATGTTAATCTTACATTCTTATTTCCCCTTAAGATATTACCATCATTTCAGAAATGATGTTTTGTGTTCATATTCTTAAATGGAATTTATGCGTATCAAATAAGTATAATTATAAATCAATAAAAATATGAATAATCGAATCTTGTAAATAATAATTAATTTAAAAATATTTCTATTCCAAAATGTATTAAAAATTAAATTCCGTCATCAAATAAATGGATTATAATAATCATAAATGGGGATATATAATAATATAATAAAAAATAAAAATAATAACATAATAACTCAATAAGAATCGAGTCATTTTCTCAGGTTGTAGAGCAACATATTCAGTTAAAGTTTTCATAATGATTTGTAAGAAGGCATCGAATGTACTGAATATAGATATTTGAGAAATTTCTATACGATTACTGTAAAATTATGTCACGTAACTCCTTCTCCTTTGATTTTAGCAGAAAATCATATTCGATTTTTATAGTAATGTTAATGAAATATACGATTAGGATCTGATTGAAACTGCTTCGTTTTTTTCGGCAGAAGGCATATTCGATTTGTGTAGTAATATTAATGAAGTACATTCGATCAGAATCTGATTAAAATTGCTTTAAAGATTTAACGGATGTGTGCGACGAAGTTTACGATTCCCTCATAAGAATGAAAATGACTTACAAAGAATTTAAAATCTCTCAAAAGATATATCAAAAAATCAACTAAATCGACATTACATTGCCTATCAAAAATCTAAATTAAAGAGAAAAAAAATTTAAACGTTGCAAAAGAAAATAAACTGCGTACATATTTACAACTTGGTAAAAATTGTCGCAGCGATCTTTTAAAATTGCACGCCCTATCAATTTTTTTACGTTAAATATCAGAAGCCCGCATAAACGTTCGAATATATCGAATATACATATCTCTCAGGCTGACCCATTTTTCGTTAATTGTTGTATTTCTTATTACGCGAGACCACTCGAGAAACGATCTTTTTCCACCGATTGTGGTTAGAACCTAACTTTTCGACCCATTTCACCCCGTTCACTTCCATTCTTTCTTTCTCGTTGCTTTTCCTCTGGAACACAGAAAAGTTAATCTCGTGCAAGACTGTTACACGAGATCAGAGCAACTCGTTGAATTGGAAAGAAAAACGGAGAGGGGTAACGAACGCGAGAGAGAGAGAGAGAGAGAGAGAGAGAGAGAGAGAGAGAGAGAGAGAGGAGAATGTGAGAAAAAGGGGAAAGAAATAAAATTCGTCAATCATACATTCTAATATAACATGCGGCACGTATGACACACAGGAGATACAAATATAATGAAAAAAGGAAGTGAGAAAACAAAGGCTCCATTTAAAGCGGTTTCCTGGTTACAATATCCGCGACGTGTAAACCCGCTTTATGAACGATATGAATTTCATTAATTTCGACGTCCTTGAAAATGATATTGAACCGTATAAAAAAAATATTCAGTTCCAACCTCAATGGATATCAGAGGGTTTAGCTCGACATTTTGTTTGCAATTTGTGTTATATTCGATAAAAGCTGATTCCCACTGCAAATTGTTATTTTATAATCCCTCTGTGCGTGGTTTTGTTGCCGAGTTTATTACCATCTCTATTAATCTTGTTTTTATTTCGTATTCAAAAAATAAATAGAATTTGAAATTAAATAGGTTTGGGAGAGTATCGTTGTTCGTGATGAAAATATTAAAATGTAATATTTTATGGGTCTCGATCAAAGTAATGGTAACTGTTTGGTAGTTATATGCAGGGATTATACGTTATTATTTCATCGATTATTCGTTGTTGGTTATTCATTATTCTTACATTTGTTCAGTCCATCTACGATCTGGTATTATAATTATTGAATAAACGTGTTGTAAACGAGTGGACGAAATATAGGTGGAGCTAACAAAGAAATAATTCGCATGAACAGATGTAAAGCAGTTCTCTAATATGATAATTTGACTGTGTGGTGAGGATTATTACGTAAAAACTTCGAGGATTAAAATATGAACCCTTGTCACGTATTTTCTATCTTTCAAATCTTTCGTTTTTTTAAATATTCAGGCATTGTTTCACGATGAAAAAATTGCTTAAAATTCATAAAATACATTAAATTATATATAAATTCTTATTCTTCATCGAATATATTATATAATAATTTTTTCAAAAAACATTGCATGAATATATAAATAGGTATAAAAATTCATAAAATATTTTCAACTTATTAGAGTTAATGGTTTTAATTTGCCATTAAAACTATTACACAGATACTCACTGAAAAGGTCTTCTAAGGTTCTAGGGTTATTCAGTCTACTGAAAAAGGTTCCTATGATTTAAAGTGCAAAAAGAATGTAACTCTATGCAGTTACTCGCGTAATATTTGAAGAAACTATCAATCAATCATAATTCGTGTTTGAATAAATGAAATTACTGTCAATATGAATAATTACTTTACTGTATATCAGAACTCTCAATAGTAATATTAGGTTGTCCCAAAATTTTCTTTCGTTTTATAAGGAAATAATAGATGCACAACATTTTTTGTTCTATTGGAATAAAATGGATCATATATAATGCAGTAAAATAATATAAAGCAAAAAATGTTGTGCATCTATTATTTCCTTATAAAACGGAAGAAGCTTTGGGACAACCTAATACATTTCCATATTGGCTTTAAATTTAACCCATATAACCGTAACAACGGTGTCTCAACAGTACTAACGAAATTTCGAAATGTTTCACATAATAATACGCATACAATATAGGCGTAAAAGCTTTCTGTTTTAGGCATTCAAATATTTTCACGGGCGGATGTATGCACTGTATACGTGTACATATACATTGCGTATGCCAAGTATAATTGAAACATAAATGATTTTCCGCAGAAATCCCTGACAATTGGAGAAAACGCATTAATAGGCATACTTGCATGGGCCAACAACGTAATCGATTTTCGTACCGGCGATTTAATCGATAGTATCGCCTACGTGGCGATTACTGCATTAACGAACACGATTACCCTGGTGTTGGCAATTAATGTTTGATCAGTCTACGTCGTTTTAACCGTGTCGTTCATTGTCCCGTTAAAATCATTGCGAAAGGATTGGATTTTCCAGTTATCGATTTTCGGCGTTGCGAATCGCGTAAAACCCCTGTAGGAATTGTACGCGGGCACAATGCTCGAGCTCGACGGGGGTGAAATCCCAAAACGAAACGACAGCATTCAACGTTTCACCCCGGCGCGTATCGCTGAAAGAAATAAAACGATGTTTATTTCTAAAGGTGGAAACATTTTCAGGAAATTGCGATTTCCAAGAGATTAAATGTAATTACAGATATCATGAAAGATGTAAAATTCTGCTAAAATTGAATTTCACGTTGATGTATCTCGTATATTATACTTTAATAATATACTTTAATTAATGATGTTTTGCATTAAACTTTAATGATGTATTTAGTAATCGAATTTGTATTTTTACGATAGTAAAGAATATATATTTGTAGTTAAAAGAAATACGATATACAATGGCTCACGAAAGTATTCGAACACTTACAACAGAATCTTTTTGCGAATATATTACGTGTATCATATGAAACATTTTGAGATTTCGTTGCCATTGTAATGAGGCACGGCTATTATGATTGTAACGATAAAGTTTTAAACCAATCCGAAAAATTATATACAAGTTACGGAATATTTACTGTAAACATACAATTAGTGAAAAATTAGTATTTACTTAAACATACAATTATTAATAAAGATGATATTAAGGCTAAATATTGTGGCTTATTAATATAGCGAATAATTGACTGTTCAAATACTTTGCTGATCTTCGCAAGGTGTAATACAATGAATGTTTTGTAACTTCTATATAAATTTTCTGACGCGTGTCATATGTTACAATACTAATAAGATTTTAAAATGTTTTGTATGATACATAGAGTGGCCTACGAAAGTATTCGAGTATTCCTAGAAACTTCTCATGTATGTATTATACGAAACATTTTGAAATTAGCGCTGTAAAGAGACACGACTATCGTGATCATAGTGATAAAATTTAAAACGGACCGGAAGAAGTACATAGAAGGTCCAAGATATTTATTGGAAGAATTTATGCCTCGCAAAGATCGTCAAGAGTTTGAACAGTTAATTATTCACTACATTAATAATCCATAATATTTAGTGGAACTTAATACTGCTAACTGACCTAACTGTAATCCTTAACACTAATTGTATCTTTAAGACTAAAATTAAAGATTAAATTTTACTACATAATCACGATAGCGCTAACGAAATTTTCAAAAGTTTCATATGATACGCATTGCTAATTACGATTTGCATTAATATAATAATATTAATACAAATTTTTTATTGCAATACTTTCATCAGCCACCGTACACGAAAAGTTTCTATATGTTTTTGCATTTAGACTAAATAAAAGAAGTCAAAAAGTTGCAAGTAATTTCGTTTACATCAAGCAATATTTATGAATTTGCTAATAGCTAATTTCAAGCTAATTTGTCTTTCTAATGTTAAAATCGAACACGAATACTTACCACGAGTCGTTGATCCAGTTTCTTGTTTCCGATTCCTCCCATCAGGCGAGATCGAACACCGTTTGGGGAATATACGTTTGGTCTACGCGTGGAAACCGGATTAAACATCGTTCAATTTTACTTGGCGAGTCTGCCCTCGTGTAATCTTCCGTGAGCTTGATTAATGAGATTCGGCCTGCCGCCGTTACGCGGTGAGCCTTCCTCGAGATTATTCGAAAATTAAAAATAATCCTCCTGCGTCACCGTCATACCTGGCTACCGTATTCGATTATTCGTTTCGCTAATGAATCGCCGTCAGCCAATGAATCATTTCTTTCGACGTAATTGAGTCGCCTATTTCAAATGGGCCGCAAGTAACCGGATAATAATTCAACGTTCAGTCAAACGCGAAGGAGAATTCAGATCAGACCGTACCATCTGCGTATTTCTGCGATGCTAAAGTTAATTCTGGAGAACGAATGGGACTATTGAATTATATCGTGGAACAACGGTTCTTAATTTTCGCTAATACAGTGGCTACAAGAAGTATTGGCTCGTTACTGTGTATTTATTTTAGTATTTATTCGTATATCAAGCGATTAGTATATTAAAACTTAATTTGCGCCCGAGGACTTTTTCAGTCGGGCGATGTAGCAACCTGAGATGATTCAGCACATATGTGACGCATGTTTTACGGGCAGCCTAAAATGATTTTGTACACAAATTATATATATAATATAATATATATTATATATATTATACATATTGTATATCATATTAATTTCTGTATTTTTTGCTAATTTATAAAGCATTCACCAAGATGCATCTTTGGTTTGGCCAAAAATTTTCCTTGGTGACATTATGCCAAATTGAATGTGATGACAGTGTCCTTCCCCTATCATTTTTGCAGCATAATTGTTTCTTTCAGTTGTTATTTGATTTATTAGCTCGTCGGTAAAAAATATCTTTAAAAAATCCAACGGTTGTTCAACATTTGAAGATACTTGTATGTTTTAATATTGTAGTGCTTTGCTAGATTCTTCACAAGCTGTCCATTTTGAATTATTAGAATCTTGTGATTCGGATTCACTATCTATTATTGTAATTTTTCGATTTCTTACACCTATTACTTTCACTATCTCCATCCCTGTTTTAATTTTCTATATCAATAATTCTTTCATGAATACAATCGATCTCATTTCTCAACAGTTCAAAATCAAATTCATCTTCATTTGACCTAATTTCACTTCCGAAAAGCATTTTTTTAGGTCTTCTAAACTATAATACTTTTGCCATGATCGTCGAATCCGAACTAACGTCAGAGACGTTGTCAGAATCATAGTTTCGGAGGGATTTGGGATTAAATATTTTATCTCCTTTTAAAGTACGACACTTTATACTTCCTACTAAAGAATATAAAGTGCTAAGGAACCTATTTACGAACCAATACTACGTTCTTATCAATTGGAGATGTCGAAATCTAATATAAACAGGAACTGTCGCCTCTCACTCACCACTCGAGTTGTCGCACGAAACGCAGTGGCGACAGAGGGTCGCCTCTCGAGCGCAAAGGGTTAGTAATACTTTCATAGAACTACAAAAATTTGATAGATATGAAAACGAAACATAAAATCTGATAAAGAAACGTTCTATTGGAAAATAAGGGAATGTACTAATACTTTTTGCAACCACTGTGTGCAATTACTGTGTACGTTACAACAATTCTGTAGTCAAAAACATGTATTGTAAAATGTAAAAAAGATTAAACGAAATTTTGTTCCGTACGTAGAGTTGCGAAGATAAAGTAGAAAACCACGATGGTTTTATAAAATTCAATTATAATTGACAAAAGCAATAAATAAACGAGCCACTTAGAAGCCACGTCGATCAACACCATACGTCAAAAAACAGAAAAAACTGATGATATTGCGTACATTTTTTAAATTCAGTTTAGAATTTGCTATTATTTATGTCAACTTCTTGTAATAAATAAATTCATCAAAAGGAGTAATTTGATTTTCGACAATTGAACATTAATCATATAGTTACGTAATGAGATTGAGCGATTGGTAAAAAAGCGAAATTAATCAGTTTGACTTCAGCGAGGTTCAAATATAATATATACTCTACAATAGACAATTGTTATGAACGTGATAAAAGATATCTAATACAAAAATTATTAACATTCGTAAACGCAAATACCAATCCAAAATTTTTATTCGCTACCGATCTGTTTTTGTATAAAATATTATCTTCTGTCCACTTGTGCAATATTCTCGTCCTTGCTTTAATAAACAATAGAATCATAGACAGATATCGCGATAAACAGAATGCCTTTCTCTGGCTATACGCCGTAACAATCGAAAATTTCTGCCTTTGTTCGAGCACGAACATAATACAGTCGAATCGGCGGCGATTTTTCATCGGCTCGACGACAGGTAAATTAAAATCGGCGCGGCGCATAAAACGCTACGGTGGCGCAGTTCGATTTCTCGAGCGACAAACCCTTGAAAACATTTGTCGCCTGGGTAACACCATACCAAGCGTCCCTCGATACGTGTCCATCGCCGGTTTTTCATTGAAATGTTAAATGGCTCGTAAGCCTGGACCCGATGCAATTTTCAATATTCCCCTTTAAACCACTGTACACGCAGAAAAACAATAATTAATACGAGGCATCGATTAATCGCTCTTCTGTTTCGCACCACGTCAACGACAAATTCTCGACCACGGTCGATTCGTTACTGCTCATTGTTCATAAAAATTACCGTGTTTCATCGACCTTTTCGCATCGAGAAAAAACATTCGCAGAAAGCCCGTGTACTAACTATGTCCCATTCCTGGCCGAGGAAGCAGAATTTTTGAGCGGTTTGTTTAATGGATAAGGAAAGTACAACATATTTGGAATATCAGTTCATTTAAGATGCATAAAATATTACGGAGTAGGATAGAAGCGAATATCATAGGGAAACTTTTATACTTCAAAGTATAAAACTCGGTAATAGTGGAAGATAGAAAACAATCTGGAAGTTTGGTCTAATTGAAAAATGACATAAAGTAACGATTTTGTTACGGTGAAGGTAATATAAAACAGCGGCATTTCAGTTTATCTTCGCTATATAGAATTAAAAAACAAGTAGATGATAAAATTATTTTCTTTTATGATCTAATCGCGCACAAAAATCGCATCATAGGAACGATCATCCTAGGTAAATATCAACCCTATGTTGTAGAACTTAAAATTTACTTGCAGTAATTACTTGTATAATTTCCAAAGTCATAACAAACACATTCACAGTATACTTCTACATATTCATCATGTATTTCACATGCAACACTGTAGCCACTCTTTTGCGTTCGCTAGAATTCACATCGCAGAAAAGACACACAGCATCCATCTCAGTAGTTTTCCCGCCTTTAATATTCCGAATTAGCAACATGAAATTAAAACCTAAGATTTTATGTCATGTTTTGTATTTGTACAAATACATTTGTGGTACATATTATACATGTAAATAATGTAATTATGAATATATAATATATTTGTAAAATTAGCACGAAATCGTAGAAAATATACGAATGAGTAGATTAAGCGAAAGTTTTGACATATTTTAACCGTGATTGTAACGATTGAATACTTGCCGAAAATCTTTTGCAAATTGACGTTTTTTTGCTCAACAGATTAAATCGGTAATATCAAAATTACGGTTAATTCACGAATGTCATTGATTAACAGGTGCTTCGCCCCTGTTATTTGCGATGTTACAAACTAGATAACATTAGTAGTTTTTTAAGTACATCAATATTCCACATTAGCAATAGTATTCCAAATACGCTGCATTTCCCATACGTTTCATCATTTTCAACTCAAGATTCGAGCGTTGGAGCTTGATTTCCAGTGTGTTCCTTTGTTACGCTTCGTCGTGATTCGTTTTCAGTAAAGCAGATGCTAATTAAAATAAATAAAGTGGAATTTGATTGGATCATCCACTTTTAAGCGATCCACTTTTGGTCTTTTGTGTGGACATTTGATCCACTTTAGACTATCGTTTGTTATTTATATATGGGTGATTTTGCAGAAATGGGAATTATTTGGCAGTGATTTTGCCCAGACACTACTCCATTTAATTTATGAATTGTAACAAATATCAGGTACGGCAGAGGATACGCCGGTATTGCTACAAAAATGGCCAAATGAATAAATACAATAACTGTATGTGATTTTATCGGTATATTTTTAATAACTATCTACAGAGGATTGAGATTTCAATAAAAGTTTCATTAATAAGTAATCGTTTGTATTTAAAACTGTTCACTTGAAAAACCAAATGTTTGATCACACTCTTTGTCACAAAGAATTACTTAAAAGGCAATTAGTCTTCTCAAGAATTACTTACGAAATTTGAACATTCAACATCATACATAAATAGTAATTTTTAATCACTCATATTATAAATGAACCAGTTACATTGATAATTGTCAGTTTATCTTAAAAGTGAAGACAAAAATAATTAACTTATAAGATAATCAATACTTATTAATCATAAACGAATTAGCTATCAATCTTAACAGTTGTCAGTTAAACTTAATAACAAAAATCATTGCATTTTTATAACTAATAAATATTTATTCCTTACATAAACAGACTAGTGGTCAATCTTGCGTTCTTTATTAAAAATTAAAACAGATAAATTGTACACTTTATATTTTCTAACGTTTGTGAGTATTAACTTCACTTGATTACTTTCGAATTACTTAATTTCGTTCTTAATACCCACGTATCGTTTATTTTTTTAGAAATAAGTTCACAGACAGAGGACTGAGATGTAAAAGTGGTGACAAAGATGGTAGATGTTTTTTGTCAATAAAATGAAGTCAACTGAAGTAAAAATAGATATGAATGATAAGTGTGACTATTATAATATATATATATAAAAGAAAAATTCGTAAATAGCTTCAAATTCATTCATCGAGCATGAATCGTAGAGTAAATTTCGTAGTTGTGACATGGCAGTGGACTGAGAAATTCATGTATAAAAAATAATTTTTGGTATACAAATAAATTAAATTGATATCTCTTATAATAGTCTCTCTACACAGTTATTATCTTTCTCTGCCATGCAAATATGATAAAATTTAACGTTTTTAAGAGTGTTAGCAAGAGCGAACCGCAAGGATTCTCACTTCAGTAGAACCACCCATATTCTTTCGTTTCTTCGGAAACGAGAATATTGTCTTGGCGATTTATTTGTAGCAAACAGTAGTGAAATTTTGTGGACAAATTAGAGATGAAACTAGAAATGCAGAGAAAAGATTCGTAATACTAAAGGGATAACAGAATGAAGATCTATTCAAAAGCTATTGACAAAAGAATTAAAAGTAGCGTCAATTCTGTTATCTTTGATAAAACTTAAGAAATGTTTAAATGGAACTTATCTAATCACCGATAATTAAAATACTGGCTACTTGAAGAAACATTGCTTTGACCGACTTCTGTCTAATGGAATTTGCAAAAGTGATAAATCACCTACGTTACTGGTCTTATTAATGGCAGCTTTTATTTTCCATGCTTTTACCGTTATATGGAAATGCGTTTCTACGTGCTGTTATATGGAAACGAATGTGAGTGTTTCTCGTTTATGAGTTCCTCTGCTATACAAATTTCATTTTTAGAAATGTTGCAGCAAATAGATGCTTGACCCAAATGTTATAAAATATGCACAGAATTGCTTATAATGCAACTAGGACATCAAAGGAAGTTAAAAGCGTCTATACAGTAGTCTCTTGATATATCGAAAAGAGAAAAGTAGAAAATATGAAATAATATGTTGAGGAATTGTTCGATAATTAAATCATCTAAAGAAGTGATGTTATTGTCACACAAGGTACTAATTATTTCGAACGAATTAATATCTTTGTAGGTAATCAATTACGAATGCCGCGATCAAATATTTTTTAAGAAATAGCGACAGAATTAAAATAATACTACATTTAATCCATTTAATAAAAACAAAACATTTTTCTTCTACAGTCTAAAATTCTTGCTCAATAGGTATATTATTACATCTATTCTTTAATATTGTCGATTTATTTCAAAAAATGACATAACCAAAAAATCAATTGAAAATAGAAGCTTTGAAACAAAAAATTATCAATTATTTACAGCCATACAACTTTTGTCTGCAATTTAGATAATATTTCTTTGCGTTCGGAAGTACCTAATAAAATATCGTTTACTCTTCTCTATGAAGAAATATGGTAAAGCAATTTCTATGAATTTCCATACTGTTCTTATAACCAGCATTATATAATATCGTTAAATAATCACGATATTCCTATTTCAGTAAATACGTTACTCTTCTGAGTCAATATTTGTAGATATCTTAAAAATGACAATTTTTTAAACGTGTCACGTTTGCTCCTCTAACAAATTTTCCCCTTGTTCTACGAAAGAATTAATCATCTTTTGACTCTCGCACCAGTTAGTATCAATATCTCCTCTACGTCCGAGTCTATTTACAACTATTGTGTATCCTTTCTACTCCTGAATCTACTTAAAACTATTGTGCATCTCCTCTACGTGTAAACCCATTTGAAACTATTGCCTTCCCCTCTATATTCGAATGAAAACTACCATTTCCTCTCGAAGTACACAATCTTTCACATTGAAATATACTTAGAATACACTTGATCCCACCTCTCCTAAAGGCTACGGCCCCGTGAAATATTCAATCAGCCCTGTAACATCATTATCAGCTGTTCAAGAGATCGTTCGCGACAGCACGTATGTATATAGAGATAGAAGACTGTTTCGCTCCGTTGCACCCTGTCCCATATTAGGATCGTTCGTTCCAGATTCCTGCGATCGACAATCGCATCGACGCATAGCGTCGAACGAGCACGTAATACCGTCTCGATCGATTGCCACGCGTATTAATAACATCGTTCGAAGCGAAGATGCAAGAGGACACACCATGGGAGACGCCAGTGTTTTAATGTTTGCGGGCAACGCGAACAAATAGCCGTCGCATTAAAACGCGTTTGCATATTCATAAGCGAAGGAACGCACTTAAGCGAGTTAACGACTCAACGAGCGGCTGAATATTCTTGACAGCCACGCGAGCGAGCAACCGGCCGTTGCGTTTTAATTAACGTTGCGAACCGTTGTTGACTACCGGCTATCCGTTATGCGTTGCAAATTATCGATCCGACACATCACCGCTTCAGATAAAATCATCCATGTTTCGACGCGTAACGAGCATAATAATATGGATTAGTTTAAACGTTCTTACAACAAGAAGTGTTGTTCATTCGTCTGTTGGGTATGTTGTAACGAGATGTAATCTGGTAAAGTTTATTAAGTTTATTAAGTTTATTAAGTTTTAGGTTTCTTTCTAGGTTTGCTCTTCATCAACGTAGTAGTTGTCGTATCGAGTAGACCGCGGATTTTTATGAACTGTGAATTTTAATTATGAATTTTTATGAAATTTTTGCTTTAACTCCACTCTTTTAAATTACATCCGTAAGTATATGAATTTGCATAAATATTTATAGACCAGTAATTTATTAAAGTAATGATAGATGTAGATTAATTTATATAAAATTTAGGATGTGTGTTCTGATTTATGTGTATTGTTTTCAATCAATGTATGCACCATTCCTTTCGATGACTTTTTGTCACCTTCATGTTAAAACTTCATTACTCCATCGGCGTAGAATTGCTCTTCTGAAAAAGAGAAACGTTCCAATTCGTTTTTGCACTTTCCCAAAGAAAACGAGTTCTTATTGTTGAGATAGTTTAGAACGACCGAAATGACTAAATGATAGTCTGTATTCTGGAGAATGTGATAAACGGAGTAGAACATTCTATCCAAGTTGCACTATCTTTGCCGCGCGACGATTGACACATGTGATGTGTCGTTGTCTCTTCGTGAATCATGTTTGAACTTGTGCCAGGCCAACAAAAAATCAACAAAAATATGTATTTCGAAAAATGTTTCTTTTATACTCCATAGTTGATTCTTCATTAATCAACAATACCAAGTTAGTCCAATTAAAGTTGGGGTGAATAGCTATTGTTTAAACTTAGATCGAAAAACGGAACAAATTTCTGTTCAACCCAACATCAATTAAATTTTCAAAAATTCTCTTTCATAAATCTGTAAAACTTTTATGAAAAATTTCGCGGTGTTCATTTTGGCTATTCTAGTGGTTGCGATATTAAAATAAAAGGCTATAAAATTTTACTGATAGTAATAACTGTTTTATCATTGCATTATATAATAAGAAATAGTTCAGTAATTGTATAAGCTTCGTTGAGATAAAAATGGTTCTTTTTAACAAGGTACAAAAGCTTTTGAAGAAGATCGTATATCCTTTTTGTAAAATTTGATCATATTATTTGGAGAATAGTCTCTCAAATAATTTTGTATGTCGGTTCGGTTATTCGAAGATTTTCTGCTTTAAGAATGACGGACACAATGGTGCCAATGATAATTCGCTAAACACCGTGTTTCAAACACGTCAAGCAATCTGTTCACGGTCTTTCGCTCTCGTCTCAACGATAAGTAGAGAAGCATTCTATCTGGTAATTAATTTTGCATAATAGCCATCGATTAATCGGCCATTCTCGTTTGTCACTGACCTGGAATCCGTCATTGTCGCCGTCGTGTGACAAATCGGCTACGTCGTTTTAGAACGCCGTCTGGTCAGGAGTAGAACGTGGAATTTAAAATAAGAAAACATATCGAGGATCACCGTGAAGACATATTAATTATCATTGTTACTAAAATTAATTGAAATGTAGAAACAACATCAGCGTTTTTCAAGGAACTATAGGTGAATATCGTCAAGAGATAGTTAAAGAAGATTTTGTGAAATAGACGAAATTTAAAGGAAAATGTGAAGATCTAGAGAAAATGTATAATAACCTTCTCACTTTGCAAGAGAATGCTTTACTTCGAGCATGAAAACGTACCAAAATATTATTTAGAAATAAATACATAGCATACATAGCACAGGTATTGCTGAATGTACGAAATCCTTAACAACGGTTATGTAAATATGTATATATAAGCATCCTTAAAAAAAAAAAAAATAGAAACCAATAATTTTTTGGTACCATTAATAAATCCAGCCTCTAAAAGATTAATACAACATTTAATGTCGTTCCAAATAAGAATCGAATGTTCATGATGGATTTTCATAAAATTCTAGGAACGATGATAACAAAAGCAATGCAATTTCCGATAAAAAAAATCCAGGAAACGAAATTTCCTCCCCTTGATCTCATAAATAGTCAATTTGGCGGTATTTGACGTGCCATTGACACGTTTCAATATTCAGCGCCAGATAGGCGATATCGGGTTTATCATGTTTTGGATACGCCTCGCGTTTTCCCTCGACGAAAGCAGGAAAAAAAACGTCAGACTCGCCATAACAGCGTCAAATCATTGTGAATTGTTGCACTTCCTGATCTTTGTTTTCTTGATATTATAAAAAAAATGTGATAAAATGTTTTTCTACTATGATATTTAAAAAATAGCAGTCGATGTTGCTGTTAGAGGAAGTGATCGAAATTTTTGGAACGAAGGGAACTATGATTTACTCTGGATGAACATTTGCCAGTAAAACAAATTTTTTGATCAATTTGCTGAATGTTAAATATAAGTAAAGTAAAGCCAGTTTATGAGAGTAATTATGAAAGTAGCATAAAAATGTTTATATGAGTAATTTTAAAAATTTAATTGAAAATACCGTTTGCATTCAAAATTGTTAACATTTGGAATAAAGAATTCTTGAAAATAAAGACCTATCGTATTATTAATTTTATTAATCTTTTTGATAAGAAAGATTTTCATTTAAAAAAAAACGTAATTGGATCGAAAATAACTCCTAACTTCTATTATTTTCCTAAAAGTGTAGTTATTCAATTATCATACGAATGTTTAAGATTTCACAGTTTTCCATTTACAATCTCGTTAAGCTCTTCGAAAAAAATATCTAAGAATGCTGCATCGAAGGAAACAAATAAATCAATCTACTTAATTATTTTGCTCGATTAATCTTATATTATAATCTAAATAAACTTATCTCTAATGCTCAAAGAACCTTTTAGCGAACGCTTTTGGACAAATCTTGTCAGTTACATGTGGTTATACGTCGAATACTAATTTTCCTTATTCGTTCGTGACCGCGCTGATTCACGATCGGCGATACCATAGCTCGTTACACGGTTAGAAAAAATGAACGAGGAGAACAAAAGAAATTGTTATTAAAGGCATTAATCAAATGTAATTGCTGCAATTAACCGAGCCGTTCTAAAGTCTACCGGTCTCTCTATACCACGTGTGGTGAATGCATAATTTTCCTTAATAATTAGAGTAAGGACAAATAGAGGCTAAGTGTAACGTAACACCGGCCAAGATACTCCGCTAACGACAATTAATCTGTCTATATTTTTATCCGACATGATGGTCGTGTGAAGCCATTCCACCCACCCTCGTTTCTTGCATAAAAGCCCGCCAAGAAGTCGCGTGAACTTTATATCTCGGGGCAATTGGCAAAAATTCGTAGCCAGTTAAGAAAAAGAGAGATACATTTAGAAGCGTAAATTTCGACGGATAGCTCTGTCCATTAACACACTTGTTTCTTCTTTTCTGTATTCGTTAATTCTTACATTCTTACATTACATCTTTCGTTATATGCGGATTACAGATGAAAAATGTGATAAATACACTTCTGTTGATTTTCTTATCTTAACGTCGGATGACAGATTAGCTTTTAAATGAGAATACCGGGTGGTCCTCGAAGAAAGTACTTTAAAAAGTAGAGGTCGTGCGATACTCTAAAGATTGAAGAGGGCAATTAAAGCACGTCAGATTCCTAGCAAATGAGATAATTGGTGGGTAATATATCTTCTGCGATCATCCGATTATCTTGTTTCTAAAAATTTGGTGTGCGGTTTGGTAGAACGGTTTTAATGATAAATGAAAATTATGATACAAATTGATATCTGCGATATTTTCATAATTTACTTTTCAAGTTTGAAATATAAGGACTATATATATTATTATACAGAGAAATACACGGAACTAGATAATAATTGTGGTACTGATAATCTTGGTAATTTTTTTTATCAATGTGAAGTTTTGAGATTTTCCTTTACTTTTATGGAAATAACTGACTCCTGGTTATTCTTCAAGGCTGACTTTACAGCCATTACTTTATCCATTTAAACAGTCAGATATCCATATCGATAAATCTTGATATTTAATGGGACCATTTTTAGCATTAATTACACATGTATGTAGATACCTTCTATAAATATATTACGTGTGTTATATACAGGGTGGTTCACTAAAAATTACCACTGGAATATCTCCAATGTTTTTGGAAATATAAAAAAGTTCATCAACGAAAGTTGTTCGGTATGAAGCGGACTATAATATGGCAGTAGTCATTTTTTTGCAGCCGGAGGAGTTTCAGAGATTTTAAGATGACCTCCATTTTAGATGGAATCATGTATTTTTGTATGCATTACTTGATACAGCTGGACACATTCTCTATAACAAATATATATATATATATATATATATATATATATATATATATATTACTAAACAACATTCATTAATAAAGATGTTTCAAATTTCTAAAAATGGTGCAGATATCTAAATGATAATTCTTATTGGACCACCTTGAATACAATGCAATAACAATGTCTAGAAAAATGTAGTAACTAAGAAATAGATCAGGGGAAGAAAAATCATATTTTCCTATCGGACGAAATACTTTATCAATATGTTCCCACGTGATGGTTAAGCCAGACGATTTGGCACAAACTGCAGTCACGCTTTGCTCTCGTCATATGATGTACCTGACTCACAGCCCGTCTTTGTCATTACAGTGACAATGATAGATGCGGAGGCAGTGGCAGGTGGAACTGCTCAGTTACCATGCGACGTGGAACCGCCAGTCCCTGGAGACAAGCTGCATCTAGTTATTTGGTACAAGGAGGAGGCAGACGCGCCGATATACAGGTAAATTCCACTTTTACATTCCTTATTTCCGCTTCTTGTTGTACGGTTCAAATAATTCCTGCTTGATTGCTCGCCTCCCAGAATAGAAATCGAGGAAAGCAGCGAGACACGTGGTTTCCTCTTCTAACAACGAGTCCTTAAAGTTAATCCTCTACGAATAAATTCTCATTCGCTTATCCAGGCAGGAATTAAGCGTGACTATTGTTTCTCATCTGCATTTAAAAATTTGGAGATTAGTAATTGTTATAGATGTTATAGATGTAGAATGCGGATTATTATGAAGATATATAAAGTTGGAATATAGTATTCTGTCATATAATATACTGTATGATGTAAATGCATAATATGATGTATTATGTGAAACGTAGTTATAAATTGTTTACAACTTAAAAGGTAAGTCTCAAACAACATTTCATGAATTTAAAAGTTTTCAGATGAAGCTTAATGAAAGTAATAATCGTAAATTGATATATTTTTTATGATGTTGTTATAAAATATAATTTGTTTAAACGGGTTTTTATCGTAGAATAATGACACCATAATAACTCCAAATAACGAAATGCGTAATATTTAATTAGGAATCCATAATAAACTTTTTCCAAAAACTTCTGCTTATTATAACATATATCTCATTTTATGTTTAATAAAAAATATTGAAACACGCATTATTAATTTATTTCGAAATAAAATTAAATAAAAACTCGATCATTAATGGTTAGTAATACCATTAAATAAAACATTTGTAATACTAAACGAGACTGGAGAGGGACTAGTCGAACTGAAAGCAATAATGGAGAAGAGAAGTGCAATACAAGACGG
Source organism: Bombus confusus (assembly GCA_014737475.1). NCBI lineage: Eukaryota > Metazoa > Arthropoda > Insecta > Hymenoptera > Apidae > Bombus > Bombus confusus. The sequence goes on along the minus strand of JACXIV010000056.1, from coordinate 272,634 downwards.
AGAGGAACGACAATAAGGAAGCACAGCAAAGAGGCAGAAAGCCCAAAAGTTACCTAGTTTTAGAGAATAGAACGCAATATAATAGATTATATAAGAAAAGAGGTAGTTATATAAGAAAAGATAGATAGACATAGAAAAGAGATTAGTTAGTTATAAGAGTAGAGGTAATAAGGAGATAACACCAAAAATTGATATATGTCAAACGAGATGTAAAACTGAATACTCGTCCAAAGCGGAAAGGCACGGTCTAAGTAATAATAAATAAATAAATAAATAATAAAATATTTGTATAATAGCATTATTCAGTAGAAAACCGGTATATTAAAAATTATTGAAAAAATCTTTACGACAAAAATATTTAATTGGCTGAATATTACACGAATCGTCAATTCCAAGGCAAACAGTTTTCTTAATTAAACTCAACACGTATCGCTCCATCACCCTCAAACCACACAACAGCACTTTAGTCTTCAAACAAGCCGCTCGCGCTTCGAACCAATTGAGTTGCACTTGCAACAAGCCTTAATTAAAGAAGCAACTCCTCGCGTGTGCTATAGCCTGTCTGAAATCAATCGACTGTTCAAGGCCACTAACCAGGAAACCCCCCACCCACCATACCACCTAACCTCTATCCTCGTTTAATTTCAATTTAGTCAAACTTTCACAACGTCTGCAACGTCTGTAACGTTCAATTAAATTGTTAATAATCCTTTCCTATTGATTAATATGAATGGAAATATAAAAAGAACGAAATGAAATGAAAATATTTCTTTGATAATTTTTCTGGAAATGTAAATTCATATAAACAATCCAGTCCTCCATCTAATGATTAACACAAATATTGATCAACACAAATATTTTCAAGATTTTCGCAGAATATATAGGGCGATTACGTTATTTCCACTGAATGTTCCATTTTCGAGGAAGCAGGCGAGGAGAACTATTTACCAGGAGCAAATATTTTGAGAAACCGAGTCAAGTATACAGAAGAAATCGGCTGCCACTTGAAAATCGCGTATCTCACTATTTCGATATCCTACTATTGAAACGATGGACTCACGAGGGAATCAATTATGTAAAATCTCGATTATTCGAACCTAAATTTAATCCAACTGAAAGAAATCGACTGTAACTTGCAAATTGCGTATCTCATAATTTCGACGCACTTATTAAAAAAGAGCCTTAATTATTTGCAAACCTAAACCTAAGGTAAATCGAAAAGGTCGATAACCACTTACAAATAGCGTATCTCAAAATTTCAACGCCCTATCATTAAAAGAAGAAAGTTACAAGGAACTTTATAATAATTATGCAGAGTCTTGATTACTAGAATTTTGATTATCAAACCCCGATTATTCAAACGTTGATTACTCAAGTCTTGATTACTCGAACCTAAACCTAACGCAAATCTAAAAAATAGTGCCACTTGAGAATCGCCTGTCTGATAATTTCAAGCTCCATCACACACGCATCATGTTTCTTTGCTGTTTAAGACCTCTTCCACATTCATCAGGCTGTTCCGGAAGTTTGTTTCCGTCCGTGGAGGACTTTATACCTCTGAAACGTTGCCAATCTCCTCTATTTATTCGCTGTTTGTATTTTCGCGTCTGGTCTCTTTATTGCCGTCACTTTGCCTCGCGTTCCTTCTTAATGGAGATTTAAATTAAGTTTCGTAGGATTTACAGACTCCTTTATCATCGTTCTTCATATTCTTTCATTTCGTTCTATATCACTAAACTTAATATACGGGTTACTCGATTGCAGATAATCGTGTATGCCTTGAATAGGAATACGTGAGTCATTTGAAAAGTTCTGGGACGAGGAAGAGACAAAGTATAATAGAAAATTTCTAATTTATCAAAGATTATGGTAATTCGTAGCTTTCGGTTTATTTTTCTCTATGGTTGATTTTCACTCTCTGGTGGTAATAAACTGTAATAGACAACGAAGAATTTAATAAACGTTGTAGAAAATAATTATCTCCTTGTCCATAAGATTTCCTGCATTTACGGTATCAGATTAAAGACATAAATAGGTTTCAAATTTTTGTAATTATAATATCCATTTGTACCTATGCTAAGTGAGCTGCCTCATAAGTTACGAATAATGGAATACTTCTAAACATAATTTAAATAAAAGATTTGAAGATTTCAAACAGACATTCTATTTATCACAACTTAATAAAATTATTCATTATAATAGTAAAAATAGCTTGAAAGCGATATAAACCATCTTTCTATTCTATTACAAGGACTTCCTAATAAGAATCCACGTATTAAAATCGTAATTGCACAGGATAATTAAAGTAGAAGACAGATGGGAAAATTTAAAAGATGGGACATATTCTGCCAAAGCGTTAGCTTCGTCTGAATTTTTAAATCGTTGCATAAATCGGCGGTTGCGTTTAATTAAAGTTTTTTTTCAGCAACACTATTATCGCTTGACCCAAGTCGCAACGTTATAAAACTCGTCGAGCGACGAAACTTAAAAAAAAAGGAAGAAAAAAAGAGAGAGAGAAATGATAAAACGTCGCATCGTGAATGTTATTCTCGCCGAGAGATAATTAAAATTTGTCAAACCCGTTGATATCAAAATGCGTGGAAAGCAAATTTCGTCGGCGAACATTTTAATGAGGAACCTCTCGCTTCTCCTTTTGCGAATAACATCTATTGTCACGGTAAAAATGACAGAAACAGATATACGTATAAATATTTATTTAAAATATTTCTCTGTGGTACGGATTAAAAATCAGTTTGCGTATTTCAATCGTGCTGAAACAATTAATATCAATGGATTCGTTTCATGATCAAAGCATCAATTTCAAGATCGTTTCGTTTTGCTATTTAATGTTGCCCTTATATAATTTTATGAGTTCTTAAATTTTTGGTCTACCATTTCTTTTCTAAAGATTCTGTAAGAAGTTAACAAAATTGGAGTTTAGAGTTTCTTAAAAATATTCACGAACGAAGTTCAATAACTCGGTACTTTTATAATAGTTTTGGTTAAATGTATCTTTCAAATTTTATAGAAATTCCAGTTATAAAATGTAAAAATTCTATGATCAAAAAAAAGAACCTTGATTGTTTGGATTAATCGTAACACACTCTGTTCGAACAATCAAACAATTTGGTCTTCGTCTGAGAGATGTAAACTAACATCTAAACTAAATAATATAAAAAACCGATATAAACATCGGCGAGCTGTTTCCATATTTTGTCGAACAAAAACCTAGTTCACTTTTTAATTACTTTTTCGTTAGAATCTTTTAATAAGGCACTTATGGGCACCTGTGTATATGACACTTTTTTTATTTTTACTCATAGAATACGCTAACTTCTTTTTACTCGTCGTGTAAAAACATGCGCAACCAATGTCGCTTAATTTCTTATTTTCTTTGCTCTTCGAACATGTTGACATTAAAAAACCTATCTAAATAGACCAACGTTTATAAAATATATCAATCGATAAAATTTTCTATTTTAAACTCCCCTATCGCAAGATTGCTAACATTCCAAGAAAAACAAATGAAACGACGCAAAACGAGATTCGTAAAAAAAAAAGAAAGAAACCAAGAAAAAAGAGAAATATTCTCGTCTGAAATCGATACAACACAGTTCGATGGCGCGAATTGCGAGTTGGATTGGATTATTCAACCTGCACTTGGACAGGTGTTCTCGAATATTGCCCTCTTATATAAAAGGCCGCGAGCGAGATGAGGTTGTGGCCGACCGACGCCCCCTGAGGCTGGATCTCCGAACCGGTCCTGGGAAGACGTTTATACGCCCGTCCCGATCGTTTCACCTTGTCAAGTCTCCCTGGTATCATGTGGACGACTTTCCTCCGTTCCACTTTCGGCCCGAGATTTTCTGCGATCGTTCAAACGATATTTTGAGTGTAGAGATCGCGGTTTTGAACGTGTATTAAAACACACGTGTATAGTACAGAGATGAGAAAATGAGTAATCGAGCAAAGGAATGCAGATCTGATCGGCGATTTCTAATTGACCGAATACAATCATACAGATAAGTATTGACTTTGAAAGTGTCGTATACAGTAGCGGATAAAAGAAAGTTAAAAATTAATATACCACGAGTTTTAGTAACTTCTGTAGCAAAGATTGTTGACCATTGTTACGCCCAGTTAGGCTTACTATAGGCCGCATTTTTAACCGTCACTTTTGGCACTATAGTGTCGCAAACAGATCGTCTTACATGACCGGCGAAATATATACAATGTATCGATGAGCGCATAGTTGTCACCAAACGGCGAGTTCTAGAACCATCGGTTCGTCTTTGGTCCGTTATTTTACTAACACAAAAATGTGGCATACGTGAGCATAGGCGCGAACGGTTACGAGACTCGATCGTGGTGGGGGTTGTCTCCAAGAGAAGACAAAGGAAAAAATCGAAGGGCAATCAATCTCATACGAGGAGTCAAATGGAATGCATCGAGAGGTTCACAGCAATTATATTAAGGTCGCTTCGTCAAACAAAAAATGTCGATAATTACAATAAAGTCGAGTCGAATTATACCAATAAACTAATTGTATCATTGCGCAATTATTTGTGACATGTTGATGATATATTTGAATATTGTTAAAAAATAGAAGTTTATATTAACCCTATTAATTCAGTGTTATAATCATTTCAACCACCTCTGTTATCCTAATCGGAACAGGGGAACGACTCTCGTTGACGCGTTTACTTTGCGATCGCGTCTCTCCGCGAATGGTCGTAACAACCATATTGGTAACAGTCCTTGTATATACATGTATATACAGGGCATAACAGAACATGTGGCACTCACTTCGAGAGCTAATTGTTGGAAAACAGTGAAAAAAAACTCATATACATATATGCTTTATCTGTCTTCGTTCATGAGATATAACGAATCTATTGCGTACGCAACACCTATTGAAAATATTGAAATACATTAGTATCCTGAATATTATCAGAATAGAAGAAGCTTTTCAAGAAATTCAAGAAATGCCAGGAACTATTCAGAATATAAGCAGATCCGTGACAAGATGTCTACAGGCTTGCCTTGAAGCTAAGTAATCATTTTGAGCATTCTCTGCAAAAATAAATATATCACGGCAAAGCAGAAAATTTGTTACATCTTATAAATGAAGACGGATAGAACATATGTCTGACCATTTTTCATCGGTTTTTAGGTGTACAATCAACTCCCAAAGTGGATCCCGCATGTTCTGTTATACTCCATATAGTAAATGTAGGATGCGGCGGTAGTCGTACTATAATCGAGCAGAGGGCGATTCTACGTGAAAAAATAAGAAAAAAATTTGGTATAACATTTTTTCATAAGATGCTTCATTTTCGGCAAAAGTCAATTTAAAAATTTATCATGCGCGTGTACAAGACTAGCTTTTAACTTAACATGTTTAAACCCTATTTTCTTGAAAACGAGATCTTAAACGAAAAATTTTATTTGTAATAACCTGCTGTGACATACCCAATCAGTATTTAGCCTCATTAAAGTATACTTGGCAAATATATATATTTTCGACTTATTTTTTCACGTATATCGAAGTACTTCCGAATCCATACATCGTCCTGTCTATATAATACATACCAATTCTGATACATATTATATTTATTATATAGTATATGATACATATTATATTTATTGCAAAACTCTAACAAATTTTGCTTCACTTAATATTAATAGTTTACACATGATACGAATAAATTAATAGACTTATAGTAAAATAATTAAAAAAACAAAAGTAGTGGAAAGCATACAATTTAAGTTAATATGAGAGAGCGTCCAAATACTTATGATCAATATTATATTTATTGCAGATCGGTAGCTTCAGTGTTAGTAAATTTAACTGAAACGCACGATGATAGTTCTTATCCACACCTTTTTATCGAACAGTTCGCACACAAAATCACCAAACCTCGAACGTTTGCCACATCGAATTGGAAACTCTACTTTTGAACGAGAGGGTTTTTTAATCACCAACGATCGGCAAATGTTTGTGCCGGTGCTTTTATTGGCGACCCTCGATGATATTTTCATGCGTTTTAAACGGCTTTGAATCGGATCGATTTTGTTGTAATAACGTGACAAGGTAAATAAGGGATGGACAGGGAAAAAACACGACGCTCATTTCAGAGCGATTTGAAACGAACGTTTGTTTGAAGTACTACGCTTGGATGGAAAGAAAATAAAATTCGTTGCGGACAGTGGATTTGATCTTGAGTGATCTGCCGCACTTATAGAGATGTACACACAAGTTAATGTTTTCTCGATGGATCACCCAGGTTGAAGAATTTCAAATTATTAATATATAAATAACAATTGTAGTGTTGGTCGGTTTATATTGCTTTTATTTATTTATTTATTCTAAAGTGGTCACATTAACAATGAAGTTACCAGTGATCATCAAAAATAAATAATTAGTGATTACGAATTTACAAGATTAGATGATACTCAATTATATAGAATATCGAGTAGATTTGTACGTTTAAAAAGCTCCGACGCATTATAAATGCTTTTAGTATTATCCAGGTCAGATTTCAAAACATATTGCTTCATGTTGCTCTTGCTACACATTTCTATGAAAATTATTAGACTGTGTAATAACTTTGTTTGTGTATCTTTGAATGATTATCAAAGATTTTTAAAAGGATTTTAAAAAATTTTTTAGAAGCTTTAAAGCCTTCGTTCTTTTGTCAAAAAATGTGAATATGTTCATTTCTATATTTTTCACATTATTGTGTGGCGGATCAGCAGCCCACGATCGCCAGCGGTCGAGCATACTTCCCTGACTATCCGGCTGATCGCATACACCAGACGGCCATAGCGACGATTGCATTTTCGTTAGCGGTTGAACATGCGCGTACACATTCAATATATATTGCGATTAGCAAAACGACCTTCGCGTTTAAGGCAGGGACTACCTGGCATAGTCTTGAGTCCGCAGGTAGTTCCAGGCGAAACGCGCGAACTTCTTCGAGGTCGAAACCGAAAAAAATGTAAGGATCCATTCATCTTCAATCCCCTACAATTTGATGATTACTTGTGAATGCAATTTTTCCAAATATTGAAACAATTAGCGTTTTTATATTATATAGCCCCATTAATAACTTCTATAACGCAATTTATCAACTTTAATAATAATCCTGTAATATTAATCTCCATAATTCAATAATAAAAATGCACTGTTCTTTCTATCCTGATTTCCCAACATTCCTCTAACGTAGCCCCATTAACGATTCCTATGATACTAATATTATAATCCACGCACATATCCTCCTACTAACGTGTTGTTTCGGCATTGCCATCTTTTATCTCTCATATTCACTATTTTACAATCGTACGATTCTACAACTCTACAAATTTACGTACAACTACTCAAAGTCCTCTACTCCACATAGTTTTACACTTCTCACTAGCATCGTACCATACCGCTACATTCTATATTCAGTACCGTCGCAAAATTCTTCGCTCTCACACATCGTTATAATATATTCACGCAATATCCGAATTCAATTTACGCTTCCGTAATTCTACCATTTCATTTCCATGCCATTCTATATCTTTTCATTGCTTGGAAAGAATATGACGACCCATTAGATTCAATTTATCGCGTGAAACGAAACGAAACATCCTAGGCAACGTCCCCGGATCCGTACATTGTCTCGTTGCGCGGTTGAATCATATTGTCCCGTACATATTGTACGACGCGCGTATGTCACGCATATCCGCGCGCTAGTTTATTGTTACTAATAAATCTACTCATTTGACAAGCCTTCTGTCCCAAGTTCTCGACTCTACACTCGCGAAATTGTCCCATCTTCGCACCCTTCTTATGCATGCCGCGCCAAACGAACGTCCGTTTTGAATCGTTCTCCACAATAATCCCAATTTCCATAGCGCTACGAAAGCATACTAGAGATTCCAGTTGCTGCTCTATGATTCTATACGATTTAGAGATGGAATATATATGACATTGGGTTACAAAGGTACATAGTTGAGCAATTTGACAAAACCGGAAAGCAGGTGAATCATCGTGTAAAAATAAGTCGGAAAAGTATAATAAATGTTTTCTATACGAGGCTTCGTTTTAAAGAAAATTGCGTTTGGAAATTTATCAACTGTACTTGAACATGACTCGTTGCTACTCTAGATGTAAAAAATGTAGATGAAAGTAAGTTGGAAATGTAGAATAAAATTTTTTCATAAGATGTTTTGTTTTCGCGAAAAATAAATTTGAAAATTTATTGTATTATATGTATTAGGTCAGTTTTTAATTGAACATGTTCGAACTCTAGTTTCTTGAAAATGAAGTCTGATATGAACAAATTTTATTTCACATTTTCCACTTATTCTCGTATGTAGAATAAATTCCGATTCGACTTCTTTCTCTTGTCTAGTACGGAATTAGCCATGTTAAAGTTCAACACTTCATGAATTTTCATATTCAATTTTTTCTAAAACAAAGCCTGGAACAGAAAGGTTTTATTCTATATTTTTTTCTTACTTTCGCATAAGAAATCAGAATCCCGGTTCTACCACGATTTCTGGAACATCCTGTATAAAACATTTAAAAATTAGAAATTATTAAATTAAATTTAATTTTGAAATTCGATTGTTGTGATTATGTTAGACAAATTTGAAACTAATCCGAAAAAGTATATAGAAATTACAAGATATTTGTTACAAACATATGTATATATATATATTTAGCGTAAAGTTAGTGGGGATATAGTGGCATAATAGAATAACAGAATAAAATCACAGAATAGAAAAATTCTTGAACTCCGTGAAAAAATAAAAAAAGTCTTTAAAATAATCACGCAAAATAAAGCTAGAAAATGCAGAACATGCAAAATTTTTCTATAAGAAAATAGAGCATTGTACAGCTATGAGAATATAAAATTCTAAACCTCTGATAGTAGAGAACAAAAGCAAACCTATAAAACTATAGAACAATAGAATTATGGGATTATAAGGTTACACAACTACAAAACAGAAATATTGTACAATTTTGAAATACTGGGGAAGATAATACAATAACGTTAAATATAACCGAGCAATTCTATCTAAAAACAAAAAATTGTTTTACAAAGTCACAGAAGCCAAAAAGCAATAAACGTAACAGATATAAGTTTCCAACATAATATAGAGACATTTAAAACAATCCAAAGATTTTGTTTCAGGAAAAGGCACAAATTACAGACATAATCGCAGAATAACAAAATTAAGAAATCATAAAATCTAATGAACCGACAAATACGAATTTCCGAATGAAAAAATTCTATTCTCCAAAACGAACTACAATAAACCTATTATTCAAAACCTGTTGAAAATTCGATAAGGAAGCTCCATCAAATCTAAAGTTACGTATTGAATCTTTTGATACGTGTTCTCTTTCTCCCTCTCTCTCACTCTCGTGCATCCCTTCTCCCGATCTTTATTCTCCAAAGTTGCTATCACGATTCGATCGCAGTTTATGCATAGAAACTAGAAGAAGCAGAAATCCCATCTTTCTTGCTATCGTTACAGAGGATCGCGTGCTCATCTTTTGCTTTACGTACTATTTCTGCCGCGTCTACCACATAGTCGTTTCGCTTATACTGGTAGAACTTCAAGATCGCGCTTCTTCTTTTCTCTTCCATAGTGAAACCCTCTTCCAAGCGTTTAAAATGTATGAACATGTTCCAGGTTAAAATTGAAATTATATATAAGATATTTCGTTGAACTGCTTCGATGCTTGTAACGTTATCAAGAAGAAATGGGTGCTCATGTTAAACCTACTTGAAGCTCATGTACGAAGAGCGCTACGGAGGGAAGAGGTCTTACGGAGAAACATTTTATGAACTTTTTTGTCATTCCCCTTTATAGTGTCTGAAAGTGTATACAGACTGTTCTTATTATTACGTCTTAGAGGTTTTTTCGTAAGTGGTAAATTTATAACGACTAGGAGAGCTTTATTATTTTTAGTATTTACAAATTTTTATTATTTTGCTATTTACAATGCTGTTTCTTTGCGCGTAATTTAATATTGTTTGAAATAGATTTGTTAAAGTAGTGTAATAAGAACCTTTGAATTATTTACATAGTTTTATTATTTTTGCTATATGTATAATTTTATTATTCGCTAAGTTTTATTACTATTTCTACTATCTATAAAGCATTGCTATTTTTATTATTTACAAAATTGTACTACTTCTTACATGTATGTAGATTTTTTAATTTGCCATAGTTTTTATTGTAATGACAAGACCATGAATGTTTTTAAATTTATAATTATAATTCTTTCTTAGCGAAACTTTCTTGTTCTCCATTTTTGTAACAAATCTACCAATTGCGAAAAAAATGTTGGGAACTAATAGTATAAACACTGTAGATTACATTCGACATGTATATATTTTTATTTTTAATCTTTTTGGTATTTTAAATATCTTTCACATTTTTCCATTTGTTAAGTTCTTTTAAAATTTTGTTATGTTCTTTTTTTTTCTCCAAAATCTCTCAATTTTTGCTTTTGATATTTTTACCAGGGAACGAGCTAAATTATTATTTACACAATTAGTACAACGTTATACTCGTGGTTGGCAAAGGTCAAAGCGGAATATGTAACTCACTTTTACTAATTGTTAATTTCGCGTTTGAGAGAAACTTCTCGTGGAGGAACGAGATAATCAAACTTAACAGATTAAACTTCACATTCAAAACATCAAACAAGGCCAATTTAAAATTGAATCTCGCGTGACTCGCATATAGAGTAATATATTCTGTCTGTATTCTCTTAATAATAATTGAATTATCCTGGATTCTACAGATTATAAAACAATTCAGATTTTTAGATCTTTCATTGAAAAATAAACGAAACATGATGAAATAAATAAAAAAAAGAAACTAGACATGATTCTTACCCTCTAATTTTGTTTTATGAGATCTTTTCGATTTTAAAACTACGATTTCGTCTAGTTGCATGAAACACTCTATAAATCATGAGGCCGTAACTTTCGTATTCATTAATACGAGTACCGTCAACCAGGAGTTAAAGCAACGCAATTAATGCTTCATGTATTTAATTATAATATCGACATTCCATTATCACATTAACGATATGAGATCGAGTGAAGTCGAGTTTAGACTAATTTTTTTCATATATAGGTAACATTTCATTAGTAATCAAGAACTTTCAATATTTATTATGTGGAGTGGGAAATGAGTGACACCGCTATTTAACAGTTGAGGATTCATATTTCCTGCCATTAATAATGTTGTTCGTTGTACCACCTCTTTTAATCTAACGATTAGGACAATATATATAGTCATATAAATATATAATTATGTAGTGATATACAGGGTGGTTGGTAACTGGTGGTACATGCGGAAAGGGGTGATTCTACGCGAAAAAAAGAAGTCAAAAATATAGAATAAAAATTTTTCTTTTGAGGCTTTGTTTTCGAAAAAATCGACTGAATTTTCGCTCGGTACGCGTGCACTTTATCACGTCTCGTTATAACGGATCTCAATGTAGATCATTGTCTCGATTGACGTTATGTTGATAAACACTTCGAATGTGACCGAAGTGTTTTCCTACCTATTAACTTACTATCCGACTTTTTTATTCTATATTTTTTTTATTCTATTTTTTTTATTCTATATTTACGACTTCTTTTCGCTTGTATCACCCTCTTTCCGCTTGTACCACCAGTTACCAACCACCCTGTATATATTCGACATTTCTTGAAAAATAAAGTCGCCTGATTTTACTTCCTACGACTATTCCTTATTTCGCAACGTAAAAATTTCATCAAAAGATACTATTTTCAAATGATTGAAAAAGTGAAACAAAAATAAATTGGAAAAATAAGAATCCCTTATCTAAGATCATTTTCTGAAAATGTTTACAAAGAAAGTTGAAAAATCATTTTAAAACAAAAGGGGAAATTATATTCGACTGATGAATAAATAAAGCTTCACACGTTAAAATCTTAATCTATAAAATCATACTATCTGTTACTATAAAATATACACACAAAAATATACAAATGAAAAATATAAATGTTCAGGAGAAATATACAGAAAAAGATACACAAAAATATACAGAAGAAAATATATACACACACAGAAGTGGATATACACAAATATACAAAAATTTTCTCTATACAGATCGCTTCCACTAACACGCAAAGAAATCCAATTCGCCTCTCGCGCATAGCTTTCAACCCCTTAACAGAAAACCGAACAAGAGTATACCAAACTTCAGATTCGTAAAATTGTATTCCTTTTTCATCTTCCCGTATAGGAATTATTCTCAATTGCCTGGAGAATTTCTGTCCAATTACGCAATATCCCCGGTTGATAGTCGACCATTAAACCAAAGAAACGACAGTAACCGAATATACGCATCGAGCATAAGGGCGAGAATCCTTTTCGAGGTGGCGTTCGCACCATTTCCAACTGTACAAAGTGGCCGTTTGGCAGGTGGGACGTAATTAACCGTGAACTTTAGCGCGTAACACCGGAATAATTGGTTTGCTCGGCGAAATCGCCGCGAGATCGAACCGGACACGAGCTGGATTTAATAAAAATCCAGCTTTGGTTAGTCGGTTAATTTCAACCCCCTCCAGTGCGCCTTGATAATTCCGTCGACTTCGTTTCGTAACGGGAAAACTTCGTTACCTGGTTTAATTCGATAGAACTAATAACGTCCGGTGTTGATATCGAAATCAAGTTTAACCCGCGAGTTCCGCTTCTTTTTTTACTCTTTTAGCAGCCGGCTCTATATGTGGCGCGGAATATTTTCGAATGGAAATTTTTATCAGAGCGTTAACTCGTTCAGTGCGAAACATTTGAGATTGGAAGTGTTTTCTGCCGTTTTATATGTGCTCCTTTTCTTTTTCAGAAACGAGATTTGTTATATGAATTGAATTAAATTGTACAAATTTCATTGAATTTTAATATTTCATAACGATTGAATGTTATGTTGTACTTATTGTATATTGGAATTTCATATTATATTTCTACCTTCTTCTGTAAGACACATTTTATTCTGAAGAATAAAAAAAGAGAAGACAATACGAACAAGCGCAGTACTGTTACAGTGGCTTGCTATTAGCACGTATATACCCATAATTTATAGTTAAGTCCTTTTTATCAGGTTCTATATATGTGCATACATTTTATTCTCACAGTATCAAATTTTATGAAAATATTCATATGAAAGTACTATTAAGTGATAGAAAATTTAATATGTCCGTACCTATAATTAATGTATAATTACCCATACTATATTGGTAGAGGTGATTATTGACGCCAAAATAAGACGAAAATCAAAAATAAAAAAATTGTTTTCGGCTTCGTTTTTTAGTTATGGACAATTAAAAATCGGTTAAAATATTCCTGCACGCGAACAAACCTTCTTACACGAACGAAAGGAGGTCAGCCTAAGCAGCAGGGCGCACAGTGATCCTCAATCCGAACGACACATGAGCGGCAGCTTACTTCGTACATGTAGAGAAGAAAACCATGGTATTCGGAGACGTAAACAATCCCGCGCAACATTTTGCAAAAGAAAAGCTTGAACATTAAAACTGCTTACTCGTGGAAATCCATAAGAGCATATCGCAAACCGCCTTATGAAATTTCCGAGTAGAGAAGATTAATGTTTCTTCTAATTCTTTGTCTCTGCGAGTGTCCACAACAAAATTACACACGCACCGCGATTATCCCAGCCGAGAGTGTCTACAAAAAGTACAACAAATTACAATAGATGTTCGATATGTCTTCCGTTTTCTTGTAAGCAGAGCCTGACTTAAATTTTAAATTTTAAAACTCTTAAAATTTGCTGTATTGTGTCTTTGTGTGTCCCCAATAGTAAAAGTCGAAAGGATTTAAATTTGGGGACCGAGCAGGTCAAAAAAGCACAGATCCTTTTCGACCGATCCACCTGTTTTCAAAGCAGCTGGTCAAATGCTCTTGCACTGCGTTGGTAGAATGTGGTGGTGTGTTGGATTTTCTGACTCATCCATTTGCAAAGATTTTTTTTTCTTGAGTTTCCTTGAATATATTCCAGGTTTAACGGACCGGTATCCCACAGTCGTTGATTTATTTTGCAAAATATCTTTGCGCTGGGTATCGTCCTATTGGGATATTTTTTGCCGTATAAACTTTGCTCTTTTATGCTATTGCCATCCGCCGCGCCGTAACAAAAGTGCATGTCCGAAAGTTCTCCAAATATATACATATTGTAATAAATATGCCTACAATATCAATATTACTACACTGCATAAAACACTCACTACGCGTATTGCACACATAATGCCCCCAAATAACACTCTAACTTAATATTTTCAGTTTTTTTAAAGTTCCTCGTCGATTGTCGGAATGATTCCAAAACTGTTCTAGATTTGCTTCAAAATGTCTAAAACATGGCAATGTAATGATGGAGAGTTCATTCAGAAAGAAAAATTTACGATACAAGAGTATAGTATTGAGGAAGCGAACAGGCTGAGCACCAGATGTGTTTAAAAAAAGCTCAAACCTATTTTGCACAATCTTCAGACTTTGCATAGCTAGAGATTTATTAAAGATTGTCATTGGAAAAGTGGACTTTCGATTTACCAGATGGGTTTCGGAAATAATATCTCAATTTCTCAAGTCTTATTGTCTTCAATTTTTATGACCGTAACGTGTTTTAAGCGTGGAAAGGGAAAGATTAGAAGAATGCTCTAAGAAAACTCTAACATAGAAAAGAAGTATAACTATTTCATTTATTATTTATTTTGAAACAAACATTGTGACTATATTCGTGGAATAATATAAAATATTAATTTGACATTTTGTGATGAAAAGTGAATATTTATCGAAAAACTTATAGTCAGTTTTTCAACAGTTCCTATATGTATATATATACATAGTATTGTATTGAAAAAATTACAAAATTACCGTGGAAATATTTCACAACCATCAAGCAAATCGCGCCAATCATGAAACAGTACAGAAACACTAGAAGAAGGAAAAGAGATAAGAAAGAGACTAAACGCAAGGTAAATAAAGAAGCGAAGAAAAAATCGCAAAAGACCATGCGCCTCCGCGTGAAAGCCACTTGGCGAGTATTAAACGCCGGAAATTCATCTGGCAATCTCTTTGCTCATCCAAACGGTTACGTGTCCAAAACTGCGAAAAAAAAAAAAATGCAACGCGTCGATATAAGTTGAGCTAGGGGTTCTTTATTTCCCTTTGCCTGGAACGTCGCCGGATATAAAAATTCGTCGGTCGAAAACCACGCTTATGCCTCGCGCTCCAGTAAAATAAGCTCACGAGATGCCGGCCTCTCCGACGAAACGCAGCCTCTTCATGAGAAAAATAAAGTCGAGCTCCCCGCGTAGTTTTAATAAAACTATGGATTGTGAAGTTTCCGCACGGTGATGCGATGGCCGTAATAATTTCTGGATAAGTGGTCGTATTTTTTCCTCTGTAAAGCCTCGCGAAGTCACATAGTCAGTTTTATTACTTGTTTTTTTATGAGTCGGAGGGTACGGCGACGAGTTATGCTCGGGCTTTGCACGGTTAATTGGTGACTGATAGAATCGTTAAATTTTGAGAGCTCGATAATTTATGCAGTAATGGAAGTTTAGATTTTTATGTTTCGGATCATGTAAAATTCTCGACGTTAAAATGTTGTAAATTGTCGTAGCGATTTATTTATACGATATTATTTTATATTAAAACGACCGTTATGCAGTATATTCCTTGGCATATAAAAAGTTTTCATGCTATTCGTTAAAAGAAGAATTATATATTTATTAGGATCTTAAAGCAGATGATTCTGTGTTAAAAAAGACAGGAGGTAACTGTTCTAGGAGCTCAAGTAACTGTCAAAAAATAATTACTCGATAGCTTAACTAACTTTCGCAAGTTTCATTAGTTAACTTCCATCTCTAATAAAACTCCACCCTTCGTTCCATCAACTTTCTAACATCACTCAGAAAGCACCATACACACACATACACCTACAACACTGACCAAACAGAAGCTCTCTTTAAGCTTGAACCCTCCTCGAAAGTGCACTACGTTTCAACACATCGTTTCACGCAGTTCAAGCATTTTCTGCATGGCCGACTTACGAGATCTTATAATGAAGATGAATGTTATTATTAAATTTATTACTAAATTTATTCACTATTAAATACATTTGTAACATCATTTATATTTTTGATAGAGTCAACTTCTCACCATCTCCTAGATCGAAGAAAAATACCGAAAGACATCATACACCAATAAAAATCTCAGATTTGTGTAATACGATCTAAAACTTCCCTCTTATTATGTACTGCCAGTTCGAATGGATCAACTAGGTCGTCACAATTGTTCTTAGTAAAATCACCTGTTCCATCGACTGGAACTTTATTAAAAGGTGAACAGCACACACGTGTGTGCATACGGCACCGGTCGACGAGCCGTTAAGGAAAGAAAAAAATATGCGAACGGTGTTACAAAAGATACGTTCGTGAGCCGGCTCGTAAACATTTGAAAAAGATCTCGCGATAACTGCCACGGTTGTGATAAACGGCTAATAAACGGTTATTACATAATAACGCTGACAGAATGTGGCTCGCGCTGATTGCAGAACAAAACGGAATGCTCACGAGAAATGTAGCACGCGTACACCGCCAGATAAGAAAAACGTTGCGGTTAATTATTTGAGCGAAGTTTCAGGCTGGTTGCAATTCCCAGGGACATGTCTTTGATGATACAACGAGAATTTAGGGCCGAGGGAATTCAACGCGCACCGGTTTGTAACGTGCTGAAACTATGAATACTTCTAACTCTTTGGATTTGTAAATATTTGCCAACCTGATGTTCAACATCGCTTAGGATGAAACCGTTAACAAAATTTTGCCATAGAAAAGGAGTTGCTTTTTTTTACTTTTTCGTATTTTGGTGTAGATTTTATACACATATATATCGGACGAAGTAACAATAAATCTCTGTTGACATGGAATGCTTCTTTATAATGACTCTTTCACAATAAGCAGTAAATTTCTTTTAATGTAACACTTTAGAATGATTCTTTTGAACTTGGTTTACATGACATCTCGTCAACATGTGCCTCTATTGTTTTTATCGTCTCGCAAATAAAGTAGTTCAGAGATTTTATTGCAGGAAAAGACACAAATATTATAAAATCAAGAAATTATGAAACCTAATAAACCAACAAATATGAATTTCCGAATGAACTAATAATTCTATTCTCCAAAAAGTACTACAATAAATCTATTATTCGAAGTTCACTTAAAATCCAATAAGGAAGTTCTATTAAATCTAAAAGCACATGTTGAGAATTATGGATCGTAATCGCCGAAATAACCATGTAGGAACACTCATTATTTGTAGAAATAATAATAAAATAATTTTGTATTTATTTTATATGTGATTTACAAGATGTTCGTACATCTTGAAAAGATGTATGTATGAAGATACATTCTTCTAGCCTCACCTTTTCTTTGCCATGTGTACGGAACTGACACATCATTTGTTTCTCGAGACGCTGCGCACGCACTCAACACGCGCTCACACACCTGCTCACACACATATATATGTATCACTACTGCGCGTCTGATCCGGTGTAGCGCACAAAATTACATATATTTCAATAGCACATATTGAATCTTTTGGTACGTATTTTCTTTTCTCTCTCTCTTTCTCATACACCTCTCATAAGTTTTTCATTTTTGATATTGAGGTGATTAGGGTGCGCGGGTGACAAAATAATTATCAGACGAAAGCTTTAATAATGTTTACTGCTGACTACCTCGGCTGTACGACTTCTCGCTGTATACTAACTGCCTTTTCAAATCCGATGCCGAAGGCGTATCGGTAGACTGTTAGGATGTTATTGTTGTCCGATCTTTTTCTGATATATTTATTGTCGACAGTTACGTTTTTCTTACTTATTTGCCGTCGTCTTCTTGTTACACAAGACGACGGTTACAAAGGTCTTGGTGCCGCTACAATATTTTAATGCGGACTATGCACGTATTTCGGAGGAAGCAACAATAAGTCTTTTATCGAACTATTTTAATAAAACAATAAATTCACACTACTCGAACTATTCTGTCTTCCTACTAATTCAAATATCTAAGATTCAGATACTTCAAACGATAATCGAAACGGATTTACCAATCACTTAAAACCAAAAAGGAGCCTAACCCAAATGCTCTAGTTGAGACGTTATTTCTTTTAAAATTCAATCATGCGTATATATATTATACTCTCGTTTGGAGAAGAAAAGACACGCGACATGATGAAAAGAGAAAACGTAAATAGCACATTGGTAAAATACCTTCGGCCAGAAATAGAAATGAAAAGGTAGTGAAGAGAAGGTGCCCTTTAAGATGCTCTCACACGCCATCGATACCCCATAAATTTAGTTAGATTCCGTCATTATAGCAGGCTGCAGGGTAATAAAAGTAGTGTCGCGTAAAGGCGAAATATTAGATGGTGAACTGGTTGAAGAAACTCGCGTGACTTCGTGCTTTTCTTTGATAACCGTCCCGTGTCCGGACGTATTCCTCGATTGATCGTTTCGCGAGAGTTTAGCGCAGGCAATATGGAAGTTTCGCCGTACCTTCTTCCAACACTCTTGGTATTTCTTCTTCTTCTTCTTCTTTTTCTTCCATCTTTTATCTTCTTCTTCTGCTCTCTCAAATCTCGAAGGATAAAACCGTATCCATCTGTGTATCGCGGAATAAAGATAGGCTTGTTTGAGTGATTCCAGTAAAAGTTTCGAATTTTTACGTTTGAATTTTCTATTCTTTCCTTTGCTCCAAACTTGGAAACCTCTTACTATATTTCTTCATTTTCATTCTGCTTTATCTTTTGGCTAATTAAACTAATATTTCTGTTGTTATCGTGAATTTTCTACCTTTGAGTAAATTGATATAATTTTATATCGTTTTATTGTTTATTCTTCCGATCGAATTTCCTATCCTGGATATTTTTACTCCTTCAATTTTTGAATAAATTGATTAAATTTTCTATCCTTGCATTACCTACTTTTTCTATTCTTCACGGAATTCATTGAATTTTCTATATTTGAATTCTCTATCCTTTTCATTCGTGAATGCATTTTCGGTTCTCTTCTTTTGCAACTTTAAAATCTTTCATTACGTTTCTTCATGTTTTGAACATGAAATATGTATAATTGCTTTAACAAGCAATATATATATATTATACTATATATTTAACAATATATAATATAATATTAAAATTATTAGTACTTAATTTTTATCTATAAAAGCTAATCATTTCGTTGCATATATCTATTTCCTACATTTACAGCTGCGCTTAGGAGAAACTAAAATAAGGAAGTAAAAAGTTAGGTTATGTTGCTCTTCTATTATGTTTTGTATGCTCGACCAGAGGTAAATTATATTTCATCTCAATTACGCGAGTTATCGTGTATAATAAGTCCAATAAACGTTGTAATAAGTTGATTTATGTCTCTGAAATGAGTTATTCAATCCGTCGTTAGCAGTGTTGTTAGTATCCCTTAATTTAATGTATAAATGAATTCCGTTTGATTCTACGTTAGGTTACTTACTATTCGATTTAACGCTTCCCCTAAAGATTTTATTCGAAACGGCAGACATAAATTTTCTCTTCGCAACGTTATTAATTTCATCTAATATTTCAATGGATAAATCTCATTCAATTAATTTGAGAAATGATACCTAATTAACTTAATTTATAGGTCGAAATAAATACCTATAAAAAATTAGTACTCGTTGCATAGAGATTCATACAAAGTTCTTCAGTGACGGTAATACGTGTCATTCCATTATTATCCTCCATCATTTTTCATTTATTCATTGTGGATCACTAATGGCCCGTGGTATAATGGACAGGTTGCAAGTGATAAATATGGCACAGGTAATGACCTTATTATGCGTTTCATGACGATATGCCGACATTTCAATGATAAAAACATCAGCATAATAATTCAGGGCGACTTAAATGAAAACGTTCGCTTAATCTGGAAGCTTTAAAACGATTTTATACCTCGTTTTAAAGTATTAATTCCGATACAAAAATATCATGCATTTCTTTTTACCTTACGCTAAATCTAATTTAATTCAGTTTGTAATTGAATTTTTCAGAAACCACGCTGATCGAAAAATTAATCTTATACATGTTCGTCTTTCTCCTAGGAAAACAAACATACATTTCAATTCTGTTAAATAAAATATTCATCATATTACACGATACAATTGCTATAAGTGTATCTGTAATTGTATTATAGAAGAGTGATGTTCAAATAAATCATGACGTTTTAAAACATCGATGAACTTTTTTTCGGCGATAAGTTAAATTATAATTCACTTTCCCTAATACTGATTCTCATTAGTAGAATACGTCATTACCTAAAGTATCGAACAATTTGAATATGAACAATTTTAATAGAGTGACGAACATAATTTTCAAAAATTTACCCTGTACCTTAATACTCTTCATCATATCATGTCTTTACGAGAAATATACCTACTTATAGGTTTAAAATATTTATTACTTAGGAACTGTGTACCTGGATAATCAGATCAACATTTATAAAAAATGACGTGGATCAGTTTGGTCTTTGAAAGCCTTAACCATTATTCGGAATGAAAATTTCAAAGCTGTCCTAATTTTATACTACTTCAATGTACAAAGATGTAATTCTAAGCCCCAATATTAATAAAAGAAAAATAGGAATAAAGCGTTCAATACAACCTAATACAATTAATTGAATCATCTGCAAGCATTTCGCAATCCCGGATATATTCTCCAATATTTTTTACTGTGAACTATTTTCAAAATTACCAGTACATATTTATCACAAATTAACCAAGCAAAATATCGAAGCAATCATCTCAACGAATCAACAACGTTCGCATGATCAAAAATTCAAATATTCCTCGATATTTCGCGCACAGCTAAAAAAAAATATATGCTCAGGGTTAAAAACATGGGCAAGAGGTAGAATCCGTGATATTACGAGCGATAACAACACGAGATGCAACGCTCCGATTACATCGAACATTTCTCGTGGCTTTTAACGCAGTCGCGCGAAAACAGAGACGCGCGCTATTCCGTAGCAGGATCGCGTCAATTTCCCCAATAAAAGCGTTCCTCGTGATCGCTTGCTTGCTTTATGTACGCCTGGCAAGTTTATTAGACCCGCGAGCAAACATTTCGAACGCTTTGGCTCGCGTTTCACCGAACTTAATATCGCAGCCACGAAGAAAGAAAACAGAAGTGGAAACTCGTTCACGTTGCTAGGTCCACTTTTTCCGCGTTTCTCCACGAGCTTTATCTTTCAGAAAAATATCACAAGTACACAGCGTTTATACTGCAACGTTAGATTTCACGCGGCTCGCTGATGGTTTTACATGCAATCTCGTGACATCAACAATAGCGTTCGGAAGTAACAGGACATTTTGATAGGTTTAAGCTATATACGTCTACATTACATAACAAAATATAGCTATGTTATATAGCTATTAAGCAAACTTGCGTAACTTGTGTAACGAGATGATTCCTTACGAAAAAATAAAAAAAAATCAAATTCAAACAATAAAATTTGTTTGCCCGACGCCTAGTTTTCGAGATAATTGACTTTGGAAATTTATTTGATACATGCGAATTTGACAAGTCACCTACTAGGTACGAACAAATAATCAGAAAGCAGTTATTCTACATGCGAAAATAAGTGAAAAAGGGGAATAAAATTTTTCTGTTTAAGACTTCATTTTCAAGAAAATTGTGTTCTTTTATTTTTAATTAATAATTGGTCTAGTACACGAGTATGAAAAATTTTCAAATTTACTTTTCTCGCAAGCGAAACGTCTTGCGAACAAATTTTATTCTATATTTTCAACTTATTTTCCGATTCTTTACCAATTTTTTTTCTATTGAGCCTGAAATTAGCCATGTTCAAGTGTATTTCACAAATTTTCGAACTGGACTTTCTCGGAAGTTGAGCCTCAGACGAAAAGATTTTATTCTATATTTTCTTCTTATCTTTTCATAAGAAATTACCTCACGACCGTTTTATACTATGTTACTCGGCCGCACTCTGTATAGTATTTTGTACAGATATATATTTACAAATACGCGCTATGTAATATTTTTTCTGTTATATAATATATCAAGGTAGATAATAAAGATAATAAAGATTATAATAAAGATGATAAATATTCACGAAAAGGGAGCCACCTCCGATTTCGATGATTTTGAAATATGTTGTAGAGTTCAACATTTTCTACAACTTTCTTCTATTCATATAACTGGCAATCGTTCTTAATTTTCGAATTAAAATTTCCCATAATATCCAAAAAGGAATCTCTCGATAATTGCATCGTCATCATCCCTCCTATTGAGAAGAGGTTCCCTTCGACGCAACACGGAGCTCGACAACCCGCCACAGTCGATTATTGTAACACGACCCAGTGCCAGATATCGCTGAGGCAATCTATGTAGGTACCAACTCAAAAACGAAACTTCTATTTCTGACATTTTTTAAATTAAACTTTTACTAATGTGTTTGTGAGATCTTTCTGATAAAAACGAGACCAAACACGATATAATTTGAATTACATTTACTCATTGATATTTATTATCACTTATTTAATTATCCTCTATTACGTACGCAAATATGCTCCAAATTACATCGTGTTTAGTGCCATTTCAATCAGAAAAATGTAATAAAAGTGTTGATAGAGGTTTCATTGATCACAAATCGAAATTAAAAAGTTTTGATTTTTGAGTTAAAGGTCTCAGCTTTTCGGGAGTCTTTAATATTTGCCGAATGTTTTAACTCTCAGTTCCTCTTTCTCTTTCACTCACGTTGTCCGTTTCTACGTTTGGCGCAGCTAAGATCTCGAGCACAGCTAAGTTTTGAAGTATAGAATCGTTTCTACTCCATAACTGCAACACGGGTCCCGAATTTCTGGCAAATGTCGAAGGTTTCTGTATATGCAAAAATCTCCCGTCGCTCGACCTTAGTTTCGAAGCTGGATTGGGTTAGTAGATAATATAACATTAATCTGGACACTGGGAGGTGGCCGGCCATGCGAATCCCTTTATCAGTACTAATATAAACAATCGTGGCCAACCGCATCGCGGTGCAACCGGGTTAATCTTATTACTAGCCGAATCCAGCGTGAAAACTAAAACCGACCGCCGGTTACAAGTATAGGAAAAAATTGTTTAAAATGTTGAGCTCTATAAAATTACTTCAAAATCATCGAAATCGGAAGTGGCTCTCTTTATGCGAATACATATCACAAAGATATTTAATAATACTGGTAACTTGTAATTTGTGACTTATACAGTATCACTACGTAATAACGTTAGTTCAATAGTGATTTTGTTTTCATAAAAATCATCTGTCGTCATCGGTAAACATGAAGACACTGTGGATTTCAATTAAAGGAATTCTTCATGTTGATAGGATTACGTTGTTCGATTATTTAAAATGTGCCTTTTTTTCATTGTCGTGATTAGAGTATTGATTAGAATATTATTGTCATTAGGATATTAATGTAAATAGAACTTTGTGAAGGTGTTGTACATTGCAGGGTTAATTTAAAAATTAATTATATTTGAATACATACAAACACAGAAATCGAAATAATCTAGAGTGAAATTTTATCAATTTATTTATTGAATTATATTATATGAAATTAACATGTTATTGATTCAATTTAGTAATCGAAGAGTTTGATGATAGTACGAAAATATCATTCCGAGTTATTGCTGCAAAATGTAAATTTCGAAACATCGAGTGGTGGGAATGTGTTACATGTTACAAACAATTGTAATATGTATGATACCCTGTTGCTTAACGTAATATTTATCAGTAGATATTACGAAATAAAAGCTGCCTTTAAAATTATAAACGCGCTTTCTTCAAAACAGCAATTACGGGCAGAAATCACGAATGTATGTTTGTAATAATGTAATAAAACGCGTTTCCTTCGAAACTAGGAAACGAACGGAAACTCAATTTAGTATGATTTGTCGCTAAATGAAAATATGACAATTAATAGAGCTAGGAACAGTTGCTAAATTTATATTTCGTATTTTACGTAAACAGAAAAAATTCTCTCAATTCAAACAATATCATTTGTAAAAAAGAATAACAAAATAAAATAAAATAAAAGAATAATAGGATACTCATACATAATGTCTAATTAATAAAATTAAGAACAAATCCACTTTATACGTAACCAAAATTAAATTCCGAGAAAGGAAATGTTAAAACTCTTCCCAAATAAAAATTTCCAAAATCAAATACGATATGAATAATCTCTTTTCACACAAAAATTCTATCACATATTTAATGTAATACTCCTAATGTAATATATTCAATCAAAAATACACTCCACCTAAAAAAGGGAAAGACTCGCTTCTTCTTCATTTCAAAATTCAATGCCCAAAATTTTAGAAATTCTTTTGGATGTTCAAAATTATTCCATAAGAATAATGTTAAAGTTGTAACAAGAGAAACTTAGTATTCACAAATCGACAGCAAACTGCGTCATTATTTATTTCCAGCAGTAATTAATATAATTTGAAAGATTATTAAAGTCTCTTTTCAAGTACAGTTTCCAGTGCATCGAGTATCGGAATGCGTCTTCTTAATCTCAACTCCTAGCATTTTTATCGTCAGCTAACCATGTATACGACGCTCGTCTACTTACAGTTTCGATACGAGGACGCAAAGCACCCTGGAACAAGGAAAACACTGGCAGGATATCAGCCTCGACAAACGTGCCTTCTTCAGATACTCGGAGAAACCCGCGAAACTCATCCTCGAGTCTGTCCGTGAGAGCGACGCCGCCGTTTACAGATGCAGGGTCGATTTCAAGCAATCTCCGACCAGGAACAGCAAAGTCAATCTCACGGTGATCAGTAAGTGCTCAGCAGATCAGGATCTTCGCCTCGTGGTTGATCCTTCTCCGCTTGTTTTTCCCTTGCATTTATTTCTTTTTTCTCCTTTCTATTGTCAGGTACGATGTAGGCACGAAATATTTGGATATTGAGAATATAGAAATGAATAATATATCCTATATTATATCGATACTATGTTATATGATAAATTAATGTCTATTGGAATAAAAGCTAAAATTTACTTTTGAAATACAAAGTTATTACTAATTCATTAGTTTTTTAGCAATGGAAATATTTTATTCCATATTTTTTCTGTGTATAATATTTGCAAGCTTTTTGTTTATATGTTTTTTGAAGACTGAGTTGAGATAGGAAATTACTAATTAACTAATTTTTTATTGTGCAAAAGTTTTATTCCACACTTTTTCACTATATAATGCTCGTGGTCTTTTTGTTTATAATATTAGTATGAAGTTTTAGAATTATGGCTGAGGAAACTGTAAGAGATCATTTAAAAAGAAAATCTCTAATTAGATTCTACCTCTTTATATTATGTATATTTATTTATTTATATTTATAGAAATACGAAATTGCATAAACGTCTGCAGTCTAATTACAAATAGACATATTGGTACTATATAGTAGCAATATATGTTGCATCCCTGATAATCCCTACAAGAATATATAATGCAAACGTCAAAAAGATACTTCAAAAAGATTGTAATCATAAATAAGAACCTTATATTAAGTTTCGTTCACTTTGAAAATTTATTTCCTTCCTGTCCATATTTTTACAAGTTCTAATCCCTATTTTTGAAAGAAATGATTTCTCATTATATAATCTTTTTCTGTTTCATCTTGTGGTCCTTCTTTCATTGCGTATTTCTTCCTCTGCCCCCTTTTTCCTTGCATCCCCTACTATATACGTATTTCGCCTGTCCCTTGTGTCTGTCCGTTTCATTGTCGATTAATCTTCTCGTTCTTCCGTTTCCTCTGCTTTGTGTCTCCTGCATCCATTACTTCCTTTTGACACGGTAATGCAATATCTTCAAGTCTTTGTCTTTGCTTGCTTGTTTATTACGTTTCCTTTTTTCCTATAGTCCCACCACCCTTGTTCGTTTGTGTATCCGTCGTCGTGCACTTTCATTTTTCATCTTGTCATTCATTATTCCTTCTTTTTTTCATTCCTCATTTTAATATGCAGAAGAAGTCTTATAACATTTACCTTCTGTATTAT
This sequence comes from Bombus confusus, assembly GCA_014737475.1. Classification (NCBI taxonomy): domain Eukaryota; kingdom Metazoa; phylum Arthropoda; class Insecta; order Hymenoptera; family Apidae; genus Bombus; species Bombus confusus. The sequence continues at coordinate 246,473 of JACXIV010000056.1, read as the reverse complement.
TAACTTTCATATTTGCAGTTTCAGATATTTTTATTGTTTTCTTTTTCTTTTGTATTACATTTATAAGAAACCTAAAATTAATTAATATATGCTTTCAATGAGGTCGAGGCATAATTACATATAATTATTTTATCTTCATGTTACTTTAATGATGATTATTTATAGTATATTTAAGTATAAGATTATTTGTAGTATATTTAAGTTCGCGTTAGGGGTTGGTTTGTTCTAGTGTCAAAGATGTAATGATGTATAGAATGAACATATTATACAGAAATATAGTACAGCGAATAACAAAAGTAAAGCTTAATTAAAAATACTGTTTAAATTCCATTCCTTTTGACGTACTCATAAAAACACAAATTCACAGAAATATCCTATTAATAACGTATAGTACATTTCAAATGAATACTTGTTGTAATATTACCATATTTAAAATGCAAATATTATTATAAATTACAAGATTGACTTATTGTAGCTTGCATTAATATTTTTTACTTCTCAATTCTTCATGAAAAAAAAAAATATAATATTTAATGGATGACACAAATCTGTGCGTAGGTTTCATTTCTTTATCCAGCCGTCATAAAAATATGAATCTGCATAAATATTCGCAATTTACTGATACGATTCTACATACATATTTTTACAGTTTCCATTTGGATTTTAAAATAAAAGTTCCGCGTCACTACGTGTATTTGTATTTGTTCGCATATTTTGCCATACCTCTAGCGAATTCCTCATATACTCTTCTTCAACACGCAACTTGCATTCTGCCTTATTCCCTTCATCCATTGTTTACTCTTTTAATACGTGTACAGAAAAATATACAGCAAGTCGGAATGTCATAGAAACATAAAAGGGAAATAAAAAAAAAAAAAAACGTGCAATAGTCATTCGTATTCCTGTCAGTGCACCCAATTCGCACTTCTTTTCTTGATAAATCCCCGACTTTTCCTCTTACCTACAACCGTCCACTTCTCTAGTCTACACCTACGCCATTTCCTTCTTTTTCTCCACCTTATCAATTACACACTTCTCGGTGAGCAAACTGGACGATACATAAACTACAGTTTTATTCCTCTGTGTTTTTCTGTTTTAATCTTTCAACTAACAAAATCTCGTTTAACGATCTTTTTATTTTTCTTTAATTTTGTTCGTGTAAAAATTTTATTCCAATTTTTCTCCTGTTCTGTATTACATAAAGTGTAATTTTATTTCTTCATCGTTTCTTGTTCTCGGCGTCAAAAGTATCCCCTTCGTACATATTTTTTTCGTGTTCTTGGGTTTTTTCTGATTAATAATTTTTGGATATTTTTCCTCATTTCAAGATACATGATATTATTCTACGTCTTCATATTTTGAAAACAATAGAATGTTATTTCTACCTTCTTTTGTACAATAATTTGTTCGCGTGATAATTATTTTCTAAAGTTTCCTTCATTTCACGCTACTTAGATTAAAATGATATCTTTTCACGTTTCCTCTCTTTCAAGTCAAGAAAATCTCGTTTACTAACTTTCTTCGGCAAATAATCTTTGTAACCTTCTCCTCGTTTTCAAGATACGCAAACTATCTCTTTTTCTTTTTTCAAGATCGATGAAATTTCATTTAGCGATCTTTTTTCGTCAAACTTCTTCGCCTAATAATCTTTTTCGAACTTTCTCTCGCCTCCATATTACGCAAACTACTACTTTATTCCTCCTTTTCCTCCATACCAAACACAGCCTGTTTATTCATTTTTCTCCTTAAATATCGTTTCCTAATAATTTTCGAAATTTTTTCGTAATAGATACGCCAGGTTAACATTAGCTCGTCCAAATCAGCTTTTATTATTCTTTTATGTAAACGCTTTATATCTCATTACAGTAGTGATTTTCAACTTTTTCCACCTTGTGATACGCATAAACTGATTACTAAAATTCTATAGCACACCAAGAAGACATTGGTGCCAATGTGTTTACAAGTATCGTTTCTTGACAAGGCTACAGTGAACGTTCAATATAACATCCTTGTGTGTGAAGGCACATTTCAACTCTATGAATAATATTTTTGGTAGCTTTTGCTAATATTGTCCGAGATATTAATGATGCTTCAGTATTACATTCCAATAGCGAATAACAATAAGAGATTAGTCGCATTTAATGTACTAAATGGTATCAATAAGAAATATTTGTAAACACAATGGCACATAATATACCAAATAATTTTTTCATTATGGACCTTGTATGACCTTGAAGGTCATTGCATGGTGCGTGAATGAATTCGTCTTGACACACGCTTTCGTATGACATAAAAAATATACAACATTCTATTAAAAAAATTAAAGGTCACCTTCGTTTCTTGGAAAATGTTGTAAACATAAAAAAATGATGTACGCTATTATATTGGTCATAGAAAACTACAAAACTTTCTCCTCTTTTATTTATTCCTAATGCATTCCATTTACATGAAAAACACTGACTAGGAATTGCGTGAACATAGCCTGTATATCTAAAGACGTCAAGTAATAGTACAGATTACAACAGAACGTATTTATTGTCTATCAAAATCAATAGTTATTTGAATGAAATTTCAAAATGTCTTATACATGTAACACATAAAATATACACATAAAACTTCTCTATAGTAGCTCTTCAAATATCTCCTTAAGCTAGTATATATCTAAAATGTATTGTTATGTGTCAAAAGTACTGCGAGTTTGTTGGACGACCTAATATTTTCTTCTTCTTAATTCATCTTGCTCTTTACCGATTTCTTCATGCCTCCTTCTAGCAAAACTGCCTCGAGAAATCGCTCCCTCTGCTTTCGATCCTGTTGGAGTTGATCGAGGTTTGTCAGACCGTTCTTCGTGATTAGCCCGAGCAAACAGAGAATGGATTCGGCCTTGTTGACCCAGATCTACGGTTCAGCAAGCGACGATTAAGGCGAGTTTTATCTGAAAGTCGTCACGGATTGGGGGAAATACGAAATTCGATTGGTGATTTTACGACGTTCGCCTCGTCGAAATTGCGACTTCGATGTTGACGATATCGATAAGTAGATTCATACCAGCGGATCTTGTTGTCGCGCGAAAGAATTCGTTTTCCTTCTGTTTCTCTTCGGTTAATCAACGATAAGGAAATTCCACGAAAATCAAACTTCTTCTGCTGCTTCTAGTTCTTTGAATGTTTCCTGCCGATTCCATTTGGATAACATAATTATCTTGGATAAGTATAATGGATTATTTATTAAGAAGTATCTTCACTGAGAATTCAATGCGTTTTTCTTCTATTAATCGACAGTAAGAAAATTTCATGAAAATCGAGATCTTTTTTTATCTTCTACCTCAGTTCGGTTTGTATTTCTTTGGAATTTTTCTACCGATTTTATTTGGATATACAGTAAGGAGTATAACTGAACCAATAACCACAAGTTTTGTATAAATCATTATTTATTGTTAGGAATATAGAAGAATAACAAAAAATTAACATTATAATTACTTTTACCATAGTTAGAAGTAACTTAAGAAATTTTTTTCAATAATTAATGTCTCCTCGTTTAGCAATGGCAAAAAAAATAGATTGACTCGGTTTTGCACCACGTCCAATACTTGGCAATATTTAATATATTACTTATTTTTAATATTTGGTCCACAACCCTTTTGCTTGTAAAACTGCACTAATCCGCTTTGGCATACTTTCTACTAACTTTTGCAATAATCCGGAGATATTTGTTCCCACTGTTCTTGAATTCTATTATACAAATCTGTGATTGAAGTTGGTTGGGAGTCATATGAATCCCGACGTCGTCTTTTTAGTAAACCCCACAGATTCTCTATGGGGTTGAGGTCGGGGCTCTGTGCAGGCCAATTCAGAACAGAAAATTTTTCAGTACTGAGCCAATTTTTTACACTTTTAGCAGTGTGCTTAGGGTCGTCTCGGTCATGCATGAAAATTACATTTTTTTTCTTCAAAAGGCATATTTTCAACAGTATCTACGAGATGATCTTGTAAAATATCCTTGTACAGATACTGATTCATGATGCCATTAATTCGGTGCAGTGATCCAACACCAAATGCCGTTAGGCACCCCCAGAACATTAGGGACCCGCCTCCATGCTTTAACGTTTGTTTCACATGTCGTGGTTTAAGCCTTTCATTTTTACGAATCCAGCACCAAGACATGCCATCTGAACAAATTCTGTTAATTTTGGTCTCGTCTGATCAAATAACCCGTTCCCAGTCAGTAGTTGTCCAATTTCGATATTTTTTAGCAAATTCTAAACGACGTTTAATATTTTTCTTCAATAACATTGGTTTCTTTTTTTTCTTAATGCTTTTAATCTCAGCTCCTTTGAGGGTTCTTCGTGCTGTCCACTGGCTTATTTGTATATTCGTATCTTCTTTTAATAATTTTGCAGCTATAACGGCACTTGAAGCTTCACCAGATGTGACAAACCGTATAATCCTTCGTTCGTTCTGCGGTGATAATTTTTTTGGTCTTCCTCCAACATTTAATAATATACTTTTACAGTACTTTTTTCTTATTCTCTGCACTGTCGATTGACTAACACTGCAATTTTTCGCTGTCTTATTCTTTTTTTTATTTTATTTTATTGTATTTATCTATTTTTCGTTGACAAGCCGTCATTCAAAAGAGAAATGACTTTTTTTAAATAATTTGGAGCAATTGACTTCATATTTATTCTTATTTCACTTGCGTGCTTTTCCGTTCGACTGATTGTGTAGAACTGAGTGTTAAGACGTAGAATAATATTTTGTAAACATACCAAAGTACTAGATGTAAACATACTACTATAACATTCCACGTAAACATTTTTTTTTACGGACCGGTGCAAAACCGAGTCAATCTATTTTTTTGCCATTGCTAAACGAGGAGACATTAATTATTGAAAAAAATTTCTTAAGTTACTTCTAACTATGGTAAAAGTAATTATAATGTTAATTTTTTGTTATTCTTCTATATTCCTAACAATAAATAATGATTTATACAAAACTTGTGGTTATTGGTTTAGTTATGCTCCTTACTGTATAGTCTTGAATAAGTATAATGGATTATTTCCTCAAAAGCAATTTTTGGGAAATAACAATGGGTTCCATCGACAAGTATTCGTTTAACCCTTTCAACACTGTCAGATATCATATCGAAAACTTTATTTATAGACATGTCATACATCCCGACACTTTTAAATTTCTCACAAATGCACAAGCATCTGCATTTAATAATAAGTAAACTGCCTCCAACAAACCTACATTACCAGGCGTCCTATCGATTACCATTTTATCCTTTGCGAAGATTAACCGGACACTAATTCCGTTCGAAATAAAATTCCCATAGATAGACTTCTGTTTTGCTCCAAAACAAACCCTTACCTCCAAAACTGCGCTATAGAATCTCCTAGAAAATAATTTCTATATCACACGACTCCTCAAACGTGCCATAGGGTGTTTTTCATTTGCGTCAAATAATAATACCAACCTCCATGGACCATCCATAGTGTCCGTCGGATGGCACAGGTCATTAATTCATTGCCTTGCAAATTGATTCGCCCTGTGGTGCGAGAGTCAGAATCCCATTTCTTCGTCATCGCTGAAGTTGTTTCGCGGCGTGGACGAAGGGATGAGAGCTGGCGTGAGTCGCAGAAAAACGAAGGGTAGACGAACTTATTGTGCGAAATTATTACAGTACCGCCGGAGCAGCTTAGCATATTGGACGAGAGCGGAAGGTCTCATATTCCTTATTACGTGCTCGGCCCATACAGCGAGGGTGCCTCTCTAAATATTACCTGCGTCGCTGCTGGTGGTAAGTATCGTGCACAGAGCTGAAAAGATGATTAGCGAAACAATGCAGAAGCAAGGGAAGTACCGCTCTTTATCGGTCTTATTCATATATGCAACACTTTCAAATACGTGTGCTTATCTTTACGATTGTGTTACCTCGCAAATCAATGAGAAATAATGAGAAATGTCAGAAATAACCGATCGGCATTCCTTCGCCTGATCACTTTTTCAGCTCGCTATTATACTCGCGTTTCACTTTGCCTCTTCTGTGCCTATGCTTCTCTCTTTACCGGTTGCCGTCATTTTGCAAGATGGTTCACGCAATTTCACATCATAATTTCCTTTATCTGTCCAGTTAAGCCTCTTTTAGGCACATCCAGTGATTTAAACGAGTGATTTAGTAACCTAGCGTGCGTGACAAAATTTAGTCAAGTAGTTTAGTAAAACAATTTAGTCGAGCAGATTCATTTTAGGATGTGACAATAAGGATGAGCAAGCGTCTTTGATACAATAAATAACGACCTATGATGTATATCTAGCTGTAATAGTACTTTACACAGAGATTAAATTTCTATTTAACTCTCATCCATACCTTAATTTATAACTACCCCTATTTACTTTTATTGCACTAACCTTTACTTTGAATAACAAAATTCGTAAATTTTACATCGTATTAATTTGTTGCTAAAGAACAAATTGAATTGAAGATACGAGATAATCAGTATAATTACTATTTTTCAGGATAATACTATAATTATATGTTTTGTCTTCTCTGTTTCCTTCTTTCCATGATAAATCACAAAGACACTCTTTCGTCTTTGCCGTTCATTCCGTAATTCTTGCACAGAAGTCATTTCATTAACAACTCATTAAAATACTATTTTCCAATAAACTTCTATGAACGTAGAAATATAAATGTAATTTTAATCTTATAAAAGAAGGAAATGAGAAATCGTAGATTCTTTGCCGACCGATTTTTATCTCCATCGCACTTTTCTGCGCTGTTTCATTCGTTTTTACCATCCTACACCACGCATTTTCTACTTCGCTTTTTATATTCCGACTTTTGCCTCGTACAATTTGATTCTTCAACACGAGAAATTCAACACGATGAGATAGACAGCCTGGTCTTTCCGAGTTAAGATTTCGACAGGTTCTGCAGGACTTCAGTGTACAAAGAAACTGTATCGTAGTCTTTTATTTCAAAAATTTCCTACTAAAAGTACAATCGTTTCGGTTTTTAAACTTTGTTCTTGACTATATTTTGACCGAAACCAATGATTATAAATTTATTGTGACATTAGATTGTTATCGATGGGTACCAATTACGTTTACGTTTTTCCTATCTATTATAAACTGTATTTGACAAAATTGAAATTGAAATGTCATTTAAATTTTCATTCAAGAGTCTTAATACTTCTAAAAAATAAAAAACATACCGATTACTATATAAAGAATATATAATTTAATTTGTTCCAAAACGAAGATGACTGAAACGTTTTAAGCAATGAATTTTTTTCTATTTTCTATTATACACTGCAGTTATTCCTCCCAATTACATGGGACACACTGTTCGAATCAATCTATAAACGTTTATAAGCTTCTTCAAATATAAACGGTGAAAATTAATGAAAAAGTAAGTAGACAGTCTTGAGACTCGAATCACCATCGTTCTTCACAAGCTATAAATTTATATGGTTTACGGTATACGTCGAGATTATGAAAGGAACGAAGTACAAATTTTATTTTAGAAACAATGTGAGGATGCAAATAAGACGTATCGTGCGATAGAAATTCACGATCTACGTAAGGATCATTTTTATTCGATTAATTTCTCTTTGAGCAAGATACTCGAATCTTTCATGACCTCACGCAGTCCCTCCTTTAAAAAGAAATAGAAACACGCATTCGAAATTTCGAATGAACATGAAGTTAACGCCTTAAAACACGTAGCTAATAAATTTTACGTTGAGACAGTCAGCTTCTGAGTGGAGGAAGATATGTGAGAAGTGCCAGAGACGAAAAAATTCGAAAATTCTTTGATGTTTATGTTGAGTGTTTGTTACTATTATCGTTTATTTTATTTAAATATCATATCGACTACCATGGCCATTGGTGACTATTTTTATATTCGTGGCCTTATTAAATTCTGTTCGATATCTTAATTTCTCGACAGAAATTGAAAATCATTCGTTGAAACGGTATCGACGTGAGGATTCCCGAGAGATTACCGTCGACGTTATGTTTCTTTCTTCGTTGTATGTTGTATGTAAGACATTCTATGATTATATGAGTGATCAATAGTCTCCTATTGTAGACGTCACATTTAACTACCTATGTGTTATTGCGATGCATTTGTAAATTTAATAACTTACACATTTATTAACGCATACTTTCTAACTTTTTAAATTCTATATTTACCTAAACCTTCAAAAATATTCTTATCCTTATAAAACTTTCCATTAAAAAATTGTTTAAAATGTGCCTCATAAAGTCAGGGATTTAATTTTTTAATTTAGGGAAACATAGCTTCGTATTTTCAACAGTTGCAAAAGCCAAATGTTTATCAGAATTCTTCGAAAATTTTTCTAACACTTAAATGTGTCTTTTTTAAGTTAAGAGAATTAATTTTTTCAAAAGGATCGACGTGTTTCTCAGAATTGCGAGAAGAAATTTATCGGAAATCCGTCAGTTTGGCGTATTTGGCAATCCTGTCCTTAGAGAAGAGGAAATGTCGACACGTTTCGGCAGATCCTTCGGATACCAATTTCTATTCGCATCGATATTTTTGATCACATTCCATTTTGCATTTGCACGCAACACGATCGACGCTTAATCTCAATGTAACACGATCGATCCACGCGCGTGAAACTTTCCATCAACGAAACAGCCGGAAGTTGATCGCTTCGGGGAAGAGAAGTATGATTAAAATGAAAATTTAATAGTGTCGGATACCGGTAAAGGAGATGAAGCACACAGCTGTACATCGTGTTAGGTTCGTTACTTGTTATCCGAATATGTATATTCCTGCGTACATACTGGGTGATACATTTGATTTGACTATTTGTACATTTTCAATTATTTCTAAATTGTTCGTCATGGCTATAAAAACACGAATTTACGTAATTTTTTAAAAAATACACTGTAATTATTATTTCTCTGTGTTTTTATCGTTTATCTATTATATTAGCGCTTGAAATTCAGTTGGACATTTTTTAATGGAACGTGAGGACAAGAACGTTATATTTATTGTATTAATGGAATTTTAAATAGATTCTAATTGAAAGATTTTATACTACTTTTCATTTATTACATTTAAGTTACATTTCTTATATTAATGGAATTTTATTAATGGAAATTAATGGAATTTGAAGTAGACTTTGATAAAAAGATCATATATTATATTTCATTCATTATTTATTTACATTACATTTCTTAAAATGATGGAGTATTATTAATAGAAATTAATGAAATTTTAAATAAAATCTATTGATAAGATAATCATCGGTAAGTTTAAAAATAAAAGAAGTAAAAGGAGGTGAAATAAAAAAAGTAAGAAATAAAAAAGTAAGTCTGAAAGATATTTATCGAGATGTTTAGCATGAAAATCGTATTATATTTTAGAAGTTTCACTTATTAAATCGCTTATCCGAAATGCACATTTCTTCACCTTATTTTAATAAAATAAGTTAATGAGGAAACGATGCATAAAATTCATTTTTGGCTATTGTAGAAGATATTTTTGTCAGTTTTCAAGCTCTTAGTAAATATAGTAACTTGCTTAAGATTTGGAAGCGTTAATTTCATTTAATCAAACTGTACTCATAATTCCTCTAAATTATAAATTTTGTCACTTGTATCAATTTAGCAATTAACTCTTCAATTATTCTGTCATATATCTTCCTGGAAAGAGAAATCACAGAAATTTCTTTGTAGCGCATTTTTTTATTGCAGAAAATAATATAAAAATAATTTAATGTTATCAGGATCACCCTATATACGTGCGCGCGAGCCTGCACGTTTATCTTGTCGCGTCTTTTCCATCTGCGCGTCTAGCTTCTCCGAGCATGCATACCCTTGTAGCATAAAGATCTATAAACAGACGCGAAAGGGGAAAAAGAAAGTCGTAGCACGTTGAAAAAAGTAAAGGTTATAAGATAGCACGCTGGCGAACACAGAAAAAAAGGTTTACTCCAGAAAGTGAGAAATGTAGTGAGAGAAGGAACATAGGCACTACAGGTGGAACGATTTATTAACTCGTTGTATTACAAGGTTTTTTTAACCGTTTCTTAACCGTTTGAGTCCCAAGGGTTATTGAAAAAACAGGGTCGAAAAATCCCAAACAGCGCGATAGCGCTTGTCTCATTTGTTACTTTATGAAATACATCTATATTATTATATATGCGTACTATTAGTTTATAAATATTTCAGATTTTGTTCAATAAAAATTATTCAGAAGATAACAATGAAATACAAAATACCGTCAGTCGTCCGTAGCATTCAAATGTACTGGGACTTTTCGACACAAAATTTAAACAGCGCGATCGTGCTGCTTGGGACTCAAACGGTTAAACGTACCAGATAATTCTAAAGTAATCGTTCAAAATTGTTAGATAACCGCTCTGTGAGTGACAGAGATTTTTATGATTTTACGTTAAAACCATTTGAGAAATTTGGTAGTATGAATTTTAAGTGTGTATCCTTGAATTAAAAATGTTAATTATCTTAATTTTCAAAAACCTAGCGCCGAGAATGGTTGAATTTATTCCCGAACGTTTTAATTATTCTAATCGAGTCATGTTTGTGCTGAGATTAAATAACAAAATTTAAAGTTCTTCCATTTTATTAAATAGTTTAACTGTAATATATAATTTTGTTTAAAAAAGGAAAAACGCTTCTAAAATAGATTTATATATTCGAGAAATCGAGTTATCCATTTTTATGTAATTGTGTTAAACTTCTGAAATTTTAAGAACGGTTAGAATGTCGTAAGACTTGTAAATCAATTCTTAATTTTTCTTATGCAAAATATGTATCGATTTTTGCTATATGTGCGTTAAATATCATCCGTATCAGCCTTTTGTTATATTCATGTACAATTTGCATCATAAGAAGATGTAGGATAGGAAATAGCGAAACAGACAGAAACCCAGTTTAACTATCTCTAACTACTTCAAGTTACCTGACTATGTATGCAATGGTACTACTCAAAGGCATTCTACTTCGGTGGAAGCATTAGGCTCTAAATATGGAAACTATTCCATTGGGCTTCTAACCATCTTTTATGATGAAATTAATTTCTATTAAGTTTTTCCAAGTTCAGATTTTTTTTCTTTATCCGTGTATTTCAAAAACTAATTTTATATACTACTGTAATATAAATTTATGTTTCGATTCGTTATTTCGACATTGTATTTCCTTCGAATGACTTTGTTTCATCAAATATTATATAGTAGATTTATTCGTAAGTAAGAAATTAGATATCTGCGCGGTGTAAGTAGCATAGGACAACGTCGCGCATTACTATAAGATCGTCTTGGTCTGCCTTGTTTGATTACAATAACTAGTCACATTTCTATTAATTTCAAACGTAAACATATACGAAATTTCCTATTTTTCAACTCATTTTCAAGATACTTAACGCAATTTAAAGTTTTCAATAAGAAAAACGTTGTTTGCCTTGTATCCTCGTTATTTTACCTTCATTCCAACATCTTGGTCTTTTGGACAAATTTCGAACGAAGATGACAATGACGAGTGAAATGTATAAGCCACTTGAGGAGGATCTAGATATTTTCAATGGCATTCAAGTCGAATGAATTACATGGTTATGAGAATAAGGGATATTCCCTGAAGAAAGGAACTCTAATAGATTTCGTTTTATGACACTCTTTACTATCAAATTAAGTGTTATGTACACGAGAGTTTACATATTGAAACTATACATTATGTAATCATGACATCATGTGTAAAATAGTCTATGTGTAAGTAGTCTGTAAATGTGTAAATAATCTAGGTATCCAAATGCAATTTGTTATTTGTATAATAATATAGCGTTGTAATATCAGAAAAGCAAAATTTTTATACATAGTCCTATTTCAATGGCCACAGACCGTATAAAACAAGAAATCATTTTTACCATTTTCCATATACGATTCTAGAAAACCTTAAAGAGCTTTCTCGTACTAATCCATTTGAGACCTGTGGACAATACCTTGAGCCATGTAATATCTCTCCTCAATAAAGAATCCTTCAAGAATTTAGCGTCTGAAACATCTATACTTTACATTATCAGATAATTTTCGAATTGCAATTAAAAGAATCATTCTATTAAAGTAATAAATTGTAAAATAAGGTGTCTAAAGCATAAAATAGCTAATGATAAGAGAAAATAATAAAAATAACAGAATAGAAATAAAAGAAAAATTGAACATAATAATAGTTATAATGATCAGGATTGCAAATTTATCAAGATATATGTAATACAATTTACAACTGCAGTACCATTCGGCCACTGGAGACAATCTTGTCAAAATGCTCCAATTTCGAATGTGTTAATAAACTCGAAAAACATTATTCAGTGGTATTTATCAAGGTGTGAATTTATTACGTCGCCTTGACAGGCTAGAGAGAGCCATATCAGAATATCAATTACTTTCATCAATCACTCTAAACAGCCCCAATTGTTGTTTGGCACCAAAACACACATTATACCGGCTGTTTCCCTGAGATATGTCATCCTTGTGCGTCAAAAGACGTGCTTTACACTAGATCGTATACTTACCCGGACGATATTCACGCTTTCACACGTCGGCGACGTTTAAACATGCCGCAAACTGCATCTCGTGGTTCGCCAGGAATTTCCTCGCGTTTATTATTTGCGAGAGGGTATTTATTTATAGGTAATTGTAAACAGAGTGCTTGTCGGTGCATAATCCAAAGTGTCTAGTGCTGTTTCACCGGCGTAACGTTATTGCACGTCGCGTGCCGCAAAATATTTTGCCAACTACCATTTTCCACCATAAAATTACCGTTTACTGCCCTGCTTCTGTAACTGTGCATTCTACCTAACCGTTTGTTGTCGTTTTCGTGGAAAATGACTATGAAAATTTCTCTACTACCACTTCTGCTTTAATTTCGTTCGCTATTATTTTCTAATTCCATTTTTGTGCGATATTCTTTCACCTTTTCCTCAAAAAAATTTTTTTTTAGATTCACCGCCAATCAGGGCACACTAATAGTCTCATAGAATAATATCAGTAATATCGTGGAAAATTATTTATTTCTCGAATAGATATATAAATATATACGTATGTAAAAAATTACTTATTCACCTCACCAGTGCATCAACTACGTCGCTGCTTCATGTGTGCTTCTCTCGAACGTAAATATGATTACTATATAATAACACGTTCGTGACGCTGTATATATAGTCTGTTACAAAAAAATAATCGCTCCTACAGTATTAACTGATGATATTAATAAATTAACAAGTTACAGTTTATTATAGATTATAGATTTCTTCCTTATAATTTTACAATTTTACATTAAATGAGATAATAGAATAATTTGTTTTTTGCAAACTTCAATTGCGTGCATCTAAAATTTAATTAAATTTATTATACCAAACTTATATTACAATATCTATTAGTACTAATAAGTTCATTAACAATACTGTTCATTAAAAATACTGTTCCAATTATGCAAGAGTGTTCGCATAACGAAATATTCTGTAGAATCAAAAATATCCAAACCCAGTAATCACACAGCCAGAATATTGAATTTCATTCGCAAACACACAAAACAGACTCGTCTAAAAACAAATGAAACATTCATCGTCGATGATGGAAATACTAATTGTACAGTGTTGAGCGCGCTCCCGCGATGAATCGTAAAAAATGTTAGATAAGATTTTGCAGCCAATATCCATAGACCAATCGCACAAATCGCGAAGGATTAAATGTATTATGAGATGAAAATTCGACGGGATGTTTCATCGGGATGTTATTGAACCGTTCGCCGTTAATAGTTCGCGCAAACATGTTCGCTATTTGGAAATACGTCGATACGCTGTTCGATACCATTCTTCGCGCGTCTTTTAATCATCTCCACCTGGTCGTATCCACCTGCCTTTTCCAACTCTCCCTGTTCTCTTATCTCTTGATTAGGCCAACATGTATAAACAAACGGCAAGCAACAACAGCGAAAAATTAAAATGAAAGCAAAATACACAAAAGCGTGGTGAGAGATTCGGTGCTGTGGTCTTGATATGGAAAAGTATCGGACGCAGATTTGAAATTCCTATTTCCAGCGCGATCGTTGATTCGTCCCTTTAAATATCTGTATCACTCTCCTTCTTTATCGACAACGGAAAAAGAGAAGAAGAGAGAGATAGAGAGAGCAGTGCAAGTATGGGTAGCGCATACGATATATTTTTTCTACCTGTTACGAGTGAAAACAGGAAATGAATCATTGATTTTGCGCAACCTTGTTGCAGGGAGTGGAAGGGATGCTCCGAATACTTGGTGGCTAACTATGAAGAAATTTTAATCTGTTAACTGGATTGTCTTTCAATTGGAATTAAAAAACCCATAAGCGTTAGTTTTTAATAAAATTTTCTTTTTTTACAAAAAAAATTTTAGTACGGATTGTGATTACTAGACTATGGATCTTTATGAAAATTCATATTTTTGTGAATATAGTTAAAAAAGTAAAATTCCTCGGTTATTTTAAATATTTTTTCATATCATCGCATTTTTTGTAATTTTACACTTTCAAATTTTCTATAAATGCATAAAAATTGGCAGTCTAATGATGACTTAGATTGACGAATGTGGGTATAGGCAGCGGTGTATCACCCTGACATAATTAAGCTTATGTCGGTAAATCTGTATCGTACATGTAGAAAGTGATTTCTGAGTCTCTTTAATCTTTCGCATTCTTCTATGGTGTCCAGTAATTTGGTGGCCAGGTTATCGAGCTGATCGTTTTTTCTCTTATAGCAAGTACACTGATTTCTTTATTTATTTGTTTGTTCGGGATGTATCAATCTGCTTTCAGAATGGCTCTCGATTTTTTGTTTTGCCATCTCTCTATTGATTTTATATTGGAGTTCGAGGCTCTGCCCCATAATTGGCAGGCGTACGTCCATATCGGTTTGAGAATATCAGTTTTATATATCAGCAGCTTGTTGTAGGCTGTTAGCTGTGATTTTTTTGCCAATCAGCCACCGAAGTTTTCTATGTCTTTCGTTTAATTGTTCCATTTTTTGTTTTTGTTTTTTTTGCGAATATGAGTGTTGCATAAAAGTTATTTTGTCTAAGTGTACTCTGAGATATTTTCTGTTTCCTATTGTAGTAGCAAGTCGTTATTTAATTTTATTGGAGGGCATGTTCGTTTTTCAGTGATGAAAGTAATGTGTGTAGATTTTGTAGTATTGATTTTTTATCCTTCATTTTTTTAACCAATATTCTATTTCAATGAGACGTTGTTGTAGTTTGTGGTTAGTATAACCGTATCGTCGGTAAAAGTAGCAGTTACGGTATTAGGCATTGTCACAGTAAATAACGCTGGCCCTAGTACGCTACCTTTTACAACTCCTGATTCAATAGTGTAAAAAATATAGCTTGTTGTATTTTGTATTGTATTTTGACTTGAAAAAATCTATGTGTGAGATACGATTTTAATATAGAGTAAAACGACGATGGTAGTAGTTATTTGATCTTAAGTAGTAAACCGATGTGTATCAGACTTTGTCGAATACCTGAGATATGTCCAGGAATACCACGGGACAGTAGTATCTCTTTCAGTGTAATTCGGGTTTCTCCTAATTCCGATGAGCAGCCATATAGATTTACACGGTTAATTGTAGAATTAAATGATAATTATAGAGATTATATTATATTATATCAGAAGGTTATATTAAAAAATGGCACATTATAAATAGAAGAAGAGAAATACGAATGTTAAAATACTTAATTTAAGATTTGAGAAGATTTATAACAGGAAACGCGATAGAATAAATATTTTCTTTCGCCTGAACGTAACTACGATCAATCAACTTAACGCTATTCCTCGAGCAGGAAATAAAGAAAATATTCTTAAACATTCTTTACCAATTCTTCTTCCGAACGAAAGATTCCCGCAATATCTGAGAAATAACAACGCATTCCTAAAAATTCTTTGCCGTAGCACGTACCACGATCCACGAATTTCGCTTATCATCCTTCATACCTCTAAATAACTGTGGTCGTTGGAACATGCACATATCAGAAAACTGATTCGATTAGAAGCATAGCTGCGAGCGAAACGTAACAGAATGCCAATTCCAAAATAAAAGAAAAAAGGGAACGAATACTAACAAAGAGAGGACGAAAGAAGGAGGTAAAAAGTGGAGAATATATGGAATTTTTATTGAATCCTTTTTTTACGCATTCGATGAAAGGTACAGGTGAAGCGAGGCACGACATGGCAAACGAAAGCACCGTTTTCGAACGTCGTTCATTCTGTTTCGTTTCGAACAGGTCGGCCACAACCACGTGTGACGTGGTGGCAGGAAAACGCTCTCCTCGACGACACTTACGAAACCGTCGGTACTAAGAGGGTGCGGAACGTGCTGCGATTAGAAAAACTGGGTCGCGAACACCTCGGCGCGATTTTAACCTGCCAGGCGTCCAACAACAACATGGTCACTCCTATTTCCAGCTCTGTTACGCTCAATATGAATCGTAAGTAATTTTGATACATCATTAAAAATCTTGATACTGATTAGAGTATAAAATAGTAAAAGATGAAAAGATTTATCAGAAGGCTGCAAAGATTCTTCATTCTGAAATACGAGGATTGTCCAGAAAGTACTACGCGTTTACGTATAGAAACCATATAAAACGATGAAACGCCCTTTAGAAGATCACCTAGCTTCATTCATATATTATCATAAGTCATACCTAGTGTGGAGTAGTTTTATTTGCGTAGCGCGTACCGAGCGCGAAGTAAGCCTGCACCTGGCAAACCCCCCCCCCCCCCCCCCCCCCCCCCCCCCCCCGCGTCATCTTGCCAGCATTTGACCATAAACCGCTACTCCCACGAGTCCAACACCAGACAGTCGAGAGCTGGCGGAACCCAAACCATTACGACTGATCTCGGCCCCCGTGGTACAAATCTGAATCATTGGTGAGACTGTCGTAACTGGCACTACGGCCTCGTCACTACCACTTGATCCGTGTAACCTCCGTTACTGGTAAGACTGGTAGGAACTCACGTAAGTGAGGCCTAGTGGCCAGACTCGATAAAGGCCGAGATCTTGATCCTGGGATGTTGCCTAAGGCCACCCCCCCCCCCCCGTCCTCCATTGTAACTTGGATCCGTGGATTCGCCGTACCCAAAGTACACACGTAGGCGGGATACAGCCAAGATACAGTATGTGGTCAGTATTCCGGTGGTCCTCCCTGCTGGAGTATAAGTCACACCAAATTTTGCGTTTAAATACTTAGTATTGTCATATAATTGAGATGGTTATGGGTGCAATAATGAATTCGTCGGTTGTAGCTCAACGAAGTTTATTATATTTGTAGTCGCTGAAACCGCGCGGTACAAAACTGTTCGTTAGACTGTTCGGCGTGAAAGTCGGAAATATTTTGTGTCGTATACGATTGCCTCTTGTCGAAGACGTCTCGGAGGACCGCCCGCTAATCGTTGGGTTCGGTCTTTGTCTCGAGTGTTTTGTTTATACTTCCCGTCGCCTAGCGGTTACCCGAGATGACGGTTTACAATGTATCTATCGCCACATAATAATATTTAATATCACACGTTTAAAATGGCGATGCGTATAGAAATCCCGCCGACGACACTTTTTTTACGTTTTTTTTTTTTTTTACGACATTACGCTTTTCAAACGCTGAAAACATTCTTCCGAAAGGGATTCACCACCGAATTACCGAATATGTGTTCAAATAGGGCTGCTGGTTGTACTGAAAAATAACGTAGCATATATATATACTAAAGTTACACATACAGAAAATTTCTTAAAATGCATTTGTATTATTGTTATTCCAAAATGATATTACTTTCTCGACGACCCTCGTATATGTAAAATATATAAAATATATGTTCATCATTAGAAATCTTAATACTGATTGGAGTATAGCATAAAAAATAAAATGATTTGTCAGAAGAGTGCTATGATTCTTGATATGAAGTCAAAAATAATTCTAATATGTACCTATTAGGATAGATTGAAAAAATCAAAATTAAGTAACCATTCTTTAGTAGTGAAGAAAAACTTGACCCTACTCTTCCAGATTAAGTACGCAAGGTTTGGTTTCTATCAAATGAATTTTTTAGAAGAAACACTTGAAAATTTTTCGTATTTAATTTTTTAATTACGTGACATCTCAATTCCACGTAACTCTGCCATTTCACTATAAAAAATTGATACAACGATACAAAGAAACAAGATTCGACATAATATAAAAAAATACAACGATCTACGCCAAGAGTAAATAATTCACCTCTATGAATGTATACAATAACACGCGCCATTCACAGAGCCAAAACAAATAAAAACAGGAACCGTAAACCTGAAAACACACATTTCCACGCACACAAAATCCAATCTCCTAAAAAGAAAGTAAAACAATGCAAAAAGAACATCCACTACGCTTATTACTCTGCCACAGTAAACAGAATTTCGAGCGAAAGTCTATTTCGTCATCGAACCAACCTCTGGTCGAGAAAAAAAAATAGAATAGTGTTTAAACTGCTCTTAATAAAACTGAGATTTGACCTTGCTTCCCTATCAGAAGACAAATGTTTAACAAATAATTGAACAACGGAGGTTGCTAAAACCGTGTTCCATACTGGAAACTTTCGCAAAATGGTTTCCATTAACCAGCTCGATCCATTCTAAATGATTACTCAAACATTCGACTGGTCCCATAAACGCGGTGAATCTTGCCTGCAACTGATAGTTCTTTCGAGCAAAGAGGGCTAATGGATGGTACGCGTGTTTCAGTGAAACCATTGTGGGTCCGCATGCAAGGAGAGAATCGTCCATTTAGCGCAGGCACTACGTACGAGATCGGCTGCGAGATAGTTGGAGCGAGACCAAATCCGAAGATCACGTGGTCGAAAGGAAGTTTGTTGCTGAGGAACGCCAGACAGACGGTAAAATTAACATTTTCAAGATGTAATAAAATTTAGAAAATAATTATCGTGCAAAGGGAGAGAAAGAAAGAAAAAGAGAGAGCGTGTAAATATCAAATCGTATTGTATCACCATCTAACGATAATAATCTCGTCAATGGCTAACAAACATCATAGTCGTACTTCAAAAATAATCAAACACTTGTAGGAAATTTTTATAAATACATTTTGTATATTATACGAAATATTTTGGAAAATTAGTACTACAATGGAACGTAACATCTATCAACATGTATCAACATATAACATGTATCATGATAATATTGGAAAAGTTTAAAATAAGCCTGAAAATTTGCATAGAAGCTACAAGATACTTAGCGCAAGAATATATTTCACAGATATAAAGACGACGAAAGATTTGAAGCAATCTACTGTTAATTATATTAATAAACCTTAATATTCGTTGGAATAATCTTTGATACTTATTATATGCTTAAGGCGACTATCATGCTATATACTAATTTTTTTCTGAATATGTGTGTGCAATAAATATCTTGTGATTTCTATATACATTTTTACATTACTTCAGATTTTACCAGTATAACCATGATAGTTGTGCTTCATTACGGTACTAGTGAAATTTCAAAGTGTTTTACATAAAATATATTACATTACATAACAATATATACATAAAACTTTCCTACGATAATTGTTCAAATACTTTCACGAATCATTGTAAATATACAAGTATACTTCAACGCCATCCAAAACCCAACAAAAACTCCTTTCGTTATTTCCGAATCATCCAAACCGAGAAACATTTCTCTCTTATAAAAATACCCATTATACCATCACCTAAAACGTTAAACACAAAAAGAGATCCACGAGACGTCCGATGCAACAGATTCGGCGCACCAGATTTGAGGCCGAAGAATTTAATTACACCATGAAAAAAGAAATGCTCTCGTGTTCAAGAAACTCGTCATAATCTCTCTTTCTCTCTCTCTCTCTCTCTCTCTCTCTCTCTCTGTGTGTGTGCGTGTGCGTGCGTGCGTGTGTGTGTGTGTGCGTGTGCGTGCGTGCGCGCGCGCGCGCGCGCGCGTGTGTGTGTGTGTGTGAAAGCCTGTTCCGTAACTAATATTTTGCAAGCGGCCGCGCAATTTCACCGCGAAAAGCAATCATGCTAAGTCTCTAGCCTTCGTCCTCTCTTTCATACACACACACGCGCGCGCGCGCGCGCAAACACACACACACATACATACACATTCTCTCTCGCATTCTTTTTTGCACGGTTTCCTCGGGGTTCGACTTCCGGCGTCCGTCAGCTTCGACTTCCCTAAATCAGCCCCGCGGCCAGCGTTTGTTTTTTCTAGCGTGGATATAGCTCAACGATCAGACAGACCAGTTCGGTAAACTGTTTTAAATTCATGAAAGCCATCCCACAGATGAGCCCCGACTCCAACGTCACCACTAGCATTCTCACGTTCGTACCGACTATCGAGGACGCTGGCAAGTTCCTCTCCTGCCACGGCAGCGTGCCGGATATCCCGGATTCCGAGATGGAGGACGGATGGAAGCTCGATATACACCGTGAGTGTGTTTTCATTGAAATTTCATAGTGACAATCTACGGGGAGTGGAGGTAAACGTCTCTCGGCGATATTTTCTTCCACGACAGGTGATGGTCACACACCTGCCGTGGAAAATAGAGGACAAGTAACAAGACAGTTTCGGTCAGCTGATTTTCAAAGATAGGCATTGTGGGTGTTTTGGGCTTTGAATGGAATATTTTCTGTTTGGTTGCGGCGAAAATGGAATTTTGAGAGTAAAAAGCCACCTGTCGTGCTGCGTCAATCACTATCGTGCCAAATAATAATTCTCTTTAATCCCCTTTGCGTTAACTATTGTGCTTCTTGTATTCGCAAAATTCCAACATATAAAGTCAGTTAATATTTACTAAATTAAATTGTATAAAGATGTAGGAAGAATTAATCTTATAAATAGACTGTACATTTTTTCAATTCAATTCAAAATACAGTACTCGTCTTCATATTTATTAAATTGCCTACTTGATACTACGAATATAACTAAATAAATTAAACTTTATTAAATTATATTCCTAGCTCATCGATTACACTCATAACTAAGAAAATCAATATTTTTAATTATGTTCACAAAAATATAATTTTGTATAAATATTCACAGTTCATCAGTGAAACATAAAATACTTTCAGGACACCTAATTATAAGCTTAATCCCAGTTTCCCTAATCTCAATTTAACACCTCCAAAAATAGCAAAACTGAATCAAAGGAAAGCAAGCGTTGATTACGTAAAATTGTAGAGCGGGAGAGAAGAGACGGGGAAATTTGTCGAGGACAGATCTAGAAATCTGTCTGATTGGTTTTCCGACGGCGAAAAATTTGGAAATGCTTCAATCGGGTTTTTGCAATGTCTAGTCTACGGAAAAACACGGCCATATAGCTGTCCAATAAAAATGAAATATGGTTGATGAGCGATTTATTGCGTCGCCTCGTGGAACGTAATTTAATTCGCCTAATCGATAGAGCAACACATTGACGACCGATTGTTTCGAGTGGTAGAAACAGCTTCTCTGAAATTTGTCTCGTTGACGACAAGCCAGGAATTCTAATGCGAAACGCGTGTCCTCATGGCTATCTATTCTTCCAGTCAACTTTACATGCTACGTGATTTACTTGGATTAATTAAAAATTTTAATTAATTCTTTCGAGGCTTCGCAGACTGCGCCCACTGAAAAGTTCAAGCCAGAGAACGATGATAACGTTGAATTCGCTGCAGTATGCAGGTACAGTAACACGATAGTAAAACGTGAGAGCTCTTGAAAATTATTAACCTTAGAAGGTACAGTGAGATATATAACATTTCGTAGTCGGGAAATGAAAGAAATGTAATCCGTCATTGTATAGGTAAAATAATAGAATGAAATATAATAACTGTGAGGAAACTGAATAATATAAGTAATAGCAAATTTCGGTGATAATGTTTATAAATCGTGTCAAATGTCAAAGATTGAGATTAAAAGTTTCGGTAATACAAATTGAAAATTTCGAACATTCTTAAAATTTGTAATCTGTGATTCAGTGTTTTTTTACATAATCGCTTTTAATACTCGAAGCAGATATTCTACAAATAAAGAAGTTACAACAGTAACAATAAAAAATAACAAGTGAAATATCTATATCTTTCGAGAAAATTGAGATTAAAAGTTTCAATAATTCTAATTGAAAATTGCACTCATTCTTGAGATTTTTAATCTCTAATTTAACATTTTTTTATTAGTGATCGCTTTTATAACATCTATAGTATTTTCCGACATTCTTCTCGCCATTTTCATTGACAATGCACGGGTTCTATTGTTTTGCTATCCATCCTATTACGGTAAAAAGTGTTCCGAATCTCAAGCAGTTAAATTGCCACGATCGATGCACTCTCTCGCATTCGAGTCTTCCGTTTTTTTCTGTAAATTTCTACTCCACTAACACCCACGACACTTAAGAACCTGACGATAGCGTACTATTCCCCCGATGTGCAATCTTACAGTGGAACAAGCTTCTTGGCAACCAACCAGAACACACTATAAACTAAACATAAACGCTCAGACCAGAAGCATATCGATGCCAAATATTTAAAAGAATATTTCCAATGTACTATTCGGATCATTTATTTCGATTCCTTCTCGTTTCTTTTCTATTTTAATCCTCGAATAGTCTAAAACGTACAAAAAAAAAAAAAAAACAATTTAATATTTCTCTGGAGCATGAGATTTAACGGGTAAATATTAATATCTGCCGATTCAGAAAATTTTTAATTTTCTTCTCCCTAAAGACGAAACAGATTCGCAAATCAAATTTTAATACAAAAATATTCATTTCGCTTCTCAGTCAGTTGGTAAACATCAATTTAATTAATCGATGATAACACAAAATCTTTTGAATCTTCTGCAGATTTTTCAGTTCAAAATTCTTTCAACTCATATTATTTTAATTAAAAAACAAATTATTATTGCAAAATTAAATTCTATTAAAAAGTAAAACATTATATTACAGCTTTAAAAAAGTTTCTTAATAATCTTCTAAAAGAAATGTGTGAGTATATCATCTTTAATTAAAAAACGATCTTTAACTAAAGAACAAATAATTATAACAAAATTAAATTCTATCAAAAAGTAAGATATAATATCGCGTCTTTAATTTTAAAAAGCGAAATTTTTACTAATCCATCGAATGAAAAATATCCCCCGTCTACTTGACACGATTCGTGCTCCTTATTTCCTTTGCCAATCTCTTTGAGCATGCCTAAACGTGTGTTTCAGCGCCGAGTCGTCTCAAAGGCCGTCGAAATCGCATTCGCCTACCGAAATTAAAAACTCGCGTGCATCATCGGCGTCAGAGAAACGAGCAAGAAAAAGGGGTTGGGGAACTTATTTATCCGTTGGAATTCTGTCAAGTCGAGGCCCGCGTATTGACTTCACGCTCGGTTTCTCGCTCTCGCTATTAGCAAGAAATCGCTCGATATCGTTTCTTCGTCGTTGAAACTCGAGCAAGAACCAATGAACGAACGAACAAAAACAACGAGAAAGCAAAATGAAAAAAAAAAACAGGGGAAAGAAAAGGGGTAGCAAGAGAAAGAGAGAGTAAAAACCTGTGAAAGACCAGCCGCGATATCGATTTATGACGTTCGCCAGCAAATTCTTGCTTATGATTTCACTCGACCTCGGATCTCGTAATGCGAGTCCACCGAACAAATCCGATAATTCCGCCACAAGACCCCGCGCCTGCAATAACGAGTAAATTTTTCCTTATTCCTTCCTGCCACCTGAAACCACCTCTCCGTCTCTGTGTTACCGTCCCGCCCGCTGAAATTACCGATTGGCGCGATTATCGATGGAAAAAGAGGGTGGTTCGAGGAGAAAAGAGATGATTGATTTCGTAGGCAAATGAGTAAAAAAGAAAAAGAAACTGAGAAAAAGCAGGATATAGGAGAAAATGTGTTAAAATTTGATGTGAGGCGTGGTTTATGAGATAGAAACCATTGCCATTTTTGCTATAGCACTAAAATTTAAGGTACTTAATGTCCAATTATTTTATCGGAAATCTCATGGTTCCCAAAATATATCTTCATTGTAAAATATCGAAAATATCATATCGTTGAAAATTTATTTTTTTTTTTGTATGGGATTGGCTTATGTACCTATGGGCAGAATTCAGATTTTAAATAGTACACTGCTTGATTACACATCAGAATTCAGAATTTAAATAATACACTGCTTGGTTACATATCAGAATTCACAGCATATGACACATAGAGTTTAGAAACACGTAGAGTGGCACAAAACGTGTAACTAAATAACCATTGTTAGCAGTTACACGTATTCATCATTCTACACGATTCTTAATTCAAGCCCGATTCTAAGTCAATACCTGGTCGGTTCTTTGTATGAATTGACTAGTACAACACGTGCAAATTTGATCAAACCCAAAATCACGGTCTATACTATGATAAAGATACAAGTAGGAAATGATAAGTGAGATTTCTAACATTTCACTGCAAAGCAAAATTTTAAAATTTAGTACGTAGTCAATCAGTCTCGTGTTAGCAAAAATTGTCTTGTTATTTGCTTTCGAACCTAATCATACTCGTCAAAATTTTCAAAATATTAATCTTCGTCATATTAGAATATCGAAGAAACTAAAATACTGTTTAATACTGTATGATATTATTATATTAAAAATATTAAAATCGTGTTGTAGAAAATCGTGTTATATGGGGGTTGTCTATATGTCATATCAAAATCCTTCTACATAATCATAAATTAATATTAAAGCAAAAAGATTCAACAAAAATATACTCATCATAATATACTCCTCCTGTGATAATTCCTTTTTGCATAATATAGAGCACGAAAAAAAAATCGAGAGAAATAGCAAATAGGAAGAGAATATGAGAATAGAAGATAGAAAGAGGAGCAAGAGTAATCACAAAGGGATGCAGAGAAAATCTGATGGGAAAAAACAAGTGGAACGAACTTCTGAACTTATGGGATAGAGCAATAGGTGGATAGAGAAAGGAAAAACGAGTTTTATACGGGGAGAAAGAGGGTTTTGGACGAAAACGAAAGGAAGGAAATCGAGAAAACGAGAGAGTCTTCAGCCACGGATCGGCATGTACCATTAATTTCCGTGAACTTGAGCTGATCCCTGCTTTCCTCTTTCTCTCCCTCTTCGTTTCACCTTCATGTCCTCCTGTTTCCGCCTTGCTCGCTGTCTAGTCGAGGAAAACTTTTATATTGGACAGCGGAATCACGGTGTTAATCTTCAGGAACGGTAGCAGGAATAGCGAGACTGCGTAATAACCGGTTCGTTATGAGATCAGTCTAAGAGCTTGTCGCGAAATTTACAGGCGTATTCCATGCGTCCTGCTGGAATAAAAAGATTTTATCGTATGAAGTCATCCACTCGATTCTGTCGCGCAAACGATTATTTGAAGCGTAATTCTAGACCCGTGAGAATTATTCAAGGATGGTTTTTGCAAATGATTCAGTAAACAGCTGTAAGAATTATATAGCACTATAAATAGAAATATAGAAAAGAAAATAAGGATTACAGACATTATCTTTTAATATTTACCTTGGAATTTGCATAGTTCCTTTTAATTTCATTTGTTACGAAACACAATTTCTATACAAATATTGAGTTAAATATTTCATACATGCATCAGTAAATCTCAAAAATTTATACGCAAAAAATAAAACAATATTTTTACATAATATGTAGAGTATGTCAAATATGTATGTATGTATGAGTATCAGGAATGTGAAGAAGCATCTCAGATGGAAGTTGTTTGACTTGATGGAGAAAAGTTAATAAGATATTTCGATTTTTTTACATTCTTATCTAAGTAGATCTCAATGCCGATATAACTTCTTTAAATGGAATATATACTATACACTTTTTCTATGTACCATTTTCTATATACCGTTCGATAAATTTTTTAATTCTCTACAAAGAGGTATTAGGGTATTAGGGTCGAAAAATGTTAATTAATTTAAAAAATATTTTGTCTTTAACCTTGTGAAACTTATCGTATGAAAGATACGGAAAAATAATACAGTGTTTTTATGTTTATGTTTTTCAATGCAATGCTGTATAAGAAGAATGTATAATTCCATTTTAGGAAGTTACATTGGCATTTAAATCTCTTTAAATAAGAATGTAAAAAAAGATCGAGATATCTTATTAAGTTTCCCCCATGAAGTCAAAGAACTTTCATCCGAAACATTTTTTGGCACTCCTGATACTTACAGAAATAATCACGTGTACACATTTAAAACGAACATACTCTATATTTATGTGTAAATGTTATAACGTTTATATGTAATATTGTATGTGGCTATACGAATATATTTTCTATTTACTCTGTAAGTTGCGCCTAATTTACAGATAATTAAAGTGTATAGGTATTGTTATGGAAGTATCGATAATTGTGGAATAGAAACATCAATTCCTTGGAAAAGTGTGTTGTCGAAAAACATTGTGCGATGATACACGGAAACATTGGACCAGTTTGACATAGCTTCCTAATCTTCAGCAAATCGCCTGGAGACTGGAGCCAAGAAAGGATTAACAGTGACAATTGATTTTGTTGTTATTAGAGCAGAAAATATTGCATTAAATACAAGTGGGAATTTAACCTGCTTGTGTTGAAAATCATGGACAGTAAATAGGTGTTTGGTATGTAAACACAGTTTATTATGCAAGCTTATATACTGATTGCTTACCTCATAAACTATACTATATACTGGCTAGTACGTGTACACTTGAGACAGATATATTCCCCTTTACTATTTTATAAATTAATAAAAATGAAGATATTTTATAGCGATAGAAAATCTATCTAGCAATAGTGATTGACGATCATAATTCTTATAACTGAGACTTTCTTTATACACATTTAATATTATATATACTCGTTATAAACAATTATACACATATTATTATATAAATTAGTAAAAATAAAGATATTTTCTAGCGATAGTGATTGACGATCGTAATTCTTATAATTGAGACTCTTTTTATACACATTTAATATTATATATACTCGTTATAAACGGTTATACACATATTATTATACTTATACAATGATTGCTAATTAGTTCTTCGAAATATATATAATCTTCTTATAATATTACCACAATGTTGAATCATTTTTTATACGCATTTGAATACTAAAAGATGAAACAATCTCTTATTTTCGTATCTTACAGTGCACAGAAGTCTACACCATATTTAATAATACTCTTAACCAAAACGTAATTACATATTTTAATTACAGAAAACAACAATCTAATAACGAACAAACTCCTAACACACCCATGCACCCAATTCTCCAATACCCCAAAATGAACTTCCAGCATCTCCATCAACCATACCTAAAACACAGATCATTTCCACCTATTTATGATGCAACTCACCAAACTCCACGCATAAACAAAACAATCCTATTTCTTACCTATCGCTCTAACTACTTACTTACACTGTACCCGAGGCGTAAAACGTCCTCGCGCGCTGGGTGCAGTTACCCGAAACAAAACATTGTACCATTTCTTACACAACGACATGGTTAAACTTTCAGACGAGCCGGTGGTTATGCTCGAGCTTGGGAGCAATCTGAACTTGAGCGCAATTCGCGAGGGTATCGACGTTTATTTCGAGTGCAACATCAAGTCGAATCCGTGGGTTTACAAGGTCTCCTGGCGGCACAATGTAAGTTCAAACTAATCACAATCGCATCCCTTTTCATCTACTAAGTTACCTGATACATTAAAATAAATTAAAATTATTAAAACATCGAATGAAAATAAATTTTAAAGTACAAACGCAACGATCTCTTTTGCTATACTAAGAAGTCGAAAACTTCAAATTTTGAAATATGTCATTGTTCCTACAAATGGGAAATACACTACCGGCTAAAAACTTGAAATTATTATGTTACATAGATCTCGACAGACAGAATCACAAAAAGAATCGATTTACACTTCCGCAATCGTAGAAAACCCTTTGACGGAGTAAAACTCGTATGATTTACTCAAGGAAGAAATAATTTATATTATTGCAATTCATATAAAAGGAGTCCATTGATTCTTCTCAAACACCTATGATTTTTTTTCATATAATAGAAGTTCACGTTTAAATAAATAAATTCAACCAACAAGAGTTCATTCGATCAGACATTGACTGGGTTCGACTAAATGGAATTCATATGAACGCGTAATCTGTAATAAGTAATCGTATACAATTAAAAATTAAACTAAGTAAACGATAATATTCTTGATAGTGGTAGCGTTCATTCCAAATTTATATTAAAATTAACATGTAATTCAATGTAGAAGAACGATTGAAGAAGTGTCGACTTCAAATCGTTGACCGATAGTATATGTTCTATGTACGACGACGACGACGATGGGAACGAGGACGATGGAACGCTCGCTAACAGCCGGATAACGAAATTGCGTGGCAGTTCCGGAATCGATAATTTAGTAGCAAACCTTAATCGAAAGACGAGATAAGGGGGACTGGTTGGCGCAGCTGTGACGCGAAGTTTCTGTTTAAAATTTACATGCTGATACGGGCCGACCGGGAATCAATGTGTAAGCGTTCTTTGAACTAATAGTCAACGTTCCGCATCGGTAAGAAATTTATCGGCGAGCTTCGGGAACCGTTGACGTAACCCTAAGCGCTTCAAGCTTCTCCTTAAATGGGGTGAAGTCTGACGGGGATCGTCGTTAATAGGAAGTTCACAGGGGGGAACCGCGGCAAGTGATGTGCACCGATTTTCTTGGGACTTTGAGGTTACGCCAGGCGTTAGATGGTTTGGCTTTAGATTGATAGACCAAGTTCCTGGAGAAATATCTGAAATTTCAAATTTCTCAAGTATGGCATGTCAGGGGTGATACGCGAAGGAATCTTAGTCCGTCTATTTTAAGATAAATAATATAATATCGTTAGGGAATGAAAGATGATTAACAATTAAAAATAATGGACATAAATTAAAAAAGGAATAGTAATGATTAGAATTCATTTCCAGAGTCAAACGAAATTTCTTTTTTTACGTTTTTCTTCTTCGATTTTAAGTTGTATTTGAATTCGATCTTTGCAACTAACAAATATATGATAGATGTACGTAAATATAGATTAAGGATGATAGGTTAATAGCAAAAAGAAATTAAAATTTATTCGTCGATTTAAAGAAAATTCTTCCCATTTATAGCTAATTTAAATTATTTTCTGAATTACTAGAAGTCAACTTTTGCATTATTTATTGTATCAAATGAATCTTAAGTAATTACGTGTCTGAAACTAGTAACAAACTAATAATAAAAACGATTCAAGTAAGTGGCAATGCCATCCTACTTTATTCGCCAATTACTTCGCTTAAGCAGAATCGCAGAATTAACAGAAACGAAAATAGAACGATATAACTTTTATTTCAACGTAGAATTTACTGCACAAATTTGCAGTATAGAAAGCGTAGAATAAATAAGCTCTCTACATAAATTAGTAGGTACCTTATAACACGCATTACTATTTATATTAATTATCAAGTTTGTAAAGAGAGATTACATTGACTAATTACAAATATAAATTCGTACAAACCAGATAGACTTTGTAAATACATTAATTAATAATCCATAAATCTACATTAATTATCAGAAATTCGACAGAAATTGCATAGATTAATTACAAATACCAATTTCTATAAAATAAATAAGCTTTCTATGTAAATTAACCAACAACTATATTACTATATTATTTACCTCGATTATCAAATTTGTAAAATATTAATTGAAACGTCGCTTTTGCAATATAGAATTTATGTGGCTGAAAACTTTTCCACGCATAATGTATATAATTAAAAGATCCAACAAATAAAATATTTTATTTACTATTTAACAAAATTTCATGAATTTCGGTGCGTAATTATACGTGGCTGCGTGGTAATGCTTCGTAAACTTATTGAAACTATTATAAACAAAATGAAAAAATCAAAATTAAAAGATTAGTCACTCCCTTAGTCGTTTATTCAGTAAAATATTTGATTTGTCATGTAATCTGTCATGTATCAATATCGGTACATAATTTTATGTGGTTCTGTGATGAAACTTCATCAGGCTGTTGGAAGTTCTACGAATGAAATAACTAAGGGAAGTCAATTGTTGTGCGTGACTGATCCGATGAACCAACGATGTGGGACGTGATTGGTATCGAGCTATGGCAATCACAGCGAGAGATTTGTTTAATGATTAGTTGTACTAATGAACGGGTTTCCTATTCAATATTAATCTGTTTGATATTGACGCGTTCAATCTACCGCGGATCACCGATTGGTTACATAGATGCGACATCCCATTTACGATTAATAATTCAAAAATATTCTTCCAGCATCTCTCAATTGACAAAATTTTCATTTATCATTAGCTTTCGAAAAATATTTTATTAAGAGAAAAAAAAAAAAAATGAAAGAAAGAAGAACGTAAACGTCCCTGATTTCTTACACTTTTTACCTTTTCTCTCAAGCCGTCATTATTAATTCCGTTTGCGTTTTAAGGCGAATGCATTCTGACAGTACATCTCACCCGTTCTTTAACGCGCCTTTACGTTTCATAACCCCAGTCTCTCCAATAAGAGAATCGTATATTTTGCATTACTACGTTCCATCGTGAATATTTTAGCCTGCGAAGTGTAACTTCACTCTTCCGCCAGCGTAGAACAATTTCACAGTCCTCGGACACATCCTTCACAGTGAGAAATAATTTCAACAAGAAAGAGCAAAACTACTTCGTCCATATCATTTTTTCGCACAGTTGTTAAAAAGAAAAAGATTTTATTAATTTCGTGACGTTTAATTATTCGTATTTTGACCGTCGAAATAAATAATGTATGTAGGTGACTGCAGTAGAACTTCGATTATCCGACATGATGTGGACCTCAGATAATACGGAAAGCTCTATTAGTGTTCATAAATCGTATAATAAAATCATAGAAAACATTTTGATAATGTAACGTTGTACGTGAATTTTGGTTTGATTAATTATTTCACGATACCTGATTATTTACGCTTTTGTACACTTCGTGTTAAAATTTCATGATAAAAATAAAGTTATGGCAAAGTTCAAAACATTTTAAATAATACAGCCTTAAACGGGACTCGAATAATCGAGACTTCATTGTACTTCGAAGTAAATCTACCTATGCGCAGAATTGCTGCGGTTAGGTCAATTGCAGAACCTGCTTAACGCTTTTGTCGAAAGTTCTAAGCTTTAATCACTGACGATCTTACTATATTATTTCTGTTTACTACACACCTCTGTTCCGTAGAGGAAGTAGTAAGATTTATTTTAAATGAATGCGAAAGCTCGTCCCTTTGCGTCTGGTATATTGTGTTGTACTGTATTATATTGGTTCGAGTTTCATAAATATTTCTTCGAGCGGCTTTAGATCTCGATATCATTCTAGTCAAGAGGACATCCGGCGCCTTTGTCGATCCTTCGTTTGATTCGAGAATAGCCACCGATACGGAAGATCTCCGCCACTGGTGCCGATGTGTTTTGAGGAAATTCAAAGGAGCTTTCCGACACTCGAAAAAGCAGAACGTAATACATCGGTTGAGAAATTGAAAAACTGTCAGCAGACTTTGCCTTATTTTTTCCCCTCCATTCCTCTAGTCATCTTTTCTAATTTTTTCGGCAAATTTATGCATGGAATGGTACCTATCGATCTACACGCGCATCAAGTCTACGGAAAGCTATCAATCATCGAGAACGGTTCACTTCGAAATTACCGTTACCGTCTGCTGAAGTGAGCTGGACGAGGAAACAAATATACGTATATATTGCTCGCGTAACCTCAATTTGTATAAGAAGATCACAGGACAAAAGCATGATAGGTACAATTTCGTTGATTTCGTGATTCTGATGTAATTTAATGGAACAGAAGAAAAGGACAGTTTTGCTGGACTTTGAAATTTCCCGTAAATGCATAAACATTCTACTCTATCTTCGAAAAGTATACTTCCTTCGATATTTGATCAGATAATATTTCTATTCATAGTCTATTAAGACAATAATTGCAATAGGAGTGAACTTAGAGAACTATACATAAACTAGATTTCTAGGCAGTGGCGTACACAAAACATTTTAACGATCCGTCGTCTTTGTTGTTCTTCCTCGTCGTCGTTTGTCGAAAAGTTATACATACTTCCGATCTATGATAGGACATAGTCATCACGATTTTATATCGACAGGGCAATCCGCTGTATCATAATCCAGCGACAGGAACCATAATCAGTAATCAAAGCCTAGTATTGCAAAGCGTAACACGAAGCAGAGCTGGGATCTACACGTGTATTGGCAGCAACCAAGAAGGCGACGGAGAGAGCAATCCTCTGAATCTGGACATCAAATGTGAGTATATTGGCAATTTATCTTGATAATTCTAGTTATCGCAAAATGTAACTACATATATTGTAGGTACACTTCACTTGTGAAGATTAAAATATTTCATAGGATTTTAAATCATCGATTAAAATGGTTATAATATACACTTTATACCTATATTTATTCAATTTACAAACTTGAATATAATTACATGTATTCTAATTACAAAATTATAGATAAATCGAACTAGGAAGAAAATAAAAATAATAAATTCTTAAAATTCTTCACGAATGGAATTTTTGTTTGCTTACGAGAAAATAATTAGTAGTGATTATAGCTTTGAATTTGGCTTTACAATCTTGGGATTAATAAGTGTGAAATATACACTAGCGATCAAAAGTATTCGCAACACTTGCTTATCTTTTATAAAATGCATTTGAATTACAAAATTACAGATGATGTAAATTATTAGCGATACAAGTATTACCGTTGACTAAAAGCGATATATCAGCATTATTGGATAAAGTAGTTGTATAGAAATGGCTGTTTCATCGTCCATCTTCCCGCAACATCCCCTGAAAACGTAGGAAAAAATGGTATGATAATGAAAAGACGTAGAGAAAGTTCCAATTTTTTTTTTTTAATTTTACAGGAAATACGTCGTTGCAACTTTATTCCATTAAAAGTTTGTACCGTGATGTCATAGGCAAATATTATCACGACTCGATCTTCGCAAAAAAATTTAATTAAATCGGACGAAAAATTTTACAAAAGGACACGAAACAGTTACACGATATAAAAATACAATTTTTAGAAAAACCGTAAACGTTCTTTTCCAGAAAGCAATTATTAGTTGTATAAATTTGATTATTTAGGTAGTCCCGCCAATAGTGAAATATTTTTAGACGATTTAGAGTTTTTCATAAAGCAAACGTTCATTCGAGCAACTGAACTGAACTTCGAAGATAAAATATTTAACTGTATTAATTATATATTTATATTTTAAAGGAGAATTATCAGCTCGTGCTTAAAATTACATCTATTAGAAATAACTTCCACGAGTATCTGTTATCTTTAAATAATATAAAACTATGTCGGTATCGAATATTTGTCAAAACCTTCAATTTGGTAAAAAAGAAAAAGATTTATAGAAATATAATGCATCCTATTGGATATATAGGTATATTCTCTTGTTTAAAACTAATTATCAATATTGAATATTACAAGTATTAAATACGTTAAAGGATACTACATAAATATACTATATGAATATACTAGTAAGAAAAATTGATGAAATGAAAAATCCTCACGTACAAATACTCATTGCATTTTCCTTTAAATAACAGCTTTCGACATTAAAAATTACGACCATTAAATAATTCCTACATTCAGAGAGGAATATTTTTAAACGTTATATAACCTCGCGTAAATAAAATATTTATCAAAATAAATCACGTAAAACCTAAAGTTTTTAAAACCTAAAGAAACAGCAAATAATATCCAACGTATCCTTCTTAAAATAACTATTAAATATTACAAGCACTAAAGAACATCCATACAGTCCGCAATGAAATGAAACATTTATAAATAGAGTTGAAACGAGATCTGAAGAGCGAAGAGGCATTCGAATAACGCATCTAGCCCAGAACCTGCTATTTCCAGCTCGTTGCAGAAATATTTAGAAAGTATGATTCGCTGGGTTCTGTGAAGCGATATTATGTACAACGAACGAAGAGATTGTTGCGATTCCAGCTTTGTGGATTTATACCAATTCGAATAAAGAGAAAAGTGGATTGTAAGATGGGCCGGGGAAGGGGGGAGAGAAAAGCAGTTGAAAGAGGACGCAAAAGTTGATACTGGCGTGGCCACTAATAGCGTTAAAGGAAACCGACTCATAGTAACATGCTTTTGTAAAGTAATGAAACATTTAGGTAGATGTGTACCAAAGCTAAAATCGTCTATCACGGGTGTAGTAATATAATACAATGTCGCACTAAATATTACGTTAACAAAGTCTACCATTCTCTATTAACAAAGTCTACGTTCCTTCTGCGTTCTCGATACACCATTACTTCCATTTTTGCCATGTAAATAAAATATTGTGTTATATTTCCTCCATATTATGGAGTCTGATTATTAATTTTATTTTGGATACACACAAGGTATCATCTCTCTCTATATATATATGTCTTTGTAATATTAGAAAGATCCAGTCTTGCAAGATTTAAAATAACTATCGTACATCATGCGTGTATGTTAGAATTTTTAAATAATAAAAATGGTACTATTATACGTAACATTACATACTTATTTCTGACAAAAGGGTTTTCAGTGAAAAAAAAAGCACGAGAAGTTGTCATTTAATGTGTTACTCTTAAAAGCTACAATAGTTGTTTGTGACTTTATTTTTGAAAAACTATGGTGTAGCAATTTAAGAAGCAGTAAAGTAAAAAGCAATAAAAGATATTAGGTAAAGAATATGTGAAAAAAACTGTTATAGTAATAAAGAAAACATAGAAAAGAATAGAAAGTGTAGTAATAAAGAAAGCGAAAGAGACAAGAAAGGAATTCTGCTAGCAAGGAAACGGTAAAAGAAAGCTAGAAGAAATAGCAACAATAGAAACAAGTAACACAATAAAATCGAGAAGGCACAAGAAGAAATGAAGTTTCCACAGGTGAAAATAGACAGATTTCAAAATGCCCTCGAATAGAGAAAATGTGGAATTTCAACTTTCTAGAATCTTCTAGGATTCTAAGCGATATTGTCCAAAATTGAAGAATGCCAGCTTTAGATGGAATGAAATCGAATTACGAAGTTGATGATGCAAAAATATCATACAATAATACACATACTGCACGTAGTCGATAACGTATACGAATGCAGAATAAAATTACTAAAACTTTATACGTGTGAATAACGGATATTATCCATTTTGTCATCGCTAAAGTAAAAACAGAAAGTTTCACACAAAATTTTATCAAAGACTAATACTATTTCACTAAACACTATTTCAATATAATTTCTTCAATAAACACGCTATAACGAAAAATCTCATCACCAATTTATATATTATTAGACAATTGATTAAGTTAACCATGAATTTATTTTGCAATATGCAGTTTGCTTGGTAACGTGTATGATGCATATATTATTAAAAATTTCATACCGACGAAATTATATATTTTCTAAATGTAATATCACAAAAATAACCGGAAAAAATTTACCAAAGAACGAACACTTTAAATATTATCTTTTTAATACATATACTGTAACAGACACTCTGGTCGTTAATTTATTCTGTATCATCAAACAAACAATTGAGTTAACGGCAAACTGATTTTTTTAAAAACGAACAACGATTCAATGACAAGGTATTTAAGAGAATTTTCTTTGTTGAAGTTCTTCGGTGACACAGTCCGCGTAACAAGAATGATAGGAGTGCACTTTTCCTGATTTCAACTGCGTCGACTAAGATTTTATCACATCCACTCCCGGGGATCGAATCATGGCGGTACAATCCAACGTCGATTTTGCTTTCAATTTACAGCACTCCAATTTCAAATTTTCTCCACGGCAAGAACGTAGAAATCTGCTAGCTTATCCATTCGGGAACGAACTTCGAAAAGAAAGTCAGGATACGTTTACCCCAATTTTATTTGCGTTCATTTCGATTTTTGTCTAATCTATTTTGTTTTAATTCTGCAATAATTCTATTCCAATTTATTCTTCTATAAATCCGATGGCTTTTTCAGTCTCTATTTTTACGATAATTCGAAATAACATGGAATAATCTGATTTTACAAAATTCCTCGGATACACCATCGATTTCGTCCATTTATAAGATTGGAACTTCCAACTTCCTTGGACTAGTAGAATACAGAAAATTTGGTTTGGGTTTGTTTTTATGCAATAAGAATCTAGTTCGAATTTGTAGTCAATAAATGATTACTTTTAATCTCTACTTCTACAATAATTTAAAAAGACATGAGATAATCTGCTTGTACAATATTCTTCAAGTATAGTATCGATCTAGTTGTCCATTTACAGGGTTGGAACTTGGAATTTTCCGACTCTTGGAATGCAGAAAATTGGTAAATTCCGACGTCAAACTTCGTGCTTCGCGGAAGGAAGGCCAAAGTATTTATCCTAATTTCGTTCGTGCCAACTTTGGTCTCGTCGTGTCCACTTCGTAAACTGAACCGTCTTGTCTTCATTTGCCTTAGATATACTTTAAACTCACTTTGTTCCAAAACTTCGTTCCGAA
The DNA here is from genome assembly GCA_014737475.1 of Bombus confusus. Lineage (NCBI taxonomy): Eukaryota > Metazoa > Arthropoda > Insecta > Hymenoptera > Apidae > Bombus > Bombus confusus. Next base: position 209,814 of record JACXIV010000056.1, on the reverse strand, counting down.
ATCGAAATTCTCTAGATATTCAACGTTTTATCAAATTTCAGCCTAACTACTCTTGACGTTCGTTCATCCAGATGAAATGAAATTTGAGACCGTCTTTAACGATTTTTAGATTAAATTTCAGGGTTTATTCTTGATGCACGAATGAGTCTGTTCAAGTCCTGCGACGAGGCCAATCTTTAAAAAGAATTTCAGAAGTCAAAGGAATCGTCCATCTAGCAAATACAAAAATTAGAATTATCTAAGAGAGAGATGAAATTTGATTTGTAAGAAGCACGAGTCTATCAAAATTTTGCTTTCTAGCCCAATCTTTTAAAAGCATTTCAAAAGTCAAACAACTCATCAATTTAGTTTATACAAAAATTAAAAACAGACCAAAACTTCTCAATGGACCTAACATATTCTATTAAAGATTCTCTTTAATCCTCCTATATATACAACTTCAAACCCCAAAAATCTCGTTTTCAATAATATGAATGATTTAGATAACGTCGTCGGAAAAAGACACGCAATTTTCACATAACATTTTGCGAAGGTCAAACTTTGTAGTATATTTCAATCTATTACAGCTTCCAGGGCAAAATATACAAGATTCGTGTGACAGTCAACGCGCGTCAAAGTAAATAACCGCATACATAGTGAACATGATTAAAACGATAACGAAATCGGCTAGGCCGCCGTCCACTATCGCGCGATGGCGCAAACGATCGATCGTCCCCCTCGTCGTTCAGTTTCCTATGCGTAGGTTATGTTAGTAGCCGCTACAGTCGTAATCCGGTGTCTCAAGTCCCGTCCTAACTTACGATCGAGTGACAGTCGGTCTCACCTCGCGTGTCCATATGGTCAGCCAGGCAAATCGGTGTGTAATGGCCTTAACGCCGGCGAACTGCCACGGCTAATCCGTTGGACTACGCGTCGACCGCCTGGTACACGCTTCCAACTACGGCCCGCCATATCGACGAGCTACCGTCTGACACATGCCGGAATTCACCAGGCCAGGCCCGTGTTCTCGTGCACGATGCCATGTCCGCCGGGTTAAACGGCCCGTCTGATGCAGTTAAAGGCGACTGCCGCGGTGTTTGATGAGATTCGAATCGTGCGCGGCCGGCCGCACACGCACGCATACACCTATACACGTGGAACGCAGCACGGATCGTGTAGAATTATGCGCGTGTGTGCCACGTGGTCTCCCAATAGCCAGAGCCCGGAAGCGGCAGGAGGATCTGCGCGTCCGTGATGGAGGAGAATTGGTATACCCTGCCCGCTCGGGGACGCTACGTTTCATGCAGTTCGGTATGGTGTCGCGAGATTTTGCGGTTGTAGTTTGCGTGATGTAGTAGCCGTAGGGTCGAGGATAGAGCCGAGTTTTCGGAGTTTGAGGTTGTGAAAAAAAATCAGAGAGGATAGCTGATGAATAGACCGTAGAGTTTTATGAATTTATAAGTAAGGGGAATGTTAAAAAACGGTCATTTTTAAACATCATATCAACAATATATATTATTAGTATATATATATATTAGTAGTAGTAGTAGTAGTATAGTAGTATAGTAGTAGTAGTAGTAGTAGTAGTAGTAGTAGTAGTAAAAAATGGCAGCGATCGAACTTACCTACGTGTTACACTTAATTTTCATTTCTTACAAATTTCGATCCACCTACGGAATAATTATTCATCTAGTTCAACATAATAACTCTCCGGAAATTTTGCTGGTAAATCAATTGAAGTCTGAAATCTGGCCACCAGATTGTTGCTACGTGAGAACGATAGCCAATAATGACTTTCTGGTACTTCTGATTTGTTCGATTCCAAACTTCGATTGATTTATTAGCAGAATTTTCAAAGAATTATTTCGCAGATGTATGAAGAAGATGAAGATTAAATGTAACGTATGAATATGTTTGAACGCTACCTCTTTTTACTCTAATATTTTCCAACTTTCTCTTGAGATGTTCTTAAATGGCCTGAACGAATTTTTCATTCGCAAGGAAGACCAGAAGTGGCCATTTTTTAACAGCCACCTTTAAAATTGCAAACATGCATGAAATCCATATAAAAGATATGTGAAATATTTGGATCATATTACTTGGTATAGTATAATATTTATTTTTGTGTCACGTTTTGTATGTAACGTTTTTCTCTTTTTCTTTTCTTTTTCTTTTTTTGTAACGCATGTAATTGGGATTATCGCGAATCTTACAGATGCTTGCTTGGTGTCATTCTTTCCCAAATTTATCTGTATTCAATGGAAAAGTGTTGAATTTTCGATTATTTACTTCACTCGGGACTATAGTATAAGTATAAACTAAAGTGTCACGAAAGTCGTGTTGCTCAAGTTCATTTCATTTAGCTTTTCCAAAGTTATGACAGCTTCTCGTTTGTTTGAAGTTGGCTGTATCAAAAATCTGTCCACGAAACGGAAGTTGTTTTTAGCATAGAAAAGAGAGGGATGATTGCCATGAGTGGCAGGAGACACAGCTCTTCTAATTAGGTTTATAAAAATAAGAATTTGCATATAAATCTGTAAAGTATTTATAAGAAATTTGAAAATGCAAAAATGTGCAGAATACAAATTATTTAAAAATTATATAACATATTCAAAATAGAATAGTTTCTATGATATTCAGAAAGTAGAACAATCTTCTGTCTAGATTCTATTTTTTTAATTACATTCAGTTGAATGTGAATTTGCATAAAAGTCTGCAGTCTACTGATGGGAGTTGTCAGATTGATTAGAAATATTTGTTTGTTAGTATTGTTTAAACAATAAAAATACTTGAAACTTCTTTTCCTGGTTCGTTGTACTCTTTAAGCCTCTGATAAAGGTTTGCATGGACACTTGGAATAGTTTGGTCATTTGTAAGCTGGATAGCTCTTCTTTAAAACTGTATCGCCAAGTGTTCTCTAAAGACTGTTAAACATGTACAGAATAATATACTAACTTCAGTACGAGGAAATTATACAAACGAATTCCAGACCTAAGATGGATTTTCATAAAGTTACAATTTCAAGTCTTTATACGACCTAATGTAACCTGTAATTGCTGGAAAATACATTAATATTTAAGACGAATTTTCACTTGAAATAGCATCGAAAATAAAAGCAAGTAGAAATATACAGTGCACCCATTCTGTTATGATCTTTATGCAACGATGGTTTATTTTGCGTTTATAAATTTGTCTTTCTACGTAATATCTATATGTATACGATATTATCGTAGAAAATATCACTAATGTTAAAAATATAACGAGGACTAATCTTCAAACTCAAAACATTTTATCACAATTTTCTTCATACCAAATCAAAACAATTGTATCGTACCGAAAATGTATTCTTGAAAAAAATTAAGATTCTTTTCTGTGTCAATTTGACTTTTGTACTCAATTCTTTCTGCTGTGTATCTTTCTAAATAATTATTATAAAATTAATTATTATCACAATATTATATTGAATAACGTATCAATCTATTAAGTCTATATTATCTTGCTTTACCTTTGTTTGCTTGATTGGTGCAGAAGAGCCATTTATATAAGTGTACATTCATGAAAAATCTAATGTATCTAATAAATATGGAGCTCAGCATAATACAATCAATCTATAGTGGCACTGAAGCAAAATACCTAATATATCCAAATTTAGTAGCCTTTGAAATAATTAATATCTTACTTATATAATATTATCCCCATAACATTACACAAATTCCATAACTACTTTTACGTACTATTACAAACAATGGAGTTAATCGAAATGATCATACTGGAATAAACTATAAAAAACACGGATATCGATTCTCAATTTATTACATGTTTAACATGTATATTCATGCTGTATACTAATTTTCTATTTAAATTAACTTGAATTTGATAGAAAGACTTTCGCCACAATACATTGAATTTTCGTCTCCGAACATCTGACTGCGGCTGTATTACGGTATTGTAATCGAATATGACAATTAGCCAACGGAATTGATACTTGCAGAGTCCGAAAGGAGTTGGAGGATGGAGTAGGGACGCATACGTGCCACTCCCGAATCGGTCGATTCGTCGCACGCCACGCCATCCTCGCCTGCATACTTGTGCACACGAATACATATGGTAGCTATGCAAATCCGCTCGCTAAACCTGTCCTAATGATTTAGCGTAGCTCTTAATGTCTCTGCAGGAGACTGACACGTGGTTCCGCCCGCGAGACTGTCTTATGAAACATTGTTTCTACAGACTATTTTACCCGACCCTGGAAGTCGTGTCTGATTAAGTAAGGAACGTGCGAAGCAACGTTTAATGATATACGCTGTTTCACAAAAGTATTCGAATGCTTGTCATGGGAAACTTTTATACATATAACTGTGTATATTACGTAAAACATTTTGATTTCATTAACACTGTAATCAGACACGACAGATAGAATATTATACAAGATATTGTAGAAATTGGAAGATATTTAGTATAGGTATACAGAGGCCATAAACATATTTAAACAATCAATTATTTGAATATTTATCGTAGAAAACTTCTATGTATATAATTATATATGTTAATATTCCATTAACACTGTAATATGACACAACTACTATATTGGTAAAAGTCGAATAAAATTTGAAAATGTATATAGAAATTACAAGATATTTAATACAAGTATATAGGGACCGTAAAAATATTTAAACAGTCAGTTCTTTATTGCGTTAATAATAAATCTCATCACTTTTAGCGAAACCATCTTTAACATTTATTATATGCTTAGAGTGGCTGTTCGTGTTGTATATTAATTTCTTACTAAATATATATTTGTAATAAATATCTTGTAACTTCTGTATAATATACATTTTCAAGTTGGATATACATTAATCCAATTTCAAACTTTACCAATATAATCGTGAGAGTTCTATTTCATTACAGTATTAATGACATTTCAAAATATTTCATACGGACGTATAACACATACGATGTGAATATAATAAAAGATTTCTTACGATAAATGCTTTTCGATAGTGTGAATCCGCACAATTTACACGCTATCCCCGCACACCTTCGAGCTTCCGTAAACCACGCGTTAGGTGACGCTCGCCGGTGACGCGAATTAGCTTATTTCAACGAGCGTGGACAATTCGCCGTACGGAGGAGTCATTTCCGGGGTAGCAGAGTGACTGCAGCTCTATAGGACTCAATTCGTTCGCGTTTCCTTTTCAAGCCCAGGTCACTTCTCCATCGCTTTTGTGTTTCGCCTGGTAATAATTTACATGCAAATGGAGGCGTAGCGAGGCAAGAGGCAGAGCGCAACTTGTACCACCAAACTGTCAGAGAAATAGAGAAAGAGGGGAAACGGCAAAGATAGGGAACGAAAAGAGACGAAATGAGAGACGGTCGGTTTTCGGGCTCAATTTATGGCGGTAACGAAGCTTAAGATTTCAATTCAGTTTTAGGACACATTATTATGCGCAAACGAGAAGGAAAAGCGCACCTCTTTCTTCGATGTTTCGCTCGTCGGAGATCTTAAGCCGCTTAGTTGCCTGTAAAATGGCGAAGTCGAGTTCTCAAGCGCGGGGAACAAAGAAGCCATGGATTAAATGCAAGCCGAGTTCGTAGTGACGTTCAAATCGTACGAGAAAACGGATTACTAAATGGGATATAATTGTCGGATAGCTGGGTACCGAGAATTTTGACCAACAGATCTCCTTCCGGTGGAACGTTGTTTAAACCGTTTACTTATCCTCACCGACGGGGAAAAAGTTTCGTTGGGTTTGCTAAATGGGCCGACCAAGCCACTTGCACAACCGTCGCCGTTTCAAAAGCCACGGTCACGCTGCACTTTCTTGTGTCCTGTTCGAATAATGCTGATTGTTTAGTGAACTACTAGTAGTTCAACAGTTTCCTCGAATAGTTTTCTACTCTTCGAAATGGAAGAGAAATTAAAGTTATAAACTGGTACAGGTATTAAACTACTGAAAGACTGTTCGATTTTTGCAAGGAACGATAGATTTACTTTACTGCTTTTAGTGTTGAATTTAGTGCTTCTTATATTTATAAGTCGTGGAGAATATAGAATTATAGTTTTCTTTTGGATAATGAATATCTTTGTTTTGTCTAGGAAATTGTGTTAATTATGGTGTGGTCAGTTTCTAGAATTAGTCTTGACTACTCTCCGTGTTCGATTTTTTTTTTTTTTAATCAAGACTTACATTAATTTAGTTTATGTTAAAATAAGTTGTATATATCGAGATGTATTTCAATTTGAGCAGTTTCAGTTTCGGTAGTATAAGTCAATCATTAATTTGCCGTCTAGATTGTGTACCTGCTAGAATATTTTCTGATGAAATTTTCAAAAATATCGCATAATGTGTAATGTATTCATATAAATTTTCAATGATAAGTATTCCAATATTTTTATGAGTAACTATATACTACATAAAATTTTTGCCGCAAACGATAAAGACCTTCTCTCTTTTTTTGTTTACTCTCGTAAAAAGTAACGACTATTACGATCGAATAACGATATAAAACTCTGCGTACAAAGACAACAAATATCAGGGAACTCGTGGTTGCGATGATCGTAGATGCGGTTTTCCAGAGTATGAACGTTAGACTGTCAATAAAGCAGTCTAGAGCGGATGCGAAGGTCGAATGTGACAACCTTTAAAAATTCAGAGCTGCAATGCGTCGCGACGTCTAACACGATCACGTCGACGTCGGTAACGTCTTTAGACATCCAGACGGATCGATGCCCTCGTGTTCGCGAATCAAGAAAAGTCCGAACTTCACTGTCGTCATTCGATTTTCGTCGTAATTACATTTCTCTCTGCCCCTTTCTCATTTCCCCGGGAGAGAAACGAGAATCGAAGTCGTCCAACCATTTTTATGAATGACACCACAAGGGCAACCACCTCTTTGTCCTCCAGAGACCGAGAGGAATTTATTTCGAGCGTAGTCTCGACGTAGTGTGATTAATAATCGAATAGATCGCGCCATTTCTATTTCAACGTTCTCCACGTGATACGTTCGTCGCTAAATGTGAACGCAAACAGACACTTTGTTAATGATCTCAGTCATTAAATGAATCATCTCGTAATGACTTTTCTTCAAACTGTGCGCCTCTGTCGGCTACAATGTCCGAGAAAATATTTAGTCCGCGTTGAGAAGTGTTTCACACATTATTGTTATTGCTATTATTGTTATTGGCTACTTTCAGTATTCATTGGATCGTTTTATTTCGGGTTTCGTAAAAATTGCTATTTTATTTGCTGCGTATAATGGTGGACACGTGAGTATATATATTTATAAACTAGATATTTGTAACTAGATGGTTTTAAACTATTATTAACTAATACATAGATTTCAACTAAACCTTCCATAATCTCTTCAAACTATCTTCTCATGCGCGATATATTATAGTGTTTTCCAAATTAAACTCCTCCTAATTTTAATTCTAATTCTATCATCACAAGACGTTGCTCGCCTTTTTTTCACGAAAAACCTCGATCATATTATATTCGATCCAACTATATCTCGATCCAATAGAACTTCTTCAAACAATCTTTGTTTGACCGCTTCGCGGGGAGACACGTTCGCGATGAGTCGCGCCAACGAGAGGCGTAAATTCCCGTTACGATCTGATGACCGATGCCACGAAGTGAGCCGATCCCCTATTTCGGTTAGAATAATAGAGGTAGTTCAATAAGGTATCACGCTAACTAACGTGCAATAAGGTAGTTCACTGTGGTAACAGATTAAATATACTATGTATTTCCAACAACTCTTCTCGCGTACAGTACAACTGTTCATCGAAACTCGCGTGGTATGTTACGAAGTCGCAAAAAGTATAATATCGTTTGGAACAAGGTTTAGACGTGTGACCCGATTAGTTATGGCTCGCAACTAAGAATGTACAGCTGGGGAACCGTGTGCCGTGTAGCTGAGAAGTAAGACGAAGAATTAAGAATTAAGTCCGAATTAAGACTGCGTTAATACTGAAGACCAATTAAGAATTATGACGTGAGAATGAAGACTGAAGACGTAGGAATTGAGACGTAGGAATTGAGACGTAGGAATTGAGACGTAGGAATTGAGACGTAGGAATTGAGACGTAAGACTTAAGACGTAAGACTTAAGACGTAAGACTGCCGTGTTCGTACGAAGGAAAGCTCGTAAAGGGTGTGTCTTGAGCACAAGGAAAGCGGATTCGTTGATTGCACTTTTCGTTTGGAAAAGTGAGGGTAAAGGTTAGAGATGTCAATTGGTTAGAAAAAACGTTATTCGAAGATAGGTGGAGGAAGCCTCCTGTCAAACGTGGATCGTGGGTGGCTTTGCTCATGGGAAAAAATCCGCTTTCTTCATGCTTTCTAGAAACGAACAAGCCCAAGGAGCGTTTTAAGGATCACTTGTACGCCCAAAGACACTTACGGGGCGTGTGGTCGTAATTGTTAAAGTAGAGAAATTTATGGTACCTCTTTGGGTTTATTGTTTGTCCGAGTGAAGGTAGATCGGCATCTGGCGACCATTCTCAACGAGGGATGGTGTACGATTTATGTCACACAACGTAACAAGAAGTAACAAAACAATATGTTTTTTGTCCAATAAATATATTATATATATATATATATATATATATATATATATATATATATATATATATAATTTATATTCACATATTTTAATAAGAAACAACATAATTTAAAATATGTTACAATCCTCAAATTTCCTTATAATTTTGAAACATTTTATACACGAACGTTTTACAAATGGGAATAAATTATGTCTCGTTCCGATAAATTTTAACACGTTTCGAGTGCATTTAAAATTCTTATCTTTTCTCTACAAAGTTTCTGCACAAAATTTTAGTAATAATAATCATGAGCCATACTATAGATCAATAATTTATACCATGGTTGTATCCTACATATTTCAACAAGAACCTATCGAACGCTATATATAATTTGGACACTTATCTACCGCAATTTCTCTCAAAAAGCATCGATCACTCGGAGGGATATAAATAATTCCAAAATTCTTTCAGCACGAAGATCCATAATAGATCTACTAAAGACGATAACACGATTACAGAGCTACTTTTTAAAAGCACCGTCGCTGTACTAATGCCACGTTTCTCACGCGAACTTTGATCTCCGTCTAAACCTTATATAATTTCAATTAAGCTGATGTGAAGTTATAGGCCCTTTGAATCGGATTTCCGGATCATCGACAGAGCCATTCCCAATGGACGAAAGCCAATAAATAAAAAGAAAAGCACACGTATTCAACTTCCTTGTGCCTCTTACGAAAAAGAAAACTTGTGAAAAGCGTAAAATGAAATCTTAAAAGTTTCCTAAACTTCCTTCCAAGAAATATACTCAAAACGTACACCCCAGAGAGCGATCCGGAGTTCGAACGGAGCGTGATCAAATTTTAAAGAACGCTACATTTAATTACGCGGAAGTCTCTGGGCCAAGACCGATGAGAATCTTTTTGGAAGCCGTTAGCGTAAGAATTTCGCGACGATTAATCCGTACCTCCTATTAAATCTTGAAGTTCTGTTCAAGTGATTCCGATAACCGCGACGATAATCGATCAAAGACCCCATAAGACAGCGGAAACGTTGTCAGGATAATTAACATTTTCAGTCGCCTGCCCGGCAGGAATGCCGCAACTTCTCAACGAATTAGTGTATGCAGATATCGGATGCGTTACGGATTCTTGAGACTCGAGATGATGCATGAACATCGATACACCGGCTGTTGTTAATCAGATACATTTTAATTAACCGCTGTTAATGAACATTGCAAAGTGTCTAGTAGCAAGAATGGAATAATGCGCACCGATCCATTCTTCGCTCAAATGAGTTTTGGCTCTGCAATTTCTTCGATGCAGATAATGCGCTTTTTAATGTATCGTTCCGGCTGATTTAAAAGCAAAGGCTAACTTCGCGCCGGATAAACCGGATTTCATATTCTATTGCAAATATACACAAGTACCGCCGGATAAGAGGATTATTTAGCTTCTTCGTATGTTATGAGTTAGTGTTGTGGTTATGGGTTATATAGATAGAGAGAAAAGCGCGTGGATAAATTGTCAGATAGTAAAATATATTTAACAAAGAAATGTTTGTATAAATATGAATACAGTTTGAGCTGGTCCAGATCCGCACGCTAGCAGTGTTACCTAGTAACTGAAATCTTCGAAGCCATCGTTGCCTGTCTTTTGTCTATGGTTGCCATGTGGTTGTCTTTTGTCTATGGCCTGTCGATGGCTTTAGTGAGTCAGAAAATTAGTCAGTACAGATATAGAGTTTCCTTAAAAGTGTTAACCACTTCAACAATTAGAAATTTAGTTTACAAGAAAGTTGGGAAAGAATGTACTAGTTGCGAGTGGAATTTAAGGAATCGTATTATCGAAGTTGATAAGAAGTATCGTGAAATGTTTGGGTGATATTTAAAACGTCAGTGGTGAATTGAAAAGAGGACGTTCGAAATAGATGTAGAAGAAAGCAAGAAATTTTCTGATTGGATAAAATTTTGAATAAAATCAACCCTCTATTAACCCTTTATTATTATCATGTTATTTGAGATATTCAGAAACCACATTGAACAACTCCATAAATTGAAAAGTAAAAAATAATGATGATGTTATAAAGCCTGTTCTTTAAACTTGCCATTACTTACGTCGTCTTTTTCTGGTGATTAAATTTATAAAAATAAATCATTCATTTAATAGAATATTAATCGCTTACTTACGTAATACGATTAAATATTGATAAAAAGTGGAGTTGATCAGTTTTAGTTTGGCTTTCGAGAAGTTCATTTTTCGCTACTATTTTTATTTTTTATCCTGGAAACTTCAAGATAATTTTGTATAACGCAAGACATATATTACCAGCGAATATTTTTTATAATCAATATCAAAATCCATACGTAGCATCCCATGAAAAAATTACTCATAAGTGCTATTAGAATTCCAAGCATGTTCGATCGGTATCATTTTAATGAAAACGAAACTTTAAAGTACATTTTAGCACATAATACTTTAAATTACGTTACAGAAGCGATCTACCATAAATCAAAGAATATATTGAAAAATGTAACACGTAATTTTTCCTCTTATCCATTTAGTATAAACTAAACTTGCAAATGACAATGAATGTTTGTGTATCGCGTATGTATAAAAATGTATGGTTAGTTAATTTAATACTTCTTGTCAGATGATTAACAATCCGATTATAAATTCACTCGACTAATAAGTTTGTCGAAGCATTTATTTCAACGGAAGTACCATTTCTGTATTTCTGTTTCGGAGTTTAAATTTCGCGCAAAGCCTGACTTACACGTATTGCTATCAAAAGCTCGAATTTTCCTCTTCCCCCTGAATTAGTCCAAATAAATACTCTCGCCATATTAACAGCCGTGCATCCGTGTGTTCTTTAACAGGTTCCCTGCGAGGGAAAGAGTTTCATCCTCTGAAAGTATAATTAAGAAACTTGCTTCGCGGCATTCGACACAATTTGATAAATGAAACTAGGAATACAACCAAGAATTTTGTCGAAAATTTTGTTCAATGATATTGAACGTGAAATCGTAATTAGTATTGAAATTTAAAAGTAGAAAGATACACAGAATACATATAATACGCAAACTGTAATATTCTTCTTCCTATTACTATGAATCCTATTCTACATCTTCACGTGACTATAGTATCTGAGTTAATCTTTTCCTTTTTTTTTTTTTATTATTTTTAATGAAATTTCTTAATTTCGAGGAAGCTATAAAAGAATCATTGGTGATACGTGTAACTTCTTGCTTTAATTCCATTGAAAGTTTTTAAAGTTTCTCCTAAAACTTCTCAAGTCTTACGAGAAGGAGATTGAGATATAAAAATTCGAAGACTGTAACAGAATTAGCTTCGCATAAATGTTAGCAAAGAAATTCAAAGATAGTTGGACTATGATTTTATAAATTATTAAATTGTTTGGTAAGTTCTTAGCGCAATTTAAACAGAAGAATAGCGTTTCTTTCAAATGGACATAAAATTTGTTCAAACTCATCGAAGAGAGAAAAGAGAGATCATTTGGTAAAATGCATAACGAACCGATTCTAGTCCTACCAAAATAAAAACATAGAAAATAGAATATATCAGATCGTCAAAAACTATTCGATCTATCCAATATATACAGTGGCGGACGCAAGAAGGTTTATAAAGTAAAAAATATAAAATGACACCAAAATTTTGAAGAAGGGATTTATATTTAATAAGAGCAATTATCCTTAACCTCTCTCTTCTTATTTATTATACTCGATAATAGATGGCTGTTACTAACATGGTAAAAAATCTTCTGTATTCAAATTTATAGTGTATCGATTTTAAGCTTCGTTTTATTCGCCGCTGCGTACAAATATAAAATAACATTGCGTAAATATAAAACAAGTTTACAAAGCTATAAACACCACGAGATTTTGAAAGATTCTTCAAGTCGAAAAAGCAACCGAAGAAAGTGAAACATATCCAGAAATAACGAAGATTTCAAGAACGACTCGGTTCATCCCTTTGCAATAATATTGTATCGAACGACCATTGAATTATGCATCCGGGCAATATAAATCGCCATGATAGTTAGCACAGACACTTGGCACGTAGCAGAGCCATAGGCGATCCGTCATTAATGCTTAATGGACGGCATTAATTCGTTATTGTCGGTGGACGATGGTGGGAGGAATCGATAGGAAGTCGCTGGCGTAGTCGCTGTGAATTCGCGAACGCGACAATATGTTGTTGATCGGCGCTATGTTAACCCCGTTACCAGCCGGGAAAAATGGGTATAACTGTGGGGCTGGCGCAGAACGTCTCTTCGGATTAGAGACTTGGAAACTCAATAACACGGGAAAACGCATCGAGAAATCTGTTGAAATAAGTGAAACACGCTGTCGCCAGGTTTTTCGAGACACTTCCGTGTCTTTGTACACTTTTACGGTATTAACGTCAGCGACGATCGATGGGTGAACGGTTTGTGGATTATGGGGTATTTTTTAACTTACTTTACCCTTATTTTATAATATTGAGTCATATAAGAAAATATTCGTACAAATTCTATGTGGCTTAATAATATGATTAATACAAATCTTGCATCAAATATTATTTTTCATCCTCGCGTTTGATGTCGAATCTCGAAACATCCTACAGAATTCCCAATTATATCCAAGCGAGGGTTAAGAAAACTCAATTCCCTATCTTTCAAAAAGAGAACTTTTTTTGATTAACCTGACATGACTCTGAATATAAGTTCTTTAACGTAGGCGAGAATTAAAAAATCAATTGATCGTTATATACGACATAAAATTGTCAAATTATGAAAATTATATGTAGTTTGTATGTGTCATATGAGACGTTAGGTTAATTGGAAAATTCTGCCTATCTCTTTTTTAAAGACAAAAAATAAATTTTTGTTTATTCCACGTTTGAGTATGATTGGAAATTTATAGGAGATTTTGAAATAGAAGATTATAATCTAGAATTTGTCACTTATCAATAATTCGCTAATATTAGTAATTAATAAATGATTATCCAAAAGATCCCAAAGTAGAGAACGTATTTTTTTAAAAGACAAAGCACGTTATATTCGACTGTGACACGAACATTCGATATCATTATTTCACTATTACGTTTCTTTCAACTTAACCACTTAATATTTCAGAAACCGTTCGAACCAGCATGCTAAAAGTTTCTCTCTGGAGATAAATGATACTCTCAATTTTCGATAGATCTAAAATACAATATGAAAACACTTAACTTTCCTGGCACTTCGATCCTACGATATATTGTAATATATACATATGTGGCCCAAATACAGTACAATCGCTAAAATGAAGAATTAACCATATCCATCAGTTAATCTTCTTTCTCTCTGACAAACGAAGACGATATGATCCCGTAAACATCCGTGAATTTGTGCAAATTGATCGAAAACGAAAAACGCCGTAAAGATTTTGCCAGTCAATTTTTATCGGACGTATCTCATCAAGTAACAGACAGCTACGGAATTTATCGCTCTCATATAATACGTTATACGACACGATGTTTCATTCCAGTAAATGTTAATCTCCTTTCTTCCGACTATCAATCACAATTATCATGCGAATTATATCCAGATGTGACAAACGCGAATAACATTTAAATTATAGATTCATCCATAATTACGTATCGCTCTACTGTCAGAAGATTCTGAATTTTTGTTTCACTACTATGATAAATTATATTATAGCAAATTTCGTTCAGGTCCAAAAAATGTATTCGAGTAACAGACACATCGCGAAATACTATAAATCAGAGATACTGAAAGAAGTTTTATAATTTAAAAAATAAAAATAAAGGTAATTTATTGTAGCGCTATAAAATACGATTTCGTTTTGCCGATCCTGGAGGAAAAGAGAGTGATGTTCGTGGCGTTTCGTCCCGGGAGTACCGGCGGATTCGTCAGCAAGGCTATGCCAGGTAGACCCTGCCTTAAATGTAGAGGGCTTTTCATTCTTTGTGGTATATATTGAATGGGGCCTTCTGTTGGCCGCTAGCGAGAGACGTCGCTCAATCGCTGTGGCCCTCTGGTGGTCGGATCGACTGTCGGGTCGCCCGGGAGGTTATGACACTTAGCCTCTTATTGTCTTTCGACCGTTGGCACCCGTGTGCTAATTGCTGATTGGTTCGCCACATATCAACTTTTTCAGATTTCTTAAAACTATAGAATCCAAATGGAAGAAGAAATAGCAAGGAAAATAAATATCGATCAAATATTCCTAGAATTCCTCTTCATAATCTCAATATGAATTTGATGAAATTCAGTAATGCGAATTGATTAGAAAAAAGCATTAGAAACAAAATGTTGACGAACGTTGATCCTTAATGGGTTAAAGAATCGGCGAAAGTTATTATTTTCATTCGCGAATATAATTATCCATAAACTTTTCGCTTCAAACAAAGACATGTATTTATATCGTATTTTATATAGAGCAATAACAGACTGTATTTCAATAATTCTCCCTATAGTATAAATGGAATATACTTGTATAGAGGAAATACTGACAAAACAATAACTGTGATGTTCCTGGTATTAAAGGACACAAATAAGTCCTCAAATTATCGAGCAAATAATTCACAAAGAGAAAGATAACTAAAGACAATTGTCTGTCGAATTATCCTTTATTCGAGACGATCCTCGAAGAAGTCAGAGGTCGATCGTTATTTCCAACAGTCTGCACAATTGACATTCAGCTACAACGATACCTAGAGAGAGGAGAATACTCTCGGTGTAACCTGACAGAGGATCCCATGCGACCTCGACGGAAGTCTCGTTCGGTTCGTCTAGAAATTCAATAATACTTTGTATGTGGAAGCGGAAAGTAAAAGAATATGTAGGTACATACAAATCGTACACTGACAACAGCAGAAGGAGGACGAGCAAAGGACTGTGAGTGGAAAAGGGGCTGACCTTTCATTGATTAGATCACTCAAAAAATTTGCGTGATATCCGGCACCCGCCTACCGTAACCTCCGCACTTTCTCCATCCCTCTGAATTCCGTTTTCGAACGTCGATCGCCAAGTTAGGACTTTTTGATGTTAAGTTTCTATTCTCGTCATTTTGGTTGATCAGTTAGAAGATTGAAAATAGTGAGATCTTAATGTAAGTACGTCCGAGAGGTTTGATTTTAAGAAGCAGACGAAATTTCTGCTTTGAGAGCAAGTTTTTAATCGCTAATTTTGTCTTGTAAATTGAAAATAGTCAACTGTGGATGGTGGTATTTTTGGAGAGGTTGGATTTTCAATAGTCAATTTTGTCTAAGAATTGAAAATAAGGAACTTCCAAGAGTGGTATTTTTAAAAAGGATAATTTCGGGAGATGGGAGAGCTTTCTGCTTTGAGAACAGTGAATTTTCAATTACTATTTCTGTCTGTAAATTGAAAATAATGAACATTGTATCGTGCCGGGCGGGGGTTGATTACAAGAAGCAGAAGGAATCTGTGCGTTGCGAGCAGTGAATTTTGAATAATTATTGTTCGACCGCTTCGCGGGGAGACGCGTTCACGAAGAATCGCGCCAACGAGAAGCGTAAATTCTTGTTACGATCTGATAACCGACGCCACGAAGTGAGTCGATCTCCTATTTCGGTTAGGATAATATAGGTGGTTGAATAAGTATCACACTTGATTTACAGATCAAATATACTATGTATTTCCAACAACTTGACTCGCGGAGAATATAAATGTTCATAGGGACCAGCGTGGTAAGTTACGATGTATAATGTCGTTTACAACAAGGTTTAGAAGTGTTTGACTTGAGTAGTTATGACTCGCAACTAACAACTGTGTAGCTGTGTAACTTGTAACGTGTAGCTCTGACGGAGCAACTGAGTAACAATCAGTGATGCCAATTGGTTAAGAAAAAACGTTAGTGGATGAAGATAAGTGGAAGAAGCCTCCAACCAAAGGTGGATCGTGGGTGGCATTGCTCACGGGAAAAAACCCACTTTTTCCGTGCTTTTTAGAAATGAACAATAAGCCCAAGGAATGTTTTAAGGACCACTTATAGACCAAAGACACTTACGGGACTTGAGAGTCCTGATTGTTAAAATAATGAGATTTATGGTGGCTCCTTAAGTTTATTGTTCGTCTGAGTAAGGGTAGGTCGGCATCTAGCGACCATTCTCAACAGTTTATGTCACGTGACGTAACAATTATATTTCTCCGTAAATTGAAATTAATGAACTTTATATGATGGTATTTTTCAGGAGATTGATTTCGAGAAGTAGGAGGAATTTATATTTTGGAAATAGTAAGGTTTGAATATAATTATTTCCATTTTAATGGGAAAATACATGAGATAATTTTTTCAATTATAACAAACTTATTGGTAATGGTAAAAAGTTAATTAACTTCTTAAACATAACATACTCTGTTTTATGAGCATTATGAGTTCATATCAGTGGTAAAGGGGTGCACCTTAATGATGTTAGTATCCTTCGACAGCAGATAGCTTCCTACCCATATACCACGTATACTTTTTATGTACATATATACGCATATGTATATGTATATATTATGTATTATATGTTACCACGAAATCTGATGCTATTCCTGGCTTGCGGTTGACAAGGACTTGGAAATGACGTAGGGACATCGATGATATCATTAATGCTTAATCATGGATAGTGCTCCATAATCGTGTTACCTTTGTCCTCTACGAATATTAGATAGCAGTCGATCACTCATCTACAAAGTCGCGGATCAAAAGGCTCAACTTACGTTGCACTGTTCAAAGCCTAGTAGTGCTACTACCAAGCAACTTTGACGTGGGAAAATCATCGATGCGGATCGTTGATTTCCTTAAAAATACGCATACTATTAATTTTATTTATAATTCGAAGTAATCTATTTCCTTTAAAATATTTTACATTCCAGATATTTTGATGGCAGTAATGTAGTATTTTTGTAATAACGATTTCTCGAAGATGTAGAGACATTTAGATGTTTTACTGTGTATTAAAATATTTATTAGGAAAAATTTTCTACTTTCGTAACAAGAAATTCATTAATAATCGTAAAAACGTAAATAAAAATCGTAATTAAAAGCTATCGCAAATTTTGTACAATGTATTTATCTTTTAATAAAGATTCTGATAAGAATGAAAAAATAGAATGTTTAGAAAAAGTAACAAGAGATACTAATTGATTTTCAAAAATGAAAGAATATTTAAACTCAATTTGTGTATATTAGAATATGAAAAAGACGTAATAATAGATAATGAAATTTCCTATAGTATATACAGGGTGGTTGGTAACTGGTGGTACAAGCGGAAAGGGGGTGATTCTACGCGAAAAAAGAAGTCGAAAATATAGAATAAAAATTTTTCGTTTGAGGCTTTGTTTTCGAGAAAATCGACTGAATTTTCGCTCGGTACGCGTGCACTTTATCACGTCTCGTTATAACGGATCTCACTGTAGATCATTATCTCGATTGACGTTATGTTGATAAACACTTCCAATGTGACCGAAGTGTTTTCCTACCTATTAACTTACTATCCGACTTTTTTATTCTATATTTTTTTTATTCTATTTTTTTTATTCTTATTTTTTTTATTCTATATTTTCGACTTCTTTTTCGCGTAGAATAACCCCCTTTTCGCTTGTACCACCAGTTACCAACCACCCTGTATATATATAGGGTGGGGCATTTTAAACAGGTCACCTGAGTAACTCGCTTGTTTTTGAAGATAGGAGAAAATGCATTAGACCAAAGTTACTTGGTATCGGGGGCCTCATAATCTGGTGTTATCAATTTTTCTGTAGGTAGAGGCGTCAAGGAGATATGAAGGCCAGCTCTGTTTTTTTAAATGGAACAGTATATTTTTTTATTTACATTCTGATAGAGTGTTTCAAGGCGAATACAAGGACCTATTATGAAGGTCATTCAAGGTCACTTAAAGTCAACTGCAATAGAAAATAAATTGTCTCAGAGTACTTTTCGAATACTTGTGTATCACGTGTGTGTATTACGTGACACGGGCCACAAAAGATAAACAAACATTCAATCACATTGTACGCTTATCTATATCCTCAAACATTATTAGTAATTTAACTACCGACTAGAGTAAGGTTTCGTAATATAATATTTATTCAGTCTGTGTTCAGTTTTCTAAAATGCGTTACACGATAGCAGAGAAAGTAGAAATGGTTCTCATTTATGGTGAATGTCATAGAATTATGAGGGAAGCGGTATGTGTGTATGGTGAAAGATTTATTTAGGTGACCTGTTTAAAATGCCCCACCCTGTATATACATCTTTCATATCAACAAAAATTATGACAGATTTTTCTGTATCAATAAAATTTCACGTCAAAAGCTATGAAATATATAAGAAACAATAAAATATCTAGGAAAAGGGGCAACGTAATACTCAATGGATAGTGTGGATAACATAACTCTTTCATGAACTGATTTCCGAGTCAATGAATTGGAACTGTATATGCATTTCTATTTCTCTTTCAGTCACTCCAGTCTGTCACCACGGTCAGGTAAAGGTGTTCGGTGTAGCACGACAGGAAACCACGAGGATACCGTGCGAGCTCGAGGCAAATCCACCGGAAGTAACGTTTACGTGGAAGTTCAATAACACAATGGAAGCGATCGACATACCACAAGCACACGTCACCAGCGAACGAACGCGTTCCACAGCCTCTTACACACCGATGACAGAGTTGGACTATGGTACTTTGCTTTGTTGGGGCACCAACGATCAGGGTACCCAGCTCGAGCCTTGTGTCTATCATATCGTGCCAGCTGGTGAGAGTTCTTCACATTATAAATAGAGATTTAATAGAATATTATCATATTGACAAATATAATTTTGTTAGTTTGATATTTTAAATCCATTCCCTTTATACTTTTTCAATTGCATGTTCGTTTATGAAAAACGTTTGCTTTATATTTTTATTTTTGCTGTATTCAATTCTAGATTTTGTTCTGATACATTTTAAGATGGAGAATCAGAGCACTCTTTTCCTAAATTATTTTCATAAAGAGAAACATTTTTATAAATATACTAATATGTCATAAATATACCATACTGTTTTAAACACTTTGTTGATGCTGATATTTCACATAAGGAAATAATCCGCATTAAAAGCATTAAAGAGTTCCTACAAATGACAGCATCTATATTTTCTGTCACAGAATATTATCAAATACGATAGTTAATGAAAATTTCCAAACAACAAACCATAAATTCTTTACCACTGCAACAACAAGAACATATTTTACGCTCTTTCCTCTGTTTCCTTTAAAAAATGCTTTTAACTAGCTAACAATCAAAAAGGAAATCAAATTCAAACATTTGGAAAAATATTCATGTTGAGAAATATCATGATAAAAATGAACAACACTGAGAACAGCGGACACCTTTCGTTGAAAATTAAAACATTTATTTTTAACAAGGGGCCAGCGTTTCAAACGCGTCGAGATATTCGCGGGCGTCTTCGAATAATCCTTTAATTCCAAGGAGAATTCGCATTACCGTGAGTGGAAAGCGCGAAAACGTTGACGTAATACGCGTTGAGAATATACCTTCACGTGAAAATTCCATTCGGTTCGGGAAATCACGCAACGTGGCTACCTTCACGGAAAAAAGCTTCGTTCTTAATTATGCAACAGTTTGTAGGGCGGAAATGAAGATTTTTAGTAAATATAAATCGTGAGGATTTATAGGTGGCGGAGGGGGAGTGGAAAACTGGCAAATAAGGTATGGGATTGCAGAGTAATCCTGGGAAAAGTGTCTCCCGTGGGATGGTTGATGGACGTAAATTAGATTTAAAAAGTTTCCTCATTATGCAGATTAGAAACAACGACGGCCGACTTCGTAGCCGGACATCCGTTTCCTTTCCGGTGTCTCGCTTTCTGCGTTTGACGACCTCTTAACGAAACGTTATGGGAAAAAACGTCCACCCTTTCTTGTTCGATCGAAGAAGTTGCGATGTAGAATTTTCTCAATGTAACATATTGCCAAGATTGTTACTTTGAAACCGTAGATTCCTCTGTGTTCGATCCAAGAAATAAGGAAGTGGAATTTTCTCGATAAAACGAGTTGCGTAAGTAAATTAAATTTCGAAGATTCTTATAGAAAAGCCGACCAATTCATTACGTTTGATCGGAAGAATGACAAAATGAAATTTGCCCAATGGGACATGTTACCTAATATAAATTAAATTGCAAGGATTGTTACGGACATAGTTTTGAAGTTTGTTCGTCAGGTAATCAATCCTTTATTATAATATGACGAAAGTAAATCATCTATAGGATTTATATGAATTGTTCATACTATTATGAATATCTCATGTGCTTTCTTTTTGGCGAACAACGAAATTTTTACGATACCTGGCTCTACGTATATTTCCCACTCATTTTTTCCAATTTCTTTAAGATATTTTTTTGACGTTGTATAATATTTGCAGATTAAATTTAATTAGTATACATTTAGCACTGTAAATTTGTACGTATAACGTACAATGGCACGTATTTGAATATATTTAATAATACAGAAATTTTTTGTTTCTTTTATATTTACCTTCCAACTGTTCGAATACTTTCGTCTTCGGCTGTAACTGTTTCCAAGAGAATAGATATATCTATTAAAAAATCTACGTATCTACACATCTTATAAAAATCTAAAGGTCGGCTTTGCCAAACGTTTCCTAATTCCGTATATTTTCATGAGTATAATATCAACAGCGAATTTCTCGAACCACATTCGCTAAGTCCTTGAAAACATGTGAAAACGCGAATGGACTGTACCGTATCGAGGACGTGTGAGGATGTGACGTCGTAGATGGCCGCGTGACTACATGGTAAACGCACTTTAGTACCGTGGGTGGGCATTAAACCAGTGAAATGACGCAATAAAAAGCGCTATTAAAGAGGATGTTGCATAAAATGTAGTCTCGAAAGGAAAACCTAACTAAGTTCGTATCTGTTGATTAAAGACGACTGAGAAACGGCGTCGTTTGATAGACACCAGTTTCACCAGTTCATACGTGAACAGGGAGACACTCGAAGATGGTCTCTCTTGCCTTTCAGTATTCAGTTCTCGTCTAAAGGAGGCAGATGTTTGCCGTAGTAGTTTCATCAACTTCGGACCGCTTCATCTCTTGCCTGCTCGACGCAATCACAGGTCAGCCTATCCCAGAGAGCTTCCCCGCCAGGATACACCAAACGACGATACGGCTACGTCGAGAAGAGATAGCTTTACTACGTCTTTAACCGACAGAGTTGTTACTTTTTAAACGATCGTTTTTCGCAAACGAGAAAATGGAAGTTTCGGTAGGAAGGATCAGTAAAAGGAGTGGAAAGTGTGTGTACCAGATAAGACGTGGTATGTTCGGACGTGATTTAAAAATTTACATCGGATCATACTTGTGAAATGCTACATAGATCATGTTGAATATTTTAAGGAGAGACATTTTAAGTAAATTCTTTCTAGAATGCATAGGGTTTTAAAAAATTTTTCAAACATTTTATGAATTTCCAAAAATTTCGATTCATACTCGTAGTACTGTATTAGGATCAAATCATACTGTATTGGATAAAATAGCATGAAAAAATATGAAAAAAAACAATATGATTTTTTTTATGATACCGCGTCATAAGCTGCTCTGCTATATATGTAACGATCTGTGGGCGGATGTATAATTACTAATAAAAATATGTGGCGGCACACCGCCATAAAGAAGGGCCCAGGGTAAGGCACATGTGCCGGACACATGGCTACGAACAATGTCCGCGAAACTGGGCATGAGAGACAATGCCCAACGACTGGACATCGTAAATTAGGAAACCCTGGGACCTTCTATAAAAACTCGAGAACTCGCGTAATATATGACCCTAAGAACTACGGGCTTTTTCCATCCCTACTCCGGGAGAAAACTCTCCCTATAAAGAGGAAAACGATGGGAAGCCCGCGGTTAGTAGATTATATCACCGAGAGTCACCTACGACGTCGCGCGAAAGATAACTGTACAAGCGGATAAATAATAATAAAGAACTTGTGAAAACTAATCGTGAATTATCATTCGACACACTCTCACGTCCCTATCATTTCAAATATCTCATAAGCTGCTCATTAGCAATTTGGAAAAATATAACCGAAAGATATTAAACAATACTAAACTCCACCAGATATCAAAGTATACAAGTTTTTCGATAAAGATTCGAGATCTTGGTTAGAACCGCATCAAGTATGTGATTGAAATGTTTCATCAATTTGATCGAACGTTTTCTTTCATAACTGCTTTACGCATGTTTATAACTTATTATATCTTTTATTACAGTGGCCACAAAATTGTTAGCACCTACCCTTATTTTCCAATGAAACATTTTTAACGAGGCTCTACATTTTAGTTCCTAATAACTTTTTACACTCCTACGGAAGTACCATCGAATGTCACAAAATTTGGACCTCGTTAAATAGTATGTAAGTGCTATAGTAAATGCAATAGTGTGCCACTAAAAGGAAGAAACTACTTTCTAGGCCATTATATACATATATTCGTGACATAATCTTACAAAGGGTTACTGAAAATACACGCCACGTTGCCTAGACAACCGTAGAAACTTGTAATTCGAGTCGCGATCGTACTAATTATTCGGCTTTGCAGGTCATCCAGACACGCCGCACAATTGCTCTCTTCTGAACCAGACAACGGACTCGCTGTACGTGGAGTGCACAGAGGGGTTTGACGGCGGTCTGCCGCAAAAGTTCACGATACAGGTGGACCGTGAAGCGGGAACCGGCAGTACGTCGTCGAAACCGAGCACGACGGTCTACAATCAAACGAGCAAAGTACCGTCTTTCTCGGTGAGCAACCTCGAGCCTGGCACCACCTACGACGTACATATATACGCGAGCAACAGCAAAGGCCGCAGCGAGACGGTCCACTTCCGTGCAACCACGCTGAATCTGCCCGAAAGGCGAACAGGTGAGTTTCAATCTCGAGTTTCGATCCAACTCGGAATAATATTCAAAATTAACACACGAGCAGCCTGTCTCTCACGAATAAAGATCGATCGTATGATATCGATCGTTGAAAATAACGTGCCACACTCTTGCGACCTCCTTCGAGCACTGCCTGCCACGCTGCACGGCCTCGCATCGTAGAGCTCACGTGATTATCTATATTTCTTCTTCTTTAATGCTCCCACCGCTGTTCGTCCTCCATTTTTCTGACTCTGACAAGACTCTGTCTCTCTGTCACGTACATAGATATATACGCGTGGCCCGCCTCTTTCTTTCCATGTTTCCGTTCCAACCATTGATCTCTCTGCTGCTCCTCATCCATCCTGCCGTTCTACTGCCCCCCCCCCCCCATTAGAGAAATACTCTCTTCGCCCGGTTTATTTACGATCCACAAGGCAAGAACGAGCAAACGCTGCAATACACGTGTCGATGAGTCTTCTGTGGACCGACTTTATATACCTGGAAATCCGAAATGGAACCTGACGGATTTTGACGGTTAAACAACGATTCGATGGGATTCTGCGATTTCCTATCTTTCCTTCTTCTTTCTTTTTCTTTTGCAGTTAAGATTGTTCCATCCATAGGCAGAAAAGATGTTTGCGTTAAGGATGAGAGCGAAGCGAAATATAAAAATTTATTAGAATATATCATTTAATATTCTAATTTCTGTATATGTATATTTCTCAGATTGGTTTAAAATTTTGCTAATATAATTATCGTAACATTGTTACATGAGATTTCAAATTTCTACGCTAATGTGATATCAAGATGTTTTATATAACACATACAGTTTATCATTAAATGAAGAACAGATCTTGCATCGCGTTGCAAAGCGTGTTTTTCTCAAAGAGTCCAGATAGTTCCATTATCTTGATTGGATTACAGTTTTACAAGAGGAAAAAATGTCAGTTAGTGTCGACATCGCCACGCTGTAGCGTTTACTCGGTCTCTGGTATTGTAGACACGCGATTAGGCGTCCGATATCGATCGTATTGACTCTCGATCACCATCAGTCAACTCAAATCGATGAACTTCCGGTTTCTGTCGAACTCGATTATCGTCCCCTGTGCTCCACACAGTTCATATCTCTTCACTCACAGTTACACCACGAATGAAAAATGTATCCAAACCACCGTTCTAACGATTCTACGGATTTGACAATGAGAAAACTCTATACATCTTTTTCTAAATTAATTTCTTCTCGATTAACACTTTTCGTTCTTATTCCCTCTTCTTTATTATTTGGTAATTTATTCATTAGTTAGTTCGTGGAATTAATAAGGATAAAATAGAAATTAATCACTATAATTGGTGTTGTGATTTGTGGAGATAATTAATTGGCGGCAGTGGATTTAATTAATGGCTCGATTATGGTAATAAACTTCATGGCGTTCACCTACGAATTGAATGAGATTGGTTCGCCTTCGAGTTCGACTCTATAGAAGCACAGTGATATTGTATGGAAATCGAGCTACCTATTGAAGATCAGTATTAAGATTAAAAGACGCCTTTAGGCTTATAAGAATGTTAATTGTTTCACTTGAAATCTCTGGCAGGTCGAACGATGTTCAATTGTTTAATATTCGATTGTTTGTAATTAATTGGCGACGAGAACTTCCTGTAGTCAAAAAGTCTGATAATTAACCTGTTTATTTATCGAATGCTTTTTAACAATCAAAATCAGGTCATTAATTGTTTAACCCTTTCAGGACAAAGTTTTTTAAAGAACATTTTTTATTAGGAAATATTCGTATTTTCCATGCATCGATAAAACGAACAAACGCAATCCTAGAGTTTAATAAAATTTAATGAATACGTAGTGTATTAAATGTAGGATTTAATAAATATACACTGAGCAATTTATATGTACAAATTTTTATAAAAATATTGACGAATACAATAAAAGTGTCCAAAAAATGTATTCGCTTATTAAATAGCGCAACATATTTGTTGCGGTACAAGTTCAAATTTCATTACTTATGGATATATTTACTTATGAAATTAGGATGTAATAGTATACATTAATTAGAAAGCTTACACGTTTACTAAATTAGTATATTCACTATAATATGTGTAATTTATACATCCTGCTCAATTATAGAAAACGGTGGTATCTATTAAACAATTAGTTTGTGGCAAAGTAACATATACTGTATTTTATAACTTTATTGTAATAATCATTAAAACGGCAAATATATTACTCACCCTTTTTTGGCTGAGTATTACTTTTTATTGCAATAATTGGAATACATTACAAGAACTCGAACAAAGAAACTCGATTCGCACCGTTTTTTTAATTACTGGCTTTTTCTCTTCTTCGGAAATATTGAAATTTACATCCTGAAGTCCTAATCAAAAAGGCTTGAAAAGTACTCTCTGAAAAGTGTTGGTCCATTATTCAATTATTCGATTAAATATCAAATACAATTGTCCGTCCTGAATCGGTTAATCAATCCCAATATCGTAAATTTCAAGTCAGAATCATATCATACCAAAGAAAAACAATATATCAAATTAAAGAGAATTTGGAAAACAAATTCTTTTTTACTATATCTGACGAAAAGAAAATAAGAAAAATATTTACTACATCTCGTACCTTATCAAACGTAATTAGACATCATAAGCGTAACTTAAGTTAACATTATGACGAGAGGACGAAGCGAATGAATCACCAAGAAAATCAATGCGGATAGAAGGGTTGATAAGGAGGATATTCTGGGAAAATCTCTCTTTTTTATGGGAGGCAGGAGATGAGGAGGCAGGTTCTGGAAAGGAATCCCCCTTGTAGGCTGGCAGAATAATTTTGTCCCGGATTGCGACTCTGCCAAATTGCGAGCACATTCTTCCTGCTAATTGCTAACAATTAACGGTGGAACCCGGGGCCAAGCTGGCCGTAAACGCGGCCTGTGTACAGTACGCGTTAATAATGCGTGGCTAATTGGGGTTGGCTGGTTGGGGGTGGCCGGTGGTCGTTCTCCTCTCTTGTCGTTGGCTCAACCTATTCTGTTCGTTGGCTAATTGGAAATCGGTGCACATCGTTTCTGGCCGTTGGCTCGCGCTTTAATTCTGTCTGTATATTTTATTAACAACAAACAGAGAACCCGATTACGATATACGGTTTTTTACGTTTTTCTAATTCAATTAGAAGATATTTTTCTATGTTTTTTGTAAATGAAGGCTATAGGAGGAGAACATGATATATCACATTTTTTATTTTTTACAAAAGAACGATTTTTTAAGCCACCACGTTAATATACAAGTTACCAAAATTGTCTTTTTATTCGGTTTTGGAACTGAACGAGTATTATTCCAAAATAATGTTGTGTATAATTTTAAAAACAGTGCTCGACATAATGTTAAAAGTTGTTAAAATATTAGATATTAAAATATGAAATCGTTGCTTGTCTTAATAGTTGTGTTAAGCTTTGGAATTTTTAACGAAATTTCTTCAACTTTAAAGCTATTTTTAAGAGGCTTATTTTTTAATCTAACAAGTTGGCTTCATTTCCAATTATATTGTACTATTTTTCAGTCATAGAATGATATTAAAATCAGGAAATGAAAAAAAATATACTCATCGTGTTCCTCTCCTATGGTCCTCAATGGTATCTTCTTTCATCGTGCTCAATTGTAACATTGTTTGATTCTAGAACTACATATGTGAGAATGGTTAAAATAATCAAGTTCTAATCGTTCATAGAAATGTAGATCGATAGGTTAGTTTTAAAGTTTAAACGATCTATTTTATTTGTCACTTTGTATTAGACACACTATTAACTAAATCAATTAAAGGAACATTTTCGGTGCCATGTTTTATTTTCATATCCACTTTTTCTCTCTGTACATTTTTTTAATTATTATTTTCAAGCCAATCATTATGACAATACCGTATGAATAACATTTTAATCTATTAAGCCGATAGAATATCTATTTGTTTGATTTCTACACTAATATCGCTCATAAGAGCAACCCTCTTGTTATTTTTGGTAATGTATATTTTCATATAAATTTCTTTGACACAAGTTTCACATTTCAGTCGTCGCCAATGCTAGTATTAAAGTATATTTGATTAAAATAGTTCATAATTGATCAAAAGGAACCTTCGATATTTGGTTTTAATCAATGGTTACACTCTTTAAAAATAATTTTGTATTTTTATCGAGCCTGATTGTTGAATCGTTTGAATTGGGTTTGATTTGGATTCGTAATTGATCAGAAGGAGTCTTTGACATTCATATATACTTTTAATCAATGAGAGCATTCTTCATAAATGGTATTATGCTTGTTTGCGGAATCGATCGAGTTAGATTCGATTTAGGTGGTTTATAATTGATCAAAAGAAACTTTCGATATTTGATTTTAGCTTAATTCCATTTTATTTGACTTCAGAGCCAGCTAAATTAAGTTTGATTTAGGTTCTTCGTAATTGGTAACGCGAAATTCTTAATGTTTAATTTGATTCCTCATAAACGCTTTAACTTCAGTTTTCTTGGCCGATAGTGTTGATTGAACTAACTAAGCTTAACTCGAATTTTTCTTAATTAAACAAAAGAAGCTTTTAATCTTCAATTTCATTTGTGTATATATATTGTTTAATTATATTTATATATATTTATATATATTATATATATTATTTAAATGTATTGTTTAACTTCGTTGAGCTTGATTATAGAATATCTTGAATTTACATATTT
This sequence comes from Bombus confusus, assembly GCA_014737475.1. Taxonomy (NCBI): domain Eukaryota; kingdom Metazoa; phylum Arthropoda; class Insecta; order Hymenoptera; family Apidae; genus Bombus; species Bombus confusus. The sequence goes on along the minus strand of JACXIV010000056.1, from coordinate 181,601 downwards.
CTGATGATATCTATTTTAGATTTACTTTATTTCACTCGATCGTAACATGATCCTCAATAATGATATTCATTTAATAGTTAGACTTAACGACTATGATTGCTACAATTAATATTTCGTTGCAGACAATATTTAATAATTTTACTATACTTTTTTTACTTTACTTTTACATATAATTTTATTTGGAAACTTGATTTGGTTAATATGTTGAATATTTAAAAATTAAGTGAAATATTACGGAAGATCATCGATTATCCTCCGAATGTCATTCCTTTGGATTGTTATACAAATATGAAAGGAAATTAAATCTCTATTAACAATAATAACATACTCTATCCGAAATGCAATATAAAATATAGTACTTTAGTTGCATTTGCATTTGCTTACGTAAACGATATCTCGAAAGAACAGAGTACATCGTTTCCCTCTAACAGCAAAAAGCTGGAATAAAAATGCAAGAGTTCCGCGAATTTTTTTTTAACGATTCTTTTCGAGGGTATTTCAGAGAAAAACAGGATTAAATGGCGTTTAAAGCACGACTATTTAATAAAAGTAACACGAGATTGTAAACCGGATAATTTTGTTTGTTCTCGAATGTAGTTGGATCTCTTGCGTGCAGTGGTTGGTGTCAATAAATGAGCTGGCAGAGTGTCAAGTAGTACGTCACTGATATTCGCTTTAACCGCTCTTTGCAGTTCGGTAAAATAGAAAAAAGTGGTTCCTTTTTTTTCTTCATCGTGTACGGCTACCTGTCTTGAACAAGCTGATAATATTGCAACATATTATCGACTTTCTCGCATTTAAAATACAAATGTTTGTTAATCACATTCGTGTAAAACACTTCGATACGAAAATTTTAATTCATGTTTCTGACGTTGAATATTTTGTAATTTTAAATCTAAGCTTTTTTTCAAGATCGTGACAAAAAGCTTTAAATTTTTTCATTTTGAAATTATCGTTACGCTGAAAGATTTATTATTTTAATATTCATATACAAATAAATAAAATTCTCTTGTTATAGTAATAACGATAATTAAATGTTTCGTCTAAAAATTGTTCATGATCTACACCTTTAACTCTTCCCACTGAAATTAAAATTTAGATGAATTGAGATTAGATCTATTGTTTAATTATAAGCGAGCAGTGACTGAAACAATAGAAATGTTGCTTTATGGAATATTATAGAAACTATACTTTTGATACCTTATACACTATTGTGAATCATCTGCATTCTGCGCGTTTTCGTACTTTCAAATTTCTCATAAATGCTTAAAAACCCACCATCTCTACTAACCGAGCCGTTTACAGGTCAAAATAGTCGTATACAACCTCATCTTTCGGATTTTTTCAAATTTTAGTACTCGATCACTTGATTGACACTTATTTCATATAATTCCAACTAAATTCCTTATATATCGTTTGCGAGATTAATCGGTTTAGCAAAGAAGTGGTTCAATTCAAGACGAACGCTGACGAGGTCGACAGGAACATGTAAACGAATCTCTATTCATCGAGACAGTCGATATCGTTGACCAACGTTGCTCGATTCTCACCAGTCGGTTTATTGGCTCGCACCCTCGTCGAACTCGAACCTTTACACGCCCTGGCGGGACGAGAAAGAGGGCAGGGGAAAAAAGATCCTGTCTAACAGTTGGGGTTCGTTCGCGCGTTTAAACGCTTCTTCCATCGAGCCAGACGAATATTTCGTTCGATAAAATAGCCACCTCGCCGTACTTCCGACACGGACTTAGCCCCGAAACGAAAAGGTAGACGCTTGTTACGCAACGTGCAAACGGTTGGATCGAACGGCTAGATATCGATACTGATCTGTCTGATCTTATGGCGGATATCGATTACTCTTTGACGTTTATATTAAAACACGTTCGCGCACCGAATGAGAAACGTGAGCTGGGGCAGGTTGCTACGTTTTCGGCTGGAAATTCGTCGCGATCGAACTTGCTCAAAAAACGAGGACACCCGAGATGTTGCTTAAAAATCGGTTACGTCCGTCGCAATCTATCTGGAATTTCTTCTTTCAAGGAAATTCTTTTTGGATTAAATGTGATGCATACGAGATGGTTTTTTATTTATTTTTAGTGTACTGAACGTTTGTTTCATTGGTCGAAGTTTTCAAATTGTTCGAGAAATAGCGATGGACTTTTTCCATTTTAACGATAACATCAAAGATTGGGACTGATTAAATCGTGGTGAATTAAAACGTTGTTGACATTAAATGTACTGAAAATGTATCGATTAATTTTTATAGAAAATTGTTGGATCACAATCAAATTCACTCTTTGACATTAGAACTAACGAGATATACTGTGTATATATGAATACAATATATACAGTTGCATATAATTAATTATGATAAATAGATATACGTAATTACATTTCTTTACATTTGACAATAAAATGCCAAAATACCTTCATGTTCTCAATGATTGCAAAGACAACAATTCTGAAACCCATTACTTCGACGAATATAATAGTTCTAATGTTAAAATAATTCTATACAGCCTATCCTTTACAATGACGAAAACCGGGACACTATCGAAAAATTTACAAAAGCAATGAAAATTCCTTTCGAAAAGCCCTTCACTGTCTCATCTCCCAAAACAAAACCAAAAGAGAGAAAAGAATCACCCGACACGAACGTTTGCCAGCGTTGAGCACATCATCAACGCTGGACAAACGGAATACGGAAACGCGTTATCCAAGAACACAAGACCGAAGTTGTCCCTTCGACCGAGAAAAAGGAAAGCACCCCTTTGCGACGTACGGCGCCGCTGAAAAACTTATCCCAATCTCACTTTGAACCTCCATTTAATCCATGCCTTAAGGGGTATCCGCAAAGGGAACAACAAACATTCTAGCACCAAATCAGTACTATCCCAACTGTACAAAAAGGAACAAAGGAACGAACATCCTTTTCATTCTCTATAGAGTGTCGCAAAATATTTGGAGGATTTATAGAATCGATTCTAGATATAGAAACAAAAAAAAATGTTCATATGCAGGAATGTCGTTTGAAGCATATCTTTCAAGTTATAAATAATTTTTCGTTGAGAGAGAAATAACACTACGCAAGCAGACACAAATACAAGCTCAGCTCACATCCCAATCAATTAGCAACAGCGTTCTGAGTAGAAAGTGGAGCAAATATCGGAGTCCAGAGATTCTCGGCATACCGACAGACCTCTTAATGCGATTTAGTTGAGTTTAAGTTAGCTCTCAATAAATATAAATAACTAACGATAGTCAGCCACTGAGCAAGTATCTACGTATATTGTTAACGTTCCATTACAAAACTTACTTATTGTCTTAGACAGACTGTAAATAATCTGGAGATTAAAAAAAATTAATAATTTCATTTTAAAAAGTAAAGGATTTATTTCTATGAATTCATTTATCGCAGCTAGATGATATAAGTAATAGGAAATTCCATGATGAATTTCAAAAGTAGTATTTGTAACAACGTCACCTTTCTCTGTTTCTTTAATTTATTAGTGTGGATAAATAAAAAAAAAAAAAAAAAAGAAAGTAAGGGACATAAGAGAAAATGAACTACAGTTGATTAGTATGGCTTTTGAAAAAAGCATATGTATACTTAACAATCATATAACAGTCCATATCTAAATGAATTTTAAAAAGAAAAGTGCGAATAGGATAAAAACGGTTTACTAGCTGGTTCATCAATATCGATATATAAGCCGTTCACAAGCTAAAATAATTAACTGCACCTTTTGACATTTTTGTAAATTTTAGCGCCAAAGCACTCGATTCTTACCTTGTACAATTTCATCGATTTTTTCTATTCTAACAATGACAGAGTACGAATATAAAAGACTAACTTGCACCAATTAACTTCTGAACCATCCAAATATCCCCCACATATTTTGTGACACTCTGTACATAAGAAGGAACTCTTCGATCCCCCTTTTACCCTCGTAAAATCCGCCGAAGTAGCTGTAGAAGATGGCTGAGGCTGGTGTGTTGTGCCCGGTATGGTAGCAGGTGAGAGGCTGGCGCAACCTCCACCCCCGGAGAATTGTACAATCAGGGAAGAGAGTCGGACAACGGTCAGGGTGAGCTGCGCCGAGAGCGAGTACATCGACCCGCGCACTGCCACCTATGTGCTGCAGGTCTTCGACGCAGACACCAGGCGCCTATTGGCGTCTGCGACTAGCATGACGCCTAGCATGCTCGAGATCACCGATCTACCAGCGGAGAGGAGTTACTCAGGACTGGTTCTCTCGTTGAGGATCATGACAGAGCACGCGATGAGCGACGCCACGGTTCTCCACAGCCCGCACTTTGTTCAGGAGGGTAAGACACAGGAGCATCAACGATACCCAGGTAGGGGCCAGCTAGTGTTCGATTTCGAGTCAGCGTGCGCCATCCGTGGACCACATATAAATTCTGTCTAGAACACTGAGCCAGAACACGATCGTGGTCCAGATCGTCCTTATATTCTCATTGATCTTTCCTTTTCTATCGGGCAATTATTGTTCTTTCTTTCACTTCCTTATTTTTTTATTTTGATTTTTTAATTCTCCTGCGGATTGCAATTTGTTTCATTGGATATTGATTCGGAATCCTTCTCGGGGGATTGTGTAATATATTTGATGAAAATTTCTGCACTCGAGGATGAAGAGAATCAATTATTATTTTGTAGAATTTTTGGAAATGTAAAATACCAGGAACGTTGAGAAATGTAGAATCTTTGGAAAAAGATTTGAATAGTTGAAATCATTGAAGTCGTGGATCGTCCCTTTCCATCCAAAACCTGACCATCCATGTTTGTATCATGGTCATTGAAACGTTGTTTTTTTTTTAATTTGTCGAAATTTATTTCCTCGATCTCTCGAATTTCAATCATTAGTAGTAACGATGATCATTTTATCACGTTTGTTTCAAAATAAATAAGAATATTCTTTTTGATATCGTGGACCAGTTGGCTTTCGATAGGGATAGATTTTATCAGAAACGTGGAATCTGATTCAGTGGTACCTAACTGCCGAAATAAATGTTGAAGTTCGAAATAGTGAATCATCCACTCTGAACTGCTCGTAAATTGAAATCCGATCAGAATTGCGTTCGAATTTAGTTAGCCTACTTGGTTTGAATGTTACGCATCATCGATATCGCAGCTCATCCTATCGATCCTGTTTCGATGTCCGACCAACGAATTTTCGTTTTTAAGAACGCGATTGTTCCAAGCTTCTCCGGTGAATCACCTTTCTAAGATCTTTACATTTTATTTTCTTCATTATCGCAATAAAAAATTCCTTGTGTTTAAATTCCTCAGCATATTGTAATTTTTGAGTAACATTTCGATTTTTGATACGTTTCATATTTTTAATACAATTCTAAAATATCAATTAATACAGTTGATTGCTAACAAAATATGGCATTTGCCCTATTAAACTGGCAATATCAGTTAACATTAATAAATTCCCTTGCATAACAGAGACAAATAAAATTTTCGAAGTAGATTCTACAAATTACAAATCTGATTAATCGTAAAATAAATCGTAAAAGAGAAGTAACCTACAACTTGTGACTTATCAATTCATTAATATCATTAGTTGATAAATTATTATACAAAAGGAATATATTATCAGAAATATTCTTATTTTAACTAATAATATTTGTTTTAACTTCATTTCATTGTTGTTACTTTTGTCTTTCTAAATAATTTTGTCGAAGCATAAAAGCAACAATCCAACAGTTACGTTAATAGTTGTTACTGAAAGTTAATAACTAAGTTGTAAAAAATTTACAACAACGTCAGCAATAACGAATCTATCGCATAGAGCTTGCCAAATAACAAATTAGTTGTACAAGATTTATTTGATTGCAAACGTCAGTCTTATTATTACATATTGACTTTTACAATTCAGCTTAATCGTCTCGTAACATTTCACAATATAGCTATCATGACGATAAGGATTAAAATTATTGCAATTCGATCTGTCCTTAATTTTGTAATTAAAATATACCTCATCAAGAATAAGTGTTCGATACTCTTTAATGGTACAATACCTCACATTTCTATCTCTTTGATACCAGTTCTGCACCATAAGTTGGTAGTTCTAGTGTTAAAACCCAAATGCAAAATTTATTACATGTTTAGCTTCTATTTGTGTCGTATCTCATCCAGACGTTTCAAATCGAACAGAAGAATTAAATAATCAGACGCCACTAACAAAATAGTTGTTAGTACAAACGGAAATTTACGTTAGCCTACCGCTGTCAGTTAGTTCGGTGTTCGACATTGAATCGGCCATGAAGAAGAGCATCACAGTATCAAATTATGCTGTCAAACGTGTTCCCGATAGCTAATCCAGAATTCACGATTAGCCAACATAATCCATAACTTAATCTGGGATCAAGCAGAAATCGACCGACCAGCCGTTTTAATCATTAAATCATTGGATCACCCTAGGAAATCCGACTGAAAATCTGATTCAAAATTAACGCTCGTCTACGCCGGGATTAACAGAAAACCGAACGCCGGTGCAACGTAACCTCCAGTCAATGTCGACTAACAATAAGAATGCATGATGTTTCCACGATTTAAAAACTAATTTCGATCGATCAGCCGAATAGAATTGAATTCTGTTGTTGAACCGATGGATCTACTTATTATATCCATTCCATTGATGGAAGCACGATTCGAGAATAAAATACCAGTTTATCGCCGATTTAGATCAGTATTGAATTGTTCTAGGCTGAAGGATGAGTGGATGAAATGGATTTTGTTGAGATACGTAATAAAATATGAAGATCGCAGGAAATCGATATAATAAGTCTATTTTTGTAGATTTCGACCATTTCAACTTTCGTCATCCAATATCTGAAAGGGAGTAATGTAACGTAATTGAAAAGGGGAATAATGCGTCGAGTGCAGAAAAGATAGAAAATTAATAAATGATATAGATCAAGGATTTTTGTTGTATTACGTCCCATACTTTTAAAATGTTCAGGAGGATAGGGCAAATACAGATTTAATGCAAAAAGATCAACGGAAAAATGTATTTTTTAGATACACACGAAAACTTTTATATAAAGACTGTCCCTACTTATATGCTCGCCATTATATATACTGCACAAAAATTAAGCCCTTGTTATACGAGTATAATATTATCTCTTTCTAAGAGCAATAAATTTGGGTAAATAATTCTGCTTATAAACAGGAACTAATGAGCTTTAAATGACGATATTTTTTAGGGTTTAGGGTTAAGTCATATTTTAATATACGAGGCATTTAAATATTTCTTTATCTTCAAAAAATTACTAGCGCACGATGATTACATTTGTAACAATATTATCTAAGCAAATAAAACAAATACATAATTATGGAAATATGAAAACTAACAACAAATTAATGGCCAAAAAAGCGATATTCATCTTAAGAAACCCACAAGTCGTACAAACATAAATTACTGCATTATCTATTTAAAAAATCCAATCTTTGATATCGATAATCGAATTTTCAGAAAACATACACATTCTTCAAAATCTTCCTAAAAATCATAAAAGTTTATCTACGAAGAACCAACAAAATCATCAATATCAACCCAGCCAACAACACGAAGCGTCCACCAAACGAAATCGTTCCTCCAAACAAAGAAACGCTAACAAACTCGTTTGCGCTTTCGCTTTCATCGTAACGATTAAGCCATCATCAGTGGTTCCACGTGGTGTACGGTGATCAAATTTATACGAGCATTAGTCGACAACGTGTGTCATGTCGCCGGTTATTAAACGGCTCGTAGCTGCGTTAATCGTTAAAGTGAACTATAAATGAGCCGCGGAACCTGATTACAAAACGTCTTTCAGCTAACCATGGTCTATGCGCGGCCGCGAATATGCAAATGGACGGGCTCTTTGCAAATTCGTGGCGAAAGGTTCCCACGTATACATCCTGTAAACGGTTAGTATGTACACAGCAGAGAAGTCGGGAAATTCCTGTTTCCAAGGGACACCACTAAGACGACCGCGCGTACGTGAGAACCAGCTGTAGAGCGTTCAACCGAAATTGGTCTGCGGCTAAATGCGATCCTCCGCGTCGTCGGACTTCAAGAAAGAGATAAAAGAGGAGGAAGAACGGAAGCTCGATAAACTCTCTTACAGAGAGAATCGTGTGCATACAATGGCCTACAAAAGTACACTACCGACATAACTAGGTATATAGATATTTATTACATGTCATACGCGTTAGGAGCACGAGTATTGTCACACTCTTTATAGAATAATTTTTTTAACATTGCGCTAAACGATTTGAATTTTTTTGAAAATTTACTGGGTGAAGCGTCAAACAAAATTTTGAAAAAATTACAGATTGGAATTGCGAGAAAAATCGCAAGGATTATCTTTTACAACTCTTTTATTTGAGACTGTAATGAAAATTTTAAAAGTACGCTTTGTAGATTTATGTCATATACGTACTGAAAATTTCATGGAAATCGATTGATGTAAGAATAAGCAACAGACATCGAAAGATGAACGAGAATGTAGATTACGATTAAAGGCTGTGTTTTTAAACTGTTTGTAACTCGTAGCAACGTTAACCGATCTCGATGACATTTTCAGCATTTGTGTAACTGACATAAATCTGCAAAACGTATTTGTTATATTTTCATTACAGGCTCAGATAAAAAAAGTTGTAAAAAGTGACTTTTACTATTTTTCCGCGATTCCAACCAACTGCAATTTTCTCAAAATTTTTTTACACGTCATCTAGTAAACTAATCCTTCTAACTTCTCAAAAAACTTCAAATCGCTTGGTACATTTTTGAAAAAGTTATTCTGTTTTAAAGAGTCAGCCAATACTCATGTCTCTAACTATATGTATTTATGGGATAGATCAAACAAATTTCGCTTCCTTTCATATTTTATTGTGACCTGCATATGATGCAAATAAAATAACAGATTTATGATAAAATAATTGTAGACTAAGAGAATTTAATTTTATAATTCAAAATTAATTATTATGTTATCAATTATTAATTAATTAATTACTTATGGTCGGCAGTGTATTTGAAGACTTACAGAAAGTTTTCACGAATGTGTGAGTCAAACTAATCAAATTTTCTTCTTGTATATCTCACACAATTTTATTAATTTTATTATCTAACGTTTGATTCTCAAGAAACGGATAATGCATTGTAGTTGATAATTATAGTTGTCCGTTGTTAGTCTATTGATGGATATTTGGTAAAATTACAATCAAATCCTTAAAGAATTTAAAAATACTTTACAAATTGTTGAGCACTTTTTCAAGAGTAGATACAATATATTTATTTATATCATATCTATATGAGAAAACTCGTGTTTGAAATAAATTTAAAATAATAGCAGTACTAATGAACGATATTTTAACATGTTTATCTATCTGATTAAAGTATAAAAGCGAAAAACTTTTTCACGTCTCACGTTCGGATTATTCTGTGATTATTTAACAAAAAATTAAAAAAAGAAAAGAAAACGAGAAACCATCGCGTTTTATGCAAAGAAAGGATATCGTTTCAATGGTAAATGCAAATATGCTAAAAAAAATCGCAGTTGATTTTTCCACCGCTTTAGCTTATAACGATAAAAATCGCCTCCTGAACAAAACGAGACAAAAAATCAATTTGCATCGTCAAATAGAATATCGTATTTCTGTAGGAAAGAAAAACAATAATTTAGTTATTTAAACAATTTCTCTGATTTTAATTTTGAAAGGTACTAAAGTTCGTTCTCCGATTTTAATATACCATATACAACGATCTCGTTACTACGCGAGTCACCGTACCAGGCAAATTATCCTGTATTTGAAAAGTATTTTTAAACGAAACAGAGAACCCAAACTACAAGAATATAAAATTACTTTCGAATTAACTGCTTTTCATCCTGGTAATAGCAGAGATGCTGAGATGGCACGTCTATGTTGAATCCAGCCTGCTGCGTTTAATATCAACTTAGAATCATAGAAGCAGAACAAGAGGGCTACTCGTTTAGAGGAGTTCGTATATTTAAGTGGATTTTGATTAATCTCGAACTTGAGTGCCAAGCGTTGTTCTGGACAGTGCATCTGAATCCCAGATTCATTGCTGGCGTAACGATAATTCACGATCTCTGCAAACACGTCGGACCACCTCAGTGTAATCGTGTTTTAACGCGAAAAACCGTGCGGAACCTCGTCACGTTCCCATCGTAAATTGAAACGATAGTCCCTGTCTAAATTACGAGTATTGTAAAAATAACAAGTTTGAAATAAGCGATACGATCGTGTAGAATTAAATTGGAAACGTGCAGTTCAATTTTACGTGAACGATGAAAGGTATTTATTCTGATACGGACAAAAATTTCTGTGACAAACATAGAAAATTTTAAACACATCTTACAAAATTATTTCTTGACCTGGCAGATCCAATTATACCCGTAACAAGAAATACATACCACCGATGCTGACAAGTTTTTATTCGAGATACAGTCGTAATTTATGTAACTGTAATACTTCAAATTTAATTCAATTTCTATTGAACGTATGTTTATCTCAAATCGCAATGTAACATAAATAATGGTAAATTCTGAAACAAAAAAATAGAATTTGTAACAGCGTCGTTTTTTCGTACTTTTCAATTTACGCAATTAAATATATTTTTCTAAAATTGAGAGTTTCCTCTCTCGTGTATGATCTCAACTTTTTCGTTTTTTTGTACGTAAACGCATAATTTTTGAGATCAAGTGAAGTATGAATAGTTAATCGGCCATTCCATATGGAATAACTAGATTGTGGATGAAATTCAAAAATGAAAAATTCAAACAATGTATTTTTTTAACTATATCCATAAAAATATAAATTTACGCAGTTTAGTAATAATAATCTAATAAAGTACTTTTTTCATACTTCAAAATTTCATTGGCTATTCAATGAAAAAATGAAAAAGAAAAAAGAGATAAAACTCAATTTCGTCTATCTTCCGATCCATTTCGAACGTTAACACGGCGATCGATCCGGAATAAACTGAATCGGCTAATTGGCGGTTGGACGTCCACTTACATGGATCAACTCGATCAACTGAGGACTGCATGGCATAGACACGAACACGAGCGGACGTAGCAGTGTTACATCGGCGTAGAGATATAATCGATTAATCCGAAATTAGCTGGATCTGTTAATCCGCTCGAGGCAGTTGGCGTCAAAACGAAATCGACGTTTCCAATCGGCCACGATTAACGTCACTATCTCTCAATATATTCCGTAGAACGTAAAATGAAACTGAAGTGACAGAGAAAATAATCTACCTTCCAAAAAGGAAAAAAAAGACGAAATGACAAAAAATAGAAAGAAGGATAAGAAAAATTAAAAAATTGTGCGACGGATTTTCACGTTTAAGATCCCTAATTATTTCAAATTTCTTTCATGGTCAGCTTTCTGAAACCTATGCATTTCCTCCCTTTTATTGTCTATGCCTTATTTTTAAAGAGCCAATTATTTCATTGAAATTTCTATTAATTAGTTTCTAATATATTTATAATATAATTTATCTTTATTATAATATTCTTATGTATGACCATCTTTTACCTATTCGAGTCCCTCTTGCACAAATCAACTGAAATTATTAGTGAAACTTTGCAAGTCGCATGTTATACGTTCAGAAGGTACTAAAGTCTTTCGTATAACAGTAACAAATATCGCAATAAAGCAAATAGAATTTTAAGAGCAAAATTTTAAAAATATCAAAGCGAAGTGTCTATAGAAATGAACTCTCTGTCAAAAAAGGACGAAAAGGAGACAATAAAAAGAAAAATACGAGAAAGGGGAAAAAAGGGAAGAAAATTTAGTTAAAATGTCGATTGGGGTTCGCACGATGGAAGTCGACTTATCGTTTGAATGGTTTCAAAAAGTGACAACACCATAGAAAAGGTTGAAGCGGAAGTGCCTTTACGATCGCAGTCCCGGAAGCGTACATTTTTACGAGCCTGTCACGAGTGTGTCACGATTTTTTTCTCATTCTTTCGTACTATAATGTCTATCTCTTTCTGTTTCGACTGTGTCCCGAAAACTCGATGGAAATCTGTCCGTGCTTTTAGAACGTCATCGTTTATTTGACGCGTTTCGTTCATTCATTTGTCGAGGTAGCGGTGCACTGAATGGTCCATTTTTGTCCTTCCATTCTATTGTCTTGAAAATTAGTGTTGTTGTTCAAGGGGAAGCGATTTCCACTGCAGACACTTTTTCTGGAGAACAATTTCTATGAGCTTCTTCGCTTTGGAGACCTTGCAGAAGAAGGTTTCAAGGTTATCTCCTCTGTTCTTGTTTGATGAAATTGTTGTGTAATTTCTCCTATGTATCGTTTTATATGAACCTCATAGAAGCCAAACTGATCAGCACTCCACTTTTTCATTAGTTTATGATTCTATTAGTACACGATTAATATTCAACTATCAAAAGAAATATTTTTCGCTTCAATAAGTTCATTTATCGCAAGAAGATGATACAGATAATGATAATATTTCAAGACTTTAGAAAACAGTGTTTGTATAATGACATCATCATTTTCCTATACTTTTTAATTTATAAAATTGAGCAGTGTGGCTTCTGAACGGCTGATATAATGCTGCTAAATTATTCAGAGGTGGCTGTAGGTTATTAACAATAAGCATATTACTTGCGTTTTATCTGTGATTCTCAAGATTACCAACTTTACAAGACTCTATACCACTCTCATTCTCTATCAGTTAGAAAAATGCTCACAATTCACAAAGGTGACGATTTTCTAGATAAAAAATGAAACTTTCGTTTTTCTCTATAATAGAGTGAAAAGGTTAATTCATGGAGTAATATAACGTAAAGGAAATTAGAGCACACGGTGACTCGTGGAAAGAACAGTAGAGAAATACGCGTTAAAGGGCACACTATCACGAGAAATAGATATGAGATATTCTCTGCTTGCAACGTCTCGCGCTTACGCTTCTCATCGTAGATCTGTGTTTCACCTGCCTCTCTGTAGACACCTTGGCTCTCTTACACAATTCAACTAATATTATTAACGCAATTTTACAAAATCACAAGTTGTAAATTATCGATATCAATTAGTGCCAATAATAGCGCACAATAAATAATAAGCAGAAATAATGAAATGGCGCAAATAAATTTGGTAATAAAATTGTTAAAGTTCTGAAATAAGAGGACTTTCTTGGTTAAAATTGAAAATTTAAAAAACTGTTTATGCGATAAAAGTCTGTAGTCTACAACTTGTCATTTGTAAGTTCATTAATATTATTAGTTTATAAATTATCATGCAAGAAGGCCGCTGTCATTGCATGTGAATCGTGAAGTCTTGCTACGGTAATCCTAATGTAGTGTGGAACATGGCTAGATGACACACAGCTTCTCTTCACTGTCATAACGAACATTGTGATGACGTTGGACAAGGTACTAAATTAGTTTTTAAAACGTATATTGTCAGCACTGAATCTACTTAATTGATTATGATTAATCAATTAATCAGCCTGTATATTGTTGGATTCGTTAGCAAATTTCTTATATGTTGAACTCTTAATTAAATTCTTAATTTAGTAGAAAATTCGTGTAGTGAAACCTCAAAAAAAATCTCAACACCATCGTTGTTCATAGATCTTTGTACATATTATGAGTTTATTTTGAAAGCCTTGATGTTACGATAATAACTTCATCTCTAGATTTCATAATCTATTCATTACGGTACTTTCTTAACAAGGAATATTAGATAAGAAACACTATTATGTAGGAATGGAATATTTACATGGAATGTTTATTTCAAATATTTTGTATTCGAAGGATGTAGAACAGAATTCGTAAAATACATTAAAACATGACCATACGCGGAATCCAAAAATATATAACGTGATCCCAATGTGAAATATTTGTACAATAACGGGGACGATAATGATAACGTTTTGAAAAGTTATCCATGGTGATTTTCCTTATTTTAGGCTCAAAACAAGAGTATTATCGTCGCGATCAGGAACGACGATCAGCGCTGCGATAATATTTCATTCAGATAATTGTCGATGGCTAAATACGAAACCATGGTTATTATAAATATATTAATCCATTATTAACTGGAATGCGAAGTGAGAACATAAATCAAATCCAAACTCGAAATTACGCGCACAAATGAATCACGGTGGCGCTTCAATGACCTTGTTTGAATTTCTTACGTTAACCATTTTTTATTTTACGATATAACAATTCTCAACATGTAGTTTTGTTGGGAAACGAATCAGAGGAATATTTTTGTATACAGATAAAATTTTATCACTCTGTTATTATAACGTATGTATAGTATATAATAAATCCCCGTTAACACTTATTATTTTTTACTAGAATGAAGGAACGGTACAATGTTCTCCGATAATATTAAGGTCATAAATGAAGTTTCATACACAAAAAAGATATTAAACAATGGAAGAAACTGATCTCCACAGTGCTCGAATTTCACTATATCCAAATCCAAAAAAAAAGGAACGCGAATAATAGTTTCGGAGGAAAGAAGATACATATGTATGTGTATATGAAAAGTCTTCAAAATCGTATAAAAAGCCGCACAAGCTGTTTGCTAAATAAGTACAGTCTTAGACGACTTCACCATTCTTCTGACTATAATGTGTCTATACTACTTGTCTGATCAGATCTGGTTCTCAACCAAGGTAATATTTGTTCAGCCATTGACGTCTTTATTCTACTAAACTAACTGGAATCAATCTTACTCCATTGCTTCTTGTTCTCACTTAGTATCCAGATAATCAATTAGTCTTCTGGTCAGATACTAATTCTCTTTCCAATTCATGTAACCCTTCCGACTTGATTACATTTAAAATTTAAAGCGGTTACCCATACACTTATAATTAGAAGAATCAAATTTCAGATATGCAATAGCTAAATCATTTTCTTTAAAATTATTATATTGCTACGATAAATAAAATTTTATAAAATGAGAACTTCTAATAAAATTTTCAATGAAATTATTTCATTCCCAGTTCTAACTAAATATCTTAATTTTTAATGAGATTTTATTCTCAATGAAATAGTCATCAGTAAAATTCAATGACATAAACTTCCAAGATTTGTTTTTACAATAAGTTTCTAAATCCGTGTGACAGATTATCGTTGAGTCGGATTCCATCACCAATCATGAAAAACGTGTATTTCATAAATGATCCTAAAAATCCATAAAATCGTATCCACGACAACAATAATGGTGAATTTCGTTTTTAACGGTTGTAATCGCGAGAAAAGACGTTTCTGAGTGTCTCGAGAAGCAATCCTTTCGTCCCCCGAACAATGAGATCCCGCGAAGAAAAGGAAGAGAGTAGAAACACTCATGGTACTTACCGTGATTTCCAGCTCTGACACCGGTGATGCTGTCGCTGTCTGGACCGTTGCTCGGCGCAGTGGTCGGAGCAACGGCGGGCCTTCTATTAGTGATCTTTGTGATAGTTCTGGCTGTGAGATTACGGTATCGACCAAGGACTCAGGAGGACAAGGATTCTCACGACGACGGCGGCATGGCGAATCTAGCCGCGTCCGGAACCGGCAGTTCCTCTCCACGTGATAAATCGTCGACCCTGCCTCTCAATTCCGACAGTATTGAGAGCTTCGAGAAGGATCCAGATATAATTCCTCACGCTAATGGTAGGTAATTTAATAAGCGCTGTATTTTAACCAAAGTTGATGATATATGTGATTATCGGTTAGCACACTGAGAAACTTCCAACTATTTGGTTCTTCGATTATAATAATTATATATTTACCAAAATTGTATGATACGTGAGATTTTCTGAAACATAAAAAGGAAATAAAAATTATTATACACATTCTTTCTACTGAAAGAATGAGTAGATTCTAACTGGGCAATTTTATAGCGAAGAAGTACACTATAAGATGGGATACCATATATTCTCGAATCAATTTATATCGGATACATACAAAGACACAAATGAAAATATTATAAAATGAGGAATACGCAAACTAACTTTCGTCTATAACCTACCTCTGCAAATTAAGGATGTAAAAATGTTACGAAAATTTAAGGATTAGTGCATTAACAGTCATCTTGAACTCTATATTGCAACAGAAAATTCTTATGCTGAACTGTGCAAGGGCACTTCACCACGATATGTCTTACACCAGCAACGAACGGACGCAAGTACTTTTACCAACACAAACAATGTGAGTACGAATTTCATTAATTGAAATATAACACTGGATGCATTTTCCTATACATGTACGTAATACATACCACATAAACAAAAGAGTAGCATCGAGTATTTTGAGATTTAAATTAAGAAACTTCAATGATCAATGCTTTCATATCTGTTAGTTTCAACTAATTTGTGTCAAAATAAAGCAGAATCTTTTACTTGATTAGAATCATTATAATAATATATAACTCATTTTATGATTTTTTTATATCTCAATCTTACTTCAATTTTAATAAATAAGAAGACTTCTAATATTTTAAGGATAACTGCAGTACAACGTTTAAACAATAAAATACGCATACTACAATTTTTTTTATATTTTCCTTAAACTTAAGAAATTTTCGAAAATAACTCGAACAAGGTGACATAGTTAAAATACTATAAAAATAGGAATTTTTTGTAAACGTAGTGTATGACACATGGAATAATTTCTCTTTGTTAAAGTTTTCCATAAATCCTTTCGCTAGGAATGTCAATAATAGAAACAATGCTTAAAAGATTAAATTTCTTATTGTTATATTCATTTATTTATACTACTACTCTATTCTATCTATTTGTGAGGCACTGTTATTTCCTGTTATTAAATCACTACATAGTAATTAGCATAATCAGTGATTATATTAGGATAACTCATTGTTATCGCTCTGGTTTTGCAGGGATCAGAGCTAACGTACGCCGAGCTGTCGCTCCGTAACCGACGAATACCTCCTAATTGTTATCAGCCAGTACAGGTATCCAATATTCAGCGGCCTCAACTGCTGGCTATGTCGACTCTGACGCGTAGGCAACCAATCCAGGAACCAACGATTTACGCGCAAGTCGCCAGTCATTCTAAGCCGATTTATGTGCCACCCCCACATCCGTACATGAGTCGTACCAACGACGAGACCACTGTAGAAACTCCATTAATCGGACATGACAATAAGGTGACAATTAATAGACCTATCCTACCACTTGTTTCTGAGAAGTTGTGACTCTTCCATAATTTGTTCGATATCTTTGAAACCTGTTATAAAATTGTAATATTGCATTGATAAC
The DNA here is from genome assembly GCA_014737475.1 of Bombus confusus. Lineage (NCBI taxonomy): Eukaryota > Metazoa > Arthropoda > Insecta > Hymenoptera > Apidae > Bombus > Bombus confusus. The sequence goes on along the minus strand of JACXIV010000056.1, from coordinate 164,321 downwards.
AAAAATTAAAGGTTCATGTAAGGTCAATGAAAGTCTAAAGTAAAGTATTGGTAATTATATAATAAGTTTAAAATTAGTAATCATACATTTTCGGAATAATTCCAATCTTTCCCGATATAACTAGACTGCGGATTTTTACGTATTTATGGAAAATTTAAATATACAAAACTACACAAAATGTACTTACTATACAAAAATATCAAAAATATTTAAGATAAAATACTTTTTATACTATTTAAGGAATGAAACAAATCTTTATTTAGATTCCATTTATATATAAAAACGTTTGCAGTTTAAATATAATCACGATAATTAGGTTTGATAATAGATTAGATCCGAAAAATGTAAAAAATACATTACTCGTTATAATACATATTTAATTCTAATTTAATTAACTTATTATTACTTAACTTACTTTCTCTTAGCTTGGTTACAACTTCTTCAGTTTCGCCCGTAAAAATATTGAATTTGCATAAATATCCGCAGTCTAACAGTAATCGTATCCCCTTATCTAGTAAAATTTCAAAAAGTCTGATATAACACACATAATATTGTATTTACAAAAGCTTTCTATAGTAAATCTTCAAATACCTCTGTGAGTCATTGTGAATGTTTCCTTGAATTAAAATCGTTTATTTTGAAAAAACGTAATCCTGATAAATTTCAACATTCTCATTTAAGACGGCCACCATTAAAACTTTCTTCTATTGATGACAAGGCACTTCTTCTACATATCGAGGAAATAATTCTATAAAAAGAACAAATATGTAGAATTTGATCACTTAGTTTTTAAATAAATTAGAACCGCAGTTTGTAAAATTTACTTGAATCCGATTCTGTTCACAGATCACCACGATCAGCCAATCGGGTACCTCAATATGGCGTACCGACACGCCGCCAGCTTCAAACGCATCAACGACATGATTCTAAAATACGATCCCGATCGAAGCAACATTTCGCTCTTATACACGTTTCTCGACGCACCCTTTAATTATAAAAAAGAAAGATAGGTTAAACTCTTTAGTAAGAGAAACGAGAAAAAAAAAACGAAAAGAAAAAATTGAAGAGACAACGTTCCGCGTAGCTCGTTTATGTGGAACGTGTACGATATGTATTATCGTTAAACTTTCTCGTACATATATTACAGAAGGTATTTATTAAACGATGAATGATGAAAGTAATTTAACAAAACAAAAAAAAATACACATACACAAATGTTTGCGTGAAGTATAGTACGAATATATTATATATGCTTTCCGAATGATTTGTGATAAAGTTGTTATGTAAATCAAGAGAGAACGGTCACAATTTTTCGATATATCGTCGGGATATCGTGATTCTCGATACATGTTTTGAATAGTATTCTGTTTGGCGGGTAAAACAACAGACGGCACAGCGATCGGCAGTAATGGTTCTAATTATCGAAGAGCGGAGAAATTGGCGGGTTCTTTCCAACCATCCGTAAAAGAAGCAAAAGAAAGCATAAACACATCAAAGATTTGAAAAATCTCGCAAACTGCCAAGTTTACTGCCGCAATTCATCATTTCGATCAAGGATATTACGAAAATTTGCTTTTTTAAAGGGATGGAACACTCAAAACCCTTCGAAAATTAAAAAAATGTTGTGTTCTCGAAATTCAGAACTTTCAGCAACTTTTGTGATTCGAAGCTCTCAAGAATTTATATAAATAACATGAGAACATTGATTACGAATAAAACGATATACAGGGTGGTTGGTAACTAGTGGTACAAGCGGAAAGGGGATGATTCTACGTGAAAAAAGAAGTTGAAAATATAGAATAGAAATTTTTCGTTTGAGGCTTTGTTTTCGAGAAAATCGACTGAATTTTCGCTCGGTAGGCGTGCACTTTATCGTCTCGTTATAACCGGATCTTACTGTAGATCATTGTCTCGATTGACATTATGTTGATAAACACCCATATGACCGAAGTGTTTTCCTTCCTATTAACTTTACCATCCGACTTTTTTATTCTATATTTTTTTATTCTATTTTTTTATTCTTATTTTTTTTATTCTATATTTTCGACTTCTTTCTTCGCGTAGAATCACCCTCTTCCCTCTTGTACCACCAGTTATCAACCAACCTGTATATTAATTTTTATCTAACCAAATGATAACCCAATTAAGTTTATGTTTTTTTAGACTTTAAAATCGTTTCATTACAAACTATTGAAAACTATTAATTTATTGGTTTTTTCGTTAACATTTTATTTTCTGACAAAATAGATATTTCTTATTAGAGAAGAAAACTAAGCGAAATGAGATTTCCGGGTTCCGAGAGTTTCAGGACTTCGCGAAGTTTTAGATTCCAATCTTGAGAATCTCAAAATCAGATTTTGTCCTATCTCAAGCTTTCTTTTATTGTACACTTCAATTTAATTTGTAAGTATAATGCGTTGTCGTTTGCGATGCCACGAATGTAGTATCAAGACGGTGAACCATCAATTATCTTTTTTTCCTTTTTTTTCGTTCAGTATTTTCTCAGAGTATAATTGGTAGAAATGCGGTAGAACTACGATGATTATGATGATGATAATTATGATGATGATAATTATGATGATGATGATGATGATGATGCTGATGATGGTGATGGTGATGATGGTGATGATGGTGATGATGATGATGATGATGATTACGATGATGATGATGATGATTACGATGATGATGATGATGACGACGACGACGACGATGATATAATGATGATGATGATGATGATGATGATGATGATGATGATGATGATGATGATGATGATGATGATGATGATGATGATGATGATGATGATGATGATGATGATGATGATGATGGTGATGATGATGATGGTGATGGTGATGATGGTGATGATGGTGATGATGGTGATGATGATGATGATGAAGATGGTGATGACGACGACGACGACGATGGTGATGACGACGACGACGATGGTATAATGATGATGATGATGATGATGATGATGATGATGATGATGATGATGATGATGTGATGATGATGATATATATACATATATTAAGCATGCGTCAAAAGTTAAAACGTATCGAGGTGTTTTTTCGCAGCTTAATTATTTATTGTTGGACATAAACAAAGCGAAAATTTCCGTGTACAGATTTAGATAAATGCAGTGTTATTATAACGATGTTATGTAATCGTGAATAGAATTTAAAGATGGAAAAGAGAGATGACAAAAATTTGAAAATTTTTCAAGTGATATAATATACGCATCTGTTGATTATATTAGACTCATTCTGTATATTCGATCGTTGCTCATTTTCGAACCTTTAACCGTCCTTAATGGGAGGAAATGTTTCTTTTTTTTTTTTTAATGTAATAGTTATCCGCTACTTACGTACTAATCTTTTAATTAGCCTAAATCGTTTAACTTAGAGAATGTTAAATGGTAAGGTGTTCGTATCCTTACATTAAATGGAAAGGTTCGAGCGAGAAAAGTAAGATGAAGATATAGAAGGAATACGGAGGACTCTTTTTCATTTCCTTCAAGATCGTTAGAAGTTTATGTATGCAAACTCTATCACAACCGAAGTACCAGTTTTTAATAACAAAGTATGCGTTGAAGATAAATTAAATTACCGTTATTAGACGTTAATCCGATTTCTGCTGCTTAAACATTAATATCAATGATATTTTGTATCGATATATTAATATTAAGTCTTAATTTTATAAAAATATATGTATTAGCTCTATGTTAATTTTATATTTTCGTATTAATTTCATATATTAAGTTTCTATTTACTTTTCGTGCTAATTTCACAAGAAAGTATTTTCAATGATCTATATTTTTAAACAAATATCTACTTTTATTTCATATTTATTATGTATTATAGTAGCATTATGTTTTAACTTGCTTAAAAGGATATACTTATATACATATACATACATACATATATATATATATATATATATATATATATATATATATATATATATATGTATATGTATATGTATATGTATACTTGTTAAAAAACGAGAAATATGATCACCCTACGTCTTAGAAGAGTTACCGGCGGAGAGTATGCATATGTGAAAGGAGAAAGAGCGGTAAAGCGTAACGAGAATAAAATTCTCGAACGTTTCGTTGAGTTTTCTAGGGATACGTGTTCAGAAGACTGAGAATAGAGAAAGAAAGAAGAAAAGAACAACGTGTGTAAAGTTTATACTATGTAGTACGTGCCATATAATTGCAATGCCAATTGAAAATGTGACGCACCAAAGTAATTTCAAGTTTTTGCATATCTGGATAATACATGTAATAATTAATGATATTGTGCCCACGGACCTTAATTGAAGCTCGTTTTACTCGAAGCAATATGTAGTGCTTCGGGTTTCTTTCTTTTATAAGTAAACGATTCATTTTATTACGCTGATTTTATACGCGAATTTTATTTCATTACGCTGTAAACTGTTACGAAAATTGTCCTAAACGACACAGAGAAAACATTCCATTATTATATACTATACGTTTTTTTATAGGTTAACGATTCAATTTTAGGAAAGGAACACAACTTTTTAACATAGGAAGCCGAATTCAAATGTTTTTCGCAGCTTGCGTTTCTCGCAAACGACTATCGATAAATGTAATATTCTAACCATTAGCGTTCTACCATTACCATTACTTTAGTCAATGACACTTTACATATATTATGTCCTTAACATCCAATTAAACAGTTTCTTCCATTCGATCGATTTTGGATTATCTCGTAAGCTCGATGCACAATACGAATTTTATACCATTTTTATATAAATCGAATAATCTGGCCAGGAGTGTTGAATGAGGTCAGATACGTTTACGAATGTTATACGGTTACACGCAGTGTTTACTCTTCATCTCTGCATGACTTCTTTCCGAGATAGCGTGTGAATAATAATGTAAAATAAAGAAACGTTCGCCGCCACAGGTTAAAACTATGATTTAACCGATATTCATTTAATAAATATACGTGATTGAAAGTAGAACATGTTTGACTCCTCTGACCGGCGGCAAAATGAACTGTTTACCAGCGAAATTTTCTTAATAATCATGAATTGATCAGGGTTCTTGAATAAGCGCATGTGAACAAAAATTTACACTTTCGAATAAAGACAGAAGTAGAAGAAATGACAGGAAAGCGACAAACAGTGGAAAAGAAAAGAGCGAAGAGAAAAGAAGAAATATTCAGTATTTTGTCAAAAATTCATGTTACCAGTGTAATAAAAGACTTTGATATATTGTTAGAATGCGTTGTAGGTATTACAGAATGAATTTAAATATGAATATACACGATATACAAGCATACGCATCTGTAAACGTGTGTATGTATGTGTATAAAAGATAATTAAGATCTTATAATTTTAAATGACTTTTAATATAGGTTTACTTGTGTAAAATAAGAAAAAAGATAATTGTGCTCAATAAATTTCAATAAATAACGATTTTGCCTATGCCAATAACGATTATTATTGTAATTATTTTTGTATAGAGAAGTAAGATATTATCTAAATATTATAAGTAAATTATAAATATAATAGCGATTACAGCATATGTGTAATAAAAGTATTTAACATTGCATGTTATGTGTCTGTAATATCCTGCGCCAGTTAATGGAACACATCCCGTGTACCAATTTTTTCTCAATTCTGGTATCACATTTTGCTATTACTGCTTTTATTTAAACTTCCAAGGCACACCGAAAATATTTATAATTTCAAATCCAATCTATTAATTTTTCTATGTCTAAATATGTATTTTTAACTGCTTTCATTAGCTATGTAACAATTCCCCACCTGCGGCAGCACCGCAAAATTTAATTACTTTCAATATTGATGCGATATCCCGTATACAGGACTGTCAATGACACTAATATTACATGAGAATTTATTTCTTCGCGTCTTATGTTCTGAAACGTCTGAAATACCGATCCCAACAAAAATCAGTGTGTTTCTTCAGTGTCTTTCTCACAAAAGAGATACAGAATAGGCGTGACATGCAATGCTTTTTCGTGTCCTACATTTTGAGGATCACCGGAACTTCTTACCATTTGTACGTCCATGTCACGTGCGATGTTATTAATTCAATATAGTAGTGTTGGTTTGAATTAAAGCTAAAATCTTATATGAAATTATAAATAAAGTATAAAACAGGATATCCGATGATCACAACGAAGTACAGATTTCTTTACTTCTGCAATACTTCAGATTAGATACACTATCACACAATATACAGGGTGGTTGGTAACTAGTGGTACAAGCGGAAAGGGGATGATTCTACGTGAAAAAAGAAGTTGAAAATATAGAATAGAAATTTTTTGTTTGAGGCTTTGTTTTCGAGAAAATCGACTGAATTTTCGCTCGGTAGGCGTGCACTTTATCGTCTCGTTATAACGGATCTTACTGTAGATCATTGTCTCGATTGACATAATGTTGATAAACACCCAATATGACCGAAGTGTTTTCCTTCCTATTAACTTTACCATCCGACTTTTTTATTCTATATTTTTTTATTCTATTTTTTTTTATTCTTATTTTTTTTATTCTATATTTTCGACTTCTTTCTTCGCGTAGAATCACCCCCTTTCCTCTTGTACCACCAGTTATCAACCACCCTGTAGGTATGTATAGAAAAAAGTTATTCGAAATATCGATTTGTGCAACATGTACAAAAATCATCGAAATCGGCGGGTATTCAGCTTTTCTACGGTTTTACCGTCTTTCAGAAATCTTTAACTATAAGAAACGGTACTTCTTCTACCACATTTCTGTCAAAGAAAGATTTCACACGGGCTATACGCACATATGTAATTTCGAAATTTTTTATTCTTTTGTCACGTCTTGCGCTTCACACGAGCCGTAACGTGAGACAGAAAAGGGATACGTCGTAACTCGCGAATAATACCAGCCACAACTCTAGGCGAATGGAATTAAAAACAGAAAACTTAAAAGAAATAAAAGATACTACGCGTATAAATACTTTAATATCGCAATAAATTAATAAACAAATACACAATATTATTGAACAAAATTAAAATCCAACTAAAAATATCGAAATAGAAACAAGGAACAGACGTCCGCTTACACATACCGTCTTGCACGCGCTCTCCCCACCACAATACACAGTACAATAAGCGAATAATGAATGTTGAGAGTCAAGTCAAGTAATTGAGTAACTAGAGGGTTTTGGTGGTTGATAACTTTTGTGCTATATCTATTACTGAATTTGGATATTTCTTCTTTGACTGTGGGTATCTTGAGGTCGCGATGTATTGTTTCGTTGGTTACGTACCAAGGTGCGTCTCATAATGTTCTTAATGTTTTAGATTGTAGTGGTTGGAGTATTTCTATGTTGGAATTACTTGCTGTTCCCCATAGCTGGATTCCATAGGTCCAGACAGGTTTTAATATGGCCTTGTATATCATTAGCTCACTTTGCATGCTTAAGTTGGAACGTCGGCCAATGAGCCAGTAGAATTTTTTTATTTTTGATTTGATTTGTTTCGATTTGTCAGTGATGTGATGTTTCCATGTCATTCTGCTGTC